>OX411545.1:45007950-45399556 GCA_948146395.1 Fragum whitleyi | reverse complement strand
AATTGATGATGAACTTTGCTCACAGCTCTTACTGATTGAACTTATGCTTTCTAAAGAATGTTTGTTTTGAACCATATTTGTATGACTTTGATGTTGTAGTGATGAATGATTTTCATATGGTGGGATTTGCTGCCTTTCAGTAATGTGTTGAGAATGAGTTTGTATGTTATCTGCTGCCTGATAATGAGGTGGTTCACTTGCTGGTGTACAAGGTGTAGTTTTTTCATCAGGAGAATCTTTAAATTTGTCATAAGTTTGAGCTTGATAGTTCCCATCAATACCAATTTTACCAGCAACATTTTGAACATGTGAGGATATTTCCAGTTGTTCACCTCTTTGCAAAATTCTTTGACTTTGTACTGAATCAGTTTGATGATCCCCAATGCCATGAATATTCACTGGTTGCTTTACTTCCTCTTTTAAATAATTAGCGCCCTGATAATTCTGAAAGTGGTTTGAACCAGTTGGCTTATCTTCAGCTGCCTGGTAATTCTTAAAGGGGTTTGAACCAGTTGTTTTATCTTCAGCTGCCTTGTAATGTTGTGCATGGAGAGCCTGTTGATAACTTGGAAGTTTATCACTACTTGTGTTGTTAGCACCCTGATAATTCATTCCAGTATGTAAACCAGTAGTACCCTGATGAGATGAAGAACTTGTCAAATTATTCACACTTGCAGTCTGATCATATGGATGTTGCACAGATCTTTGATAATTTGCAGTATTCTGTTCATTATTTTTAGAATCTTTGGCATGGTCAAATTCTTCAGTGTGCTGAGATCTATTCTGTGAGTTTGTAGCTTCTTTGTAAGTTGGTGGGAGTTGTTGAGAATTGTTTTGCAATTTTTCCCCACCCTGGTTGATATTCATCATTTGACAAGCCCTTGCATACTGGGCCATGAATGCAGGTGGGGGAAATGAACCATGTACTTCAAAGTAATCCCAGAATCTGCTGTACAGTCCCTCAAACTCTGGTGGAAAACGTTTTATATGAGATGATATGTTATCCTTCTGTTTCAAGTCAGTTTCATTGTTCACATGGGTGGGCTTTAACTCAGGAACTCTGGAATTTTCCTGTATGTTTCCCAGATTTTCTGGGTTACTACTAAGTGTTCCTGAGATTTTACCTGGAATCACGGAGTTGTTTCCAAGAGTTCCATAGTTGTTACCATGAGATCCTGAGTTGTTACCCATAGCTCCTAAGTTTACCTGGGTGTGTTGTTTCACAGGTGTGCTTTCTAAAGACCCTGGCCTGAATGGCAAGTGATGTTTGACTGGTGTGCCACCTTGAGAACCTGAGGACTGACTCGAGTCGTGGGAATGTAGAAATGAATAATCACGCGAAAACTTTCCTTTTTTCGGAGTCGACTGATTGGATGAGGTAGATCCACTCCAAGGAGAAGATGGCTGCCTGAATGGACGTCCCCGTTTCTTTCCGGGACTTTGTTTATTCTGTCTGCGTTTACGACAGGATTCCAAAGGTTGAGATCTGACGCGAGCTTCTAGTGGGTAATGATGTAATACTTCCAGAGATCCATTTTGAATTTTGTCGTACTGACCGTCATAACTTCCATACTCATCTGTTGGCTCTAGTACATACAAGGGGAGAACATGAAGTTGTTCATCATCTGGCTTTGATAACCCTCGATGCTTTGTTAATGTGACAACCTGTGGAAAAGAAAACTTATTATAGTAAAACTTGTGTTAAGTAACCCATTAAGGGACCACCAAAAAGCGGTCGCTAATGGGAATGGTCGCTTAATCCATTATTTCATGATAATCAAGACTGGTCATTTTGTTAGCATTTATAGATTGTAGCATAATTCTTACTCAGTCCTTTGATATTCTAACACATGAGAATCCTCCACAGACGATTCTAATGGGTTCCAACATCATAAGCTTCAATTGGAAACATTTTTCAGTAAAAGAATGTCCACTTTTTCACAGATTTTGATAACAGTGAAGGAGCTTTTAAGTTGGTTGCTTTATACAAATGGTCACTTAACAGAAGTGGTTGTTCAAGCAATATTTACTGTACTAAGCATGTAAGAAAAATTTGATAGGTCAGCACAAAGCAGTTGTCACTATTTAAAATCTTTCATATGTAACTACAAATCTTTTGCAATGACTTTTGAATAATAATACTAATTACTTAAGTTTATAGTTGAAACAAATTATATTTTCTTAAAATACTGTTGAATTACAGTAATGGGCCCATGATTGTTCCACAACATTTTGGAAATAATGAATTTTACAGTGTTTACCAAGGTTTCCTAATGATTTTATTAGGGAACCTCCATCGACATTATGAAATATCACAAGTTTCTGTAGCTATTATTCGAAGAAAACAGATCCTTACCACAGTGCTACCATTGTTCATGTTGTGTATATCTTTATGAGCATGAGCACAGAAATCAGCACAAGCAGTTACGCCAGAAAATGGACCTTTAGGCTCATTACCTAGACGACAGTCACCAGCCTTCTCTGAGTAATAGCACTGAAAGATAGAAAAGAAGTTGTGTGGGGTTTAATACAGATTTCTGAAATCTTAAGGTAGTGGACCCGTAAGAGTTTCACAATGTCTCGGAAGTAATGATCTTAAACAGTGTTAACTGAGTTTTCCTAATGATTTTCATTAGGAAACCTCAGTCAACATTGTGAAAGTTCATGAGTGTCGAAATGTTGGGGAACTATTATAGTTCCACTAGCCTAATGTTTTGAACTTAGGTATCTTGTGCCACACTTAAGAAATTCTACAGATTTTATGAGATTGAAAATCTTTAGAAATCTTAAAAAAAATCTTGTCCTATAGAAAGCACCCAAAATTTAATTTTTCTAATGTAGAAGAATAAGTTCCCCAATAGCCCATCATTATAAAGTATCTTCCTAATATTATTGTACTGAATTTGTAAAGATTACGAGAGTGAATTGAATCAGACATATTTTCAAGGCATTAAAACTTGCACACTGAACATTATTATTGTAACAGCTTTCCAATTTTGCAAAAGATTTAATGGAAACTATTAGGGATGGTAACGAGTACTGATTTTACTAATCGATTACTCGTTCACCTTTCCGATCGAGTACTCGAGTACTCGGATAGAATTGAGGACATTCATTTATTTTGACTGGTGAGCCTGTCTCAATCTGTCGATATTTGCCAGTATCGGAGGGTAGCGTAGATTGGGACAGGTTAACCAGTCTATCATTTATTCTGTAACTTCAAACGTAAAGATATACGGTATTTGCAGCATATTTTCGGTAAAAGGGGCAGTTGAAATGACATATTATTGCTAATTCATTTTAAGAAACGGGAAATTGTAAAGTGCATGGTTAGAGAGTGTCATTTCTCGGTAATATATATTCGTCCATTTTATATATAACTTTCGGTTTAGAAAGACCAAGTATCTACAACATCGATAAGATTGCATTACAAGGTGTTGGATCGACACTGCAACATTCCGTTGATCCGAAGATCCAAGTAAATTGCACTGTCACTGATAAATAAGATCACCAAAATTCGAAGGTGCGAAAAGTTACAAAATGACGTGTATTGTTTGACAACAAGAACGATGACAGTTGGCACTTGATTGCAAATTCGGAAAAATATCGATAGATAGGACAGTCGTCAGGCGCCCAGGTGTTGCATACATAATCTTGAGCTGAACAGCATTTCATATGTAAGATCGATATTTTGAGAAAATATGAAAAAAGAGATAAGAAAGAAATTTGCTATTATTTCATTTTTTTAATCGATTAATCGATTAGTGAAATTGGTGATCGCTAATCGGACGTTCGATCGAGTACTCAATTAATCGAATACTCGTTCCCATCCCTAGAAACTATATTAGTATAGTCACCAGCCCGGATGATTTTCTTCGGAACAAGTAGTAACAAGAAGTTTAAATAAACTTAATGGTAAAACATAGCTGAAAAAGAGCACTATCTTCTTTTCCACAAGATTCTCCCCAAGAGAAGATCATTTGATTTTTTTTGCATGCAAATCCTAGCCACAAAACTTTCGGATGGAAAGATTTATAATGTTTGACAAAAGTTGAAAAGGAAACTGCCCTGAGCATTTTTTTTTACAAGATATTCTCATATGATCCTGGGAGTCCATCAGACACATTACTTGCAAAATGAAAGAGTCCCAACTGGTAAACAAGAAGTCTCAGACTCCAAGACTCCCCTCAGTGCAAAAAACTTACAGAAAATAGGATACATCTGGGCCCTAGGTTATAAAACTTTTCTCATTCTCAAATAAAAATTTTCATAAATTTCAATTTGAGATTGAAGCCGTAATTCTTATTTAATAATCATTTTAAGGTATTCACATATAAAATATTATTAACAAGTTGTTATAAATAAAAACTTATTAATATTATCTTTTATTTTCATACATTTATTCAAATTTAATATTTGAGATTTGAGAAAATTCTCAGTTGAGCCTGAGAAAAGTATCATAACCTCAGGCCAAGGTCCAAGTGAGTATGTATGGTGAGTATATACAGACAAAATGGCAGTATGTTTCTAAGCAATTTTATTCTAATTTACCTGATTAAAGTGAGCTTGTGGGGCACATTGTTTATATAGTGGTGCCAGGTGAGTGGCAAGCTTCTGAAGTTTGTCTTCTAATGGAAGCTCCTGCAATATAATACATTATAAACTTGTAAGGAACTTTTTTTCTTTTATTTTATGCAGATCACTTATTGTTAAATATATGATGATGAATATGAATACTTTCATTGTAATTCAAAAACCTTGTAACTACAGCTTATATTAAGCTGTAGTTATGAGGTTTTAGCATTACATTTACGATATAGACTATTACAACTTATGATTTATAGAAGAAGCCTTTTTATTACAGCATTTACCTCCCTTAGTTCAATATAAAGTATTGAGCAAAATAAAGTGAAGTTTCCTCTATTTGTCCTACGTATTATGAAAGTGTTTACAAAAGATATTTTCATAGTCATTTTTAAGATAACATTAAATTTCACTTTTCCGGTGAATACAGCAGTCTGCAAACTTTAAGCTTGACCATACATTGCATTTTTTGTTTAAACCTCTCATTATTTGGCTTTTTTAAAATTTTTTATCTTATGATTTTGTTTTATATAATTAAAACAAAAAATCAGGTATACCTTTGCAGCATCTTTCAGCTTAAATTTTCTCGCTGTTTGACTCCTTGCAAACTTACACCCATTGAAATACATACTCCATGAGCAACCAAAGGAAAATGAGGCTCCTTGTCTCTTGAGATCAATACCCTGACAGGCACAGGTTTTCCTGAAAGTAAATGAATGATTGATTGATTGATTAACTGGAGTTTAACGCCGCTTTCAACATTATTTCAGTTATATCGCGGCGACTGGAGCACCTAACAATGGATTTCCGGTATTTCACTCACCAGTACAACCATCACATTCTTTCCTAGCCTCCAGCTGCTATCTCACCTAGGTCTACGATTATTAACCCATTGGTGAGAGACAAATAGTCGGAAAGAATGAGTGCCGCCGTCGGGGATCGAACCCGGGACCTCTAGATTGACAGTCTGAAAGTAAATGAAATAGACATTCATATCATAACCCTAGTCAGGCTGAATGTTGACAAAATTGCAACAAAATCAGTGCTCAAAGCACTGGATGCACTAAATGTGGGTAGGAATTATTTTTGAAAATTAAAGTTTTTAACTTCCTGTTTCAGAAATGGATAAACAGGCGGTATAGACAAAGAGATCTCTGTCTATACCTCCTGTCAAAGCAAGAATATTCCGGGTTCAGCATGACAAGGGTTAACATGACCTCTCAAGAACAAGGGTGATCAAAATGGCCCTAGATCTAATACCTAAGATCTGAATTGAGATAAGAACATGAAATCAAAACCTCAAAATCAACCTTTACATTTGTACGCTAGCAGATACTACCAAAGGTATAAACAAAACATTATCAATATACATATTCAAATATATTCAAGTTATCAATATTGAAAATTCTATTAATATCATTAAACCCACTACAAAATTATACCCCCTGTCATGCTGAGCTTGTAATATTCCTACATTGGCAGGAGGTATAGACAAAGATCAGCCTGCACATATGTGCAGTCTGATCTTAGTACATACAACCTTATGTCACTTTTAAAAGAGGAAAAGTTTAACTAGAAAGCCATGAATGGCTTGAGTCGCTCCACAGGCTTGAAATTCTTGTAATAGCAAATCTAAGGTTTGACTAGATTTTAAGATATTTTGTGTTCTACTGATGTTGAAATGATTTTTAAAGTTTCCACTATTATAACATATTGAGAAATGACCTCCGCCCATAAAAGACATATTTTTCATCCAATCAAAATCATTTTTGGCTGCATGATAATGGATCACCAAAGGATCATACTTATGAAGTTTGATTGATATCCATCTGTTACATTCTGAGAAAATGATTTTCAAAGTTTCCACTATATAACCTATAGAGAAATGACCTCCGCCCATAAAATACATATTTTTCATCCGATCACAAAATTTTTTAGTAGACTGATAAAGAATCACTCAAGACGCATTCCAGTGAAATTTGGTTGATATCCATCACTTACATTCTGAGAAAATGATTTTCAAAGTTTCCACTTTATAACATATAGAGAAATGACCTCTGCCCATAAAATACATATTTTTCATCTGATCATAATTATTTATGGTAGACTGATAAAGGGTCACCAAAGGACCCTTCATGTAAAATTTGGATGATATCTATTGGTTACATTCTGAGAAAATGATTTACAAAGTTTCCACTATATAACATATAGAGAAATGACCTCCGCCCATAAAATACATATTTTTTCATCTGATCACAATAAATTTTTGGTAGACTGATAAAGGGTCAACGAAGGTTCATTCATGTAAATTTAATTGGTATCCATTGATAAGAGCCTGAGAAAAGTCACTTTTTACCATATTTGGAAATTAGCCACGCCCATTAAATCCATGTTTTTCATTGGATCAAAATTTCTTGAACAACTTTGAAAGAGGGTCACCCAAGGATCATTCCTGTGAAGTTTGTTTGAAATCCATCCAGTAGTTTCTGAGGAGAAGATTTTTTAAGTATAAGTTTACGACCAGACGCACGGACGAACGGACGCACGACGGACACAATGCCATGACAATAGCCCCAGTGGCTTTCAGCCAGTGGAGCTAAAAACTTTTTACAAATTAATACTGACATACAATAGGGACATCCAAAGTTTTTCAGCACTTTGATTTTAAAAAAAAGATTTTTATTCAGCATGACAAGGGATAAATTCTACACTTGTCCAATTCCAAAGAACTTTTAGAGGAAACTTTCTATTTGATGAAATTATAACAATTTTTGTCTGATTGGGAGGTGACCATGTTGAATAAATTTTTTTATATATATTTTAGTAGACCAAACAGTATTTTCTTGGAAACTTACTGTGATAACTAACATCAATTAATTCTTTATTTTAATATAGTCATTATATGCCTGTCAAAACATGGGACATATATTGAGATCACCTGACTATCTTTTCTTGAGGGGCATCTAAAAGTTATTGTGTATGAATGGGTTAACCCAACCATAGAAGCAGAATATTTAAGAGATGAAGAGAGTATTTCGATGGCTCAGCAAACAAGAGGCCCAAGAGGGCCTGTATCGCTCCACTGACTTTATCATCTCAAGATTTGAAAGAAAAATATTGAAAATTAAAGGTAATGAAAGTCACAAGCATTCAGAAGGAATTTTGACTTTTTCCTAATTGATACTTATTTACAAACTAATCAGAAGAGAACACATATAACTAACATGTAAAATTACATGGAAGAAGACTTTTTATATATCACTTAAAAGAAACCTTTCACTCTTATTTAACTCAAAATTATTCAATAAATTTCATTTCAACTATTACCTTACAATTTTGACTTTGATTGATCTGAATTCAAAAAAATCTTAGCAGACTACATAAAGCAAAGCCAAATAATGCAGAAATCATTCATAGAAAATGAAAAATTGCAAATGAAATCATCTTTAGCTACAATGTTTGACTGGGAAAAGGGGGGCAATATGATAGGGGTATTCATAACAAATTATAAGGAAGGGAAATAATGAGTGTTTATTTTTATCACTTAATAAACTGCATTGAACTCCCTTGATCTATGTTATATAAAATGTCAAAGAGCTACAGATAGGAGGGATATTTTGTTTTTCAAATCTAAATATTTCATTCTTCCTAACTTAAACCCTATGCTGTTGGTACTCATTTGAAATGTCTCATCAAGATGAGTCAATTGAGTACTAACAACATAGTTTTGTTGGCAATAAACAATGTTAGACTGGCTTTACCCCGTCTTATCTGGATCTTATGTACCTATAATTCAGATATGCATACACTTACACATTTACATCTCTTTGAACAGACTTAGAGTGTTTAAATAGTGATACATTTATACTTTCATAAAACAAAGCTGACTGATAGAAAACAAGACTTTGAAGTCTCTTTAGAACTATTTTGTTATGATATACTTGGTCTTGACCCCATTGCACTGAAATACTCAATCACCACTAGCCTGCATACCCTTAACTTTAATTCTTACCAAAATAAAGGTGTTTGCATTAAGTAGAATATTCTTAACATACTTATTTCAGGTAGAATTTTAGAAAATGGTCATCACCTAAGAAACATCCATGCCGTCTCATCATTGAAATTGGCCCAATGGTTCAGGAGGAGATGTCATTCATAGACTTCGGGGTCAAAATAAGCCCTGCCCTGCCACGCCCAAATTTGGGGGTCAATCAAAATTTCTTGAACAACTGTAGAAGGAGTCAACCAAGGAACATTCTGGTAAAGTTTCATTGAAATTGGCCCAAAGGTTAAGGAGGAGATGTCATTCAAGGATTTCGGGGTCAAAATAAGCCCCGCCCTGCCACACCCATCTTTGGGGGTCAATCAAAATTTCTTGAACAACTTTAGAAGAGGGTCTCCCAGGGAACATTCTAGTAAAGTTTCATTGAAATTGGCCCAATGGTTAAGGAGGAGATGTCGTTCAAAGATTTCAGGGTCAAAATAAGCCCCGCCCTGCCACGCCCAAATTTGGGGGTCAATCAAAATTTCTTGAACAACTTTAGAAGAGGGTCACCCAGGGAACATTCTGGTAAAGTTTCATTGAAATTGGCCCAATGGTTAAGGAGGAGATGTCGTTCAAAGATTTCAGGGTCAAAATAAGCCCCACCCTGCCACACCCATATTTGGGGGTCAATCCAAATTTCTTGAACAACTTTAGAAGAGGGTCACCAAGGGAACATTCTGGTAAAGTTTCATTGAAATTGGCCCAATGGTTAAGGAGATGTCGTTTAAAGATTTCAGGGTCAAAATAAGCCCCGCCCTGCCACACCCATATTTGGGGGTCAATCAAAATTTCTTGAACAACTTTAAAAGAGGGTCACCCAAGGAACATTCTGGCAAAGTTTGGTCAAAATCCACCCATTGGTTTAGGAGGAGAAGATGTTTAATGACTAGTTTACGCACGCACGCACGCACGCACGGACGCACGACGGACACCCCGCCATGACAATACCTCGCTGGCCTTCGGCCAGTGGAGCTTAAAACAGTTGTAACCCTTATAAACAAATAGGGAGTTAATTGTTTCACGCTGAGCCATAGATTTCATACCTACATGAAATCAACAAATGCTCTCTTCATATATTTTAATTCATTGAAGCAAAAGTATAAATATTTCCTAAATTGGGACAGATTCCTTTCGGAACATCTTTGTGCCCAAGCCTACAATATAGCTGCATACTCAAAATTAATTTCATTGGGCATTGAACCTAAAATCAGCCAATCAGAATGCAAGAAATTTGATAAAGTCAATAAAATTTGAATTATTCCATATGAACACTCACCTATCATTAGTGCCACACCTCCTCTCTGTTTCAAACCCATTATCTGGCAATGTTTCTGTGAGGTAACTGTACAGATCATCAGCCTGGGTTGTTGGTACGCCTTCCCAGGCCACCAATCCAACAATTAGCCAAGCTGTCTCGCAGAAATGTCCAGGTCGATGTCGTACCAACGCTAAATATTTCTCCTCAATAGCTGAACGTCTTATAATCTAAAATACAAAAACTCATTTTTGACTAATGACTGAAAAAGGGACCACAAATTGATTTAAACCCTAATCAAGCTAAATTCATTTTTGTTTAAATTTTTCTGACATTTCAACAAATCTGGCTCAAGTTTTCCCAACAATAACAATACAAACCAGACTGTGTAGGCTAAGATCACACTGTAAGTCTGTGCAGGTTGATCTTAGTCTATACTGTCTGCTAAAGCTTAATGCTTTGAACAGAATGCAAAAAAAGATTAAAGTACTTAATCATCAGTTGTCATGAAAACCTTTTTATAATATGACCTACAACCCGGGAGTGAAATAAACCCATTGAATATTTTTGATATTACACAGGTGTTATTACACTAGTGGAATAACTATGCAAATGAGCTCAGAGCGAATAGCAAGGCTATTTTGTATCCGAGAAAATGACGTCATAATGAATATATTGTGACGTCAGTTTTAAATGGCGTTATAAGTTTCACGCGGAATTGGAATGTTGAGTTTCAAGAATTTGGACAATTTTTCGTAAAAATTCGGGGCATATTATAAATAGAATATAAAATCTGTGCTCATGAAATACAGAATTTATTTAACTCGTCATCTAAAACAGATAAAAACTCTGCACAGCCTTGTTTTTCTCTGTTTATATTGGCCCGTTTAATAAATTCTGTATTCCATGACCACTCATTCAATATCCTCTCTTTACTTACCCATTTTGCTATAGGACAGCCTTGAGAGCTCTTTCCCTCTTTAGCAGTATATCTCAACTTTTCTATTCTTATGGATTTACCAATACTTCCTGTCCTAAAATATATGAAACACAAAGTTGAACAATACTTTACATAGATCTATGTATCTCCACAATTTGAGTCTATGATAAACTAAAATTTATGAGGATGAAGAGTTGTCTGAGGAAAGATAGCCCAGCAAGGGTACAAACTCACCACCCTAAATTAACTGGCCAACACTTTGTCTCCTGAGCTAACCCAGCATGGCATTTATAATTGAAGCTTTGAGCCAGTGCATGACATTTCGAACAATTTCACAATTGGGTAACATGAGGTCTCAGACCAGCCTGTGCATTTGTAATGATAGATAAGGACCTCATGTCTCTGACCACACTCGGAAAATGTTTTAAATGCAACGGGTGCTTGTCAAAACCTCCCACTCAGTCTCTGTCTGTCACACACAAATGAAATTGTTGGAAATGTCACAAACTGGCTCAATCAATTATGTACTTGTAATGAATACCTGCCTGATGCACGGACGCACTGACACATGGATGCACGACGGACACAACACCATGACAATAGCCCCAGTGGCTTTCAGCCAGTGGAGCTAAAAACCTTTGCAACATTGAAATCTAAGTGCTAAAAGCACTGACTGCACAAATTGTGAATCTGTTTTTATTTCAAAAATATCATTTTTATACTAATTTTTATTTTAAAAGGAAAATCAAGGGGTGTGGACTTTGTATATACCTCATGCCAAAGCATTAATATTCCGGGTTACAAAGTTTAATAATTGGAAGACAAATGACCCATGTCACAATGACTTTTGTCAAATGTTTGACAAAAATTACCCCATCTGGGGATCAAACCCGTAAGCCCTATGTAGATGGCCATATATATTACAGACCAAGCTAAACGGGCTGGGATTGAGCAAAGTAAGGCTATAATTGACTAAAGTATGACAACAAGCCACAGGGACTATGTGAATGATAAAAAAGCCTTATACAATGATTTGGCTGAAAAAAAATAATAAATGATATATAAATATATACTATATTTATGAACCTTTTTTTTAGCCAAATCATTGTATAAGGCTTATTTATCATGTGCAGAGTCCCTGTGCAACAAGCAGGCTTGATATTTGAGTTTTTCATACAGGGCATATCAAGGGTGTGGAATTCCAATGCCTGACTTGTCCAACACAGGATTTTGTGTGTGTACAAGTATGTTGTCCATGGAAAAGTAAATACCATAGCAACTCTTGGAATGGTACTAAATAGATTTCATAAATTAATAGCCTTATGTTTGTATCATAGGGTAGTAAACAGCATTTTCTTCATTAAAGACTGTTTTCTCAATATTCATCTATTCACTTTTTCATGGACAAGTTCACTTTGATCCTGGTCAGGTAGAAAAAAATCTTATATTGTCCAGGGACAAGTGGAGAAAATACTTGTCCAGGGACAAGTGGAGAAAATCTGTATTTCCACACCTCTGAATATTATCAGAATTTCTAAATATGACAATCAAGGATATAATAAAGGATTTGCTAACCTTTTTTCTAGTAGTTTCCTAATAGCCTCAACACTTCTTCCAGAACCTAGATGTGTGTAGTAAGGTCCCTCAACAGCCTCATTGAACATTTCTGCAACACACAAAAAACATTCTGATAAACACCAGGACTATGATGGTCCTATATCGCTTACCTTTGTGTCCCTGACTCTTGCCTTATCAAATTGAATTGCCTTGAAAGATAATTAAATGACATGAAAGGGTCCATTTTTCAGCAAAATCATTATTGTAACCTAAATTCATTATTGTTACACTACAACATTATAAACTGTTTTTCAATATTTCAGCAAGTATCTTCTTCTAGAAATGATACACAGAAATGTTCTAATTACAATTTACATTCTAACTGAGCAGCCATATTGACATAATAAATTATGCTTTGAATGTTACTATAGATATCTGGCTTTTGACCTTTCTGATTGATTGTAATGATGAAATCCAACACAAAACTCATATTGGGTCTAGAGGGATCAAAATCTAGGTTGTGGCTATATAGTTGTTAAGACTTCTTTTGCCTTTACATATTTTGGATTGCATCCAAAATGAATAAAGCCCTTATTGTGACCAGGAATTCAGCCTTAACAAGTTTTGGAGAGATTGAGCAAAAATTGTGACATCTAGAATGGTAAAATTTTTATTGTCAATAAGGCTCCTTTTCCAGTGACATACATCAGAATGCATCCAAAAAAATGTAGGGTCCTTCCTTACAACCACACAAACATCCTGAGCAAGTTTGAAAGAGATTGAGACAAAATTGTGACTTCTAGAGCAAAACAAGAGGACCATGATGGTCCTAGATTGCTCACCTGAGTCTCTTTGACCCATGAGACATCACAATATTAATTAAATAGGCAGATTTCAAAAAGGAGATCATTTCTACATAGGATCAATACCATAGAATATTTTCAGCCAAGAGCAAGAAGGATGTGCCTTTTCACTCTTTGATTCTATGTGAAGAAAGGATGCACCCATCATGCTCAGATGAGCTAAAAGGGATGCGCCCGCATGGAGCCCAAATATGACCCCAGGGTCTTGATATGAACAGACTTGGTAGGGGCCCACTTGATAATGCTACATACCAAATATGAAAGCTGTGTGCCCTCTGGTTTCAGATTTTTAAAGATTTTCGCTCTTTCATTCTATGTAAAAAGGATTGCACCCGGGTGAAACCCAAATATGTGAGATGTCTGCCTTCTGGTTTCAGAAAAGAAGATTTTTGAAGATTTTCCTTTTTTACCCTTCGTGCTAAGAAGAGCTATAAGGATGCGTCTGGGCAAAGCCCAAATGTAACCCCAGGGACTTGGTATGAACAAACTTGGTAGAGGCCCACTAGATGATGCTATATACCAAATAAGAAAGCTGTGTGCCTGCTGCCATGGTTTCAGAGAAGAAGATTTTTAAAGATTTTCGCTCTTTGATTCTTTGTAAAAAGGGTTGCGCGCGGGCAAAGCCAAAATATGACCCAAGGGTCTTGATATGAATAAACTTGGTAGAGGTCCACTAGATCATGCTACATACCAAATATGAAAGCTGTCTGACTTCTGGTTTCAGAGAAGAAGATTTTTGAAAATTTTCATATTTTCACCCTTTTTGTTAAGGGCAAAGGGAAAGTTAAGGGAGGATTTCATTTATTTGAACAACTTTGGTAGAGCTTGGCCCAAGGAACATTCCTGCCAAGTTTCATCAAGATTGGATCACTAGTTTAGGAGGAG
The DNA here is from genome assembly GCA_948146395.1 of Fragum whitleyi. Lineage (NCBI taxonomy): Eukaryota > Metazoa > Mollusca > Bivalvia > Cardiida > Cardiidae > Fragum > Fragum whitleyi. The sequence goes on along the minus strand of OX411545.1, from coordinate 45,385,427 downwards.
AAGATGTTTAAAGAAGTTGTGGCTGACAGACGCCGCACGACTGACGACGGACATTGTACGATCACAATAGCTCACCTTGAGCACTTTGTGCTCAGGTGAGCTAAAAAAAACACAATAATTGTCTGTAAGGCTCCATTTCCTATGACATCAGTCGCAATGCCTACAAAATCAATCTTTCTTTGGACTGGACAAACATCCTGAGCAAGTTTGAGAAAGATAGAGCCAAAGTTGTGTCCTCTAGAGTGGTAACAAGACAATTGTCTATAAGGTACCTTTTCTCTTGACACAAGTTGGATTGCTACGGAAATAAATAGGGATCTTCCTTAAGCCTAAACAAACATCCTGGGCAAGTTTCAGACAGATTGAGCCCAAACTGTGACCTCTAGAGCAAAAACAAGATTTGACCTCTTTTTCTGACCCTACTTTCGACCCCAATTTAAAGTATTTGAAGTATTTTGATAGAGCATCACGCAAGGATCATATATATCAATTTAGGTCACATTTTTATGAGTAGTTTCAGAGAGGAAGATTTTTTTTAAGATTTGACCTTTGATCTCCTTTTTGACCCCATTTTGACTCTGATTCAAAATCTTAGCAATATTTTGAAAAAGCATGACCCAAGGATCATATCTATGAAATTTTGGTCCAGTTGTTTCAGAGATTTTTTGTATAAAAACAGCTTAAGAAATTCTTTTGATACTAAACAAGATAATCCTTTTGGCCAATTTTCATGCTAATTGGGAAAACAAGAGGTCCATGGTGGCCCTTTACCGCTCACATGAAATAAATGCCTAAAGCTTGTTTTTAGCAAGCTTTGAAAGGCTGATGAGAATAATGAAAAAACTAAAAACTAGAAAGCCATGAATGGCTTGAGTTGCTCCACAGGCTTGAAATTCTAGTTATAGCAAATCTAAATTTTGACTAGATTTTTAGATATTTTGGGTTCTACTGATGTTGGAATGATTTTCAAAGATTCCACTATATAACAAAAAGAGAAATGACCTCCGCCCATAAAAGACATATTTTTCATCCAATGTCAATAATTTTTGGCTGCATGATAATGGGTCACCCAGGGATCATATCAATGAAGTTTGATTGATATCCGTCAGTTACATTCTAAGAAAATAATCTTCAAAGTTTGCACTATATAACATATAGAGAAAAGACCTCTGCCCATAAAATTAAAAAAATCATCCAATCACAATACTTTTTGATAGACTGATAAAGGGCCACTCAAGGATCATTTCAGTGAAATCTGATTGTTATCCATCAATTACATTCTGAGAAAATGATTTTCAAAGTTTCCACTTTATAACATATCGAGAAATGACCTCCGCCTATAAAATACATATTTTTCATCCGATCACATAATTTTTGGAAGACTGATAAAGGGTCACTCAAGGATCATTCATGTTAAATCTTATTGGTATCCATCAGTTAGAACCTGAGAAAAATCACTTTTTACCATATTTTGAAATTAGCCATGCCCATTAAATCCATGTTTTTCATTTGATCCAAATTTCTTGAACATCTTTGAAAGAGGGTCACCCAAGGATAATTCCTGTGAAGTTTGGTTGAAATTAATCCAGTAGTTTCTGAGGGGAAGATTTTTAAAGAAAATGTTTATGACCAGACGCATGGACGCACGGAAGGACGTATGACGGACACAACGCCATGACAATAGCCCCAGTGGCTTTCAGCCAGTGGAGCTAACAAGAGTGCCTTGACACAAGATACACCACCAAAAGGATTATTATTAAAATGAAACCCCTCTTTTCTGCGATTGTGCATTCTAAGAATGAAAGGTTGAATTATGGTTATGTTTACAAGATGAAGAATAAGCTTTGAAAGTATCAATCAAATCAATCCTCAAAATTAATGGAGAGTTGTTTCCTTTCATCTCAAATATACAATTTGTGTTATAAAATTGTTTACAATAAGGCAATTTTCCAGTTTATCACATGGCATAGTTCACTAGATCAGGACAATATGCACATGACCATATGAAAGCAATATGAGCATGGCCATATCATGATGAGTATGCGAGATTCATGAAAATCCAAGATCCAATTAAAAGAGGAATTGCCTTTACAAGAAAATTTTTATATTACAGCATTTTTCTGTAACAAGATTATATCAGCAAACCCAGATTGTATGTGCAATGTCAGGTGACTTGAACTCATTGTGAAGATGTGGACACACAGACATACAAAAAACAAGAGCACCGCAGGCCGGTGCCAACGCTCGGCTGTTTATTTCTTAGGCAAATGCAATTATATGAACTTGTCCTAAGTAATGATCATGTGAAATATGAAAGCTTTATAACTTACCATTCAAAAGTTATGACCAAGGTTAAATTTTTATAAACAAATTTGACCTTGTAAAATGACCTTGACCTTAACTGATGACCTTGAACTTGGTACCTACAGAAAGATCTTGTCCTAAGTAATGATCATGTGAAATATGAGGGCTCTATGACTTGCTTACCAATTCAAAAGTTATGACCAAGGTTAATTTTTTTAAACAAATTTGACCTTGTAAAATGACCTTGACATTGACTTATGACCTTAAACTTGGTACCTACAGAAAGATCTTATCCTAAGCAATGATCATGTGAAATATGAAGGCTCTATGACTTGCTTACCATTCAAAAGTTAAGACCAAGGTTAAACTTTTTAAACAAATTTGACCATGTTAAATGATCTTGACTGATGACCTTGAACTTGGTACCTAAAGAAAGGTCTTGTCCTAAGCAATGATCATGTGAAATAAGAAGGCTCTATGACTTACATTAAAAAGTTATGACCAAGGTGAAATTTCTAAAGGAACATCCATGACTAGTTTCATCGAAATCAGTTAAACATGAGGTAAACAGTTTGAAAGGAGAAGATTTTTCAAGATTTGAACTTGAAAAAAAAAAAATGCCTTGCCTGCCACACCAATATTTAAGGGTTCAATCAAAATATATTCAACAATTTAAGGGTCACCAAAGGAAATGCCAAGTTTTAATGATATCTGCCCAATGATTTTGGAAGGGGATGGATTTTTAAAGATTTTAACATGAAAATGCTCTGCCCTGTCAAGCCCATATTTGGGGATCAATCAAAATTTCTTGAACAATTAAGTAAAGGGTCACCAAAGGAACATCCATGACAGGTTTCATTGAAATCAGCCCAATGTTTTGAGAGGAGAATATTTTTAAAGATTTAATAATGAAAAAATTTCCAGCTCTGCAAACCCATATTTGGGGGTCAATCAGAATTTATTGAACAATATAGTAAAGGGTCACCAAAGGGACATCCATGCCAAGTTTCATTGAAATCAGCCCAATGGTTTGGGAGAACATTTTTGAAGTTTTGTTAGTGAAAATAAGCCCCACCCTTCCATGCCCAAATTAAGGGGTCAATCAAAATTTCTTGAACAATAAAGTAAAGGGTCACTAAAGGAACATCCATGCCAGATTTCATTGAAATCAGCCCAATGGTTTGGGAGAAGAAGATTTTTTAAGATTTTATTATGAAACAAGAGGGCCAGAATGGCCGTAAACTGCTCACCTGAATTTTATAGGTCCAGTGGAACTCATCCAAGTAATTTTCTGACTAAGATTCATTCACATTTGCCTAGTTGTTGAAGAGGAGATGTTATTCCAAGAATTTAAATTGAAAATATTTAAATTGAAAATAGACCCTGCCCACCCCCCTACCATGACCATATTTATGGGCCAATCAAAGTTTTGCAAACTCTTTTTGAAGAGGGTCATCAAAGGAACATTCTGGTAAGGTTTTATTGGAATTGATTCAAATTGATTCAAGAGATGTTTTTCAAAAATTTTGAGCTCAAAAAAAGCCCCATCCTGCCAGCCCAATTTTTGAAAAGGGTCACCCAAGGAACACTTTAATAAAGTTTCATTGAAATTGGCCCAATGGTTCAGGAGAAGATGTCGTTCAAAGATTTCAGGCTCGAAATAAGCCCCACCCTGCCACGCCCATATTTATGGGCCAATCAAAATTTCACGAACAATTTTTGAAAAAGTTCACCCAAGGAACATTCTGGTAAAGTTTCTTTGAAATTGGCCTAGTGTTTCAGGAGATGTCATTAAAAGGTTTCGGGCTCAAAATAAGCCCCATCCTGTCACGCCCATATTTATGGGCCAATAAAAATTTCTTGAATAATCTAAGTACAGGTTTATCCAAGGAACAATCATGCAAAGTTTCATTGAAATTTGCCCAATTGTTTGGGAGAAGATTTTAAAAGATTTAATAGTGAAGAAATGCCACGCCCTGCCACGCCCATATTTGGGGGTCAATCAAAATTTCTTTCACAATTTAAGAAGAGGGTCACCCAAGCATCATTCCTATCAAGTTTCCTTTAAATCCTCCCATTGGTTTGGGAGAAGATGTTTAAAGAAAAAATTTACGCATTGATGCAGGCACAGATGGACTGAGGCATGCACGACTGACACAACGCCATGACAATAGCTTGTTGGCCTTCGGCCAGTGGAGCTAATGACAAAAATTATGACCAGTATAAATGCATTTGGGCCAAATATATGACCTCAAGAGAGCACAAAAGGTTTTCATACATTTGATTCCATGATCTAGTGTTTGACCCTGCTTGACCCTGATTCAATCTTGTCCAAGATCTAACAGTGACTGGCAGTCTCATCAAGTTTCAAGCCATCCATGCAAAATGTGGCTATTGAGTGCACACAATAAGTTGACAGACAACTAACTATGGACAACAGACATAGCCAGAGCAACCATGTCTATTAAGCGACCAATTTCATTGAGTGACTGTTTTTGACTTTCCTTAAATCAGAATATCTTATAAAGTAGCTAGAATTGGTCAAGAAATTATCATAAACTAGCCCATTGTTGTAAAAAATCAGTAGAATTGTCTCATGAGATGATTCTAATGAGTGTTAACAACACAGGATTATTGAGAAATACGCAATTATATACATATTAAATCAAAATGATGTTTCTATAACTTTCTTTTGAGTAAATAAAATGTGTGCTTAGACCATTCTTTTTAGAGACAGCCTTTCAGTTGTCCCATAATTGGCAGCTAGATACAAGCTTTATTGTATTAGAAATAAATAGACTTACTGTCTATTCCAAGACATCCACACTGGGGTACCGTCCTTACAGTGTTGGTTTCAAGTTCATGGGTATAATCCTCTAGTTGGCCAGTAACCATCCTCTTTAGATTCTGAACATGCCGTGTAATAAAATCCACATCACTTCTCTGATGATCTGATAAAGCTCCATTTATTTTATCACAAATATTTTCTTTCTTAACACCACTATTTAGTATATTCCGTTTTCTTGTGCCATCAAATGATAATGACCTTGGCCTTCTAGTTGGTTTTAAGTTGCAATTAGATAATGCAGAATCAACACTTTTTGGTCTCGGTAAAATTTTCACACTTTCCAATTTAACAACACCAGTAACAGGCAGTTCTGATTTAGAATTTATCTCATGTACCCCAACATTATATTTTGTGCCTTGAGTGATACCATTTCTTTTTTCATCTGATCTTAAAACAGATTGAGGTATTGTTGTTTTATGTAAATGTTCACTTAAATCTTTTGAAAGATGACCGTTCTTTAACAATTTCACTTTCTTTGACATATATGATTTGAGATCATCCTTTGAGAGGGGAGGAAAGCCCAGATTTTTCATCAAGTCGTCTGCAAACTTGTCTTTTACCTCGGGTTTAATTTTTGGCGGTCTCCCTGGTGGACGTCCTGGTTTCCGACCTTTCATATTAAGCACAGGTTTTTTGCCAGGTAGTGAGAGTTTTCCGTGATATTTATGCGACTTTTTGAGCAATGTAAGAGATGATTTAAATCCATATGGTTTGCTGCCTGATTTTTTATTGAACAAATGTCCCTGAGATGACTTTTGAGTGTATATGGTAGAGTGTGATTTATTTTCATCATTTACATCTGTGTTTGTATGGAGGTTAGAATGGTAATTTTGTTTATTGAGATCAGAATGGTAGTTTGTTGTATAGTGATTCTTATCATAATGTCCATAACTTTGTTCTTTCATACCTTCATGGGGATTTGTTTGGGTGTGCTGCCCTGTGTCTTTATAATGTAAGTAACCTAAATTAAATCCATTTTGTTTACGAATATCTGACAAACTTTTTCCATGACCAATGTTATTTTTTGTATCATGAAAATCATCAAATTCATAGGGATCTTTTTTCATAGATAGATTTAACCCCTTGTCTGCTCCTTCACTATTTGCACTATCATCCAACAAAGTTCTATGTTTCACACTTTCATCTGAGGCATGTCTTTCCCGTTTTAAATTCCGCATCTCATCAACTTGTTGATGAAGAGTTAAATGACCTTGAGAGGTATGAGACACATGATGATCAGCTTTATGCAACAATGGATTCTGTTGAGTGGGTGTAAGGGACTGCCTATCTAAACTATCACTAGTATGCCTATTGGTGTTTTCAACATACGCCCCAAACTTATGCTGATTAAAGTCAGACTGTATGTGACTACTTAACTGTTTTCTGTGCATTCTCATTTCATTTATTTGTTCATGTAGAGACAAAGAGTCTTGGGTTGGAGTTTTTCTAGCCAGATCATGTTCAACATTTCTGTCATATCCATCTGCTCCTTGTGAATTTGGGTATCCATGAGACACCCCTTGCTGACTTTTTTCGAGTGTTTCTCTCTTATGAAGTCTCATGTCTATGACCTGCTGGTATAGATCCTCTCTAACTGGCTTGCTATCACTAAGCATTTGATCTATTAAATGATCTGATTTTGGTTTAACACCATTGAATGTATCAACAACACATTGTTTATTACCATCATATTTGGTCTCACTCACAGTAGATAGATGTTCTCGTTTATTTGTGATTGCTTTGCTTGAAAGTGACATATGCGAGGAAACTGCTTTAGGAGGTGTTGTATCGGGCACTGACTTCACATTGTGTTCAGACTTCTGGTGTTCCTTTTCTCTAAATGCAGCCAAGATAGCCTGAACTTTGGCATCAACTAATTCATTTATATTGGGATCCTCATAGTAATTTGTCTTTTTGGACTTTTCAGCACGCCTTTTCTCTACCAAATCTTTCATACTCATAGCATGACTGTTCAACCCCTCTTTTTTGCTCATGCTTTTAGTCTGCTTTTTTGCCTTTTTGTGAGTTTCCTTCACTTTCTCCTGTGAATTCGTCAATACAGCATTTGTTCTTTTATCCAAACTAACATTAGGAGCAACCATATTTAACTCAGACCAATGATTAAATAATGGGGGACTTTTCAAAGACCCTAGTTTGTTTTCAAGTCTTTGGTCTAAATGAGATCTTTCACTGCTGTCAAAGTCGTAAGGTGAATAGCCATGATGCATCTTATCAACTGTGTTTGAAATATTTGAAAAAGGTGGGAGTTTATGACCGAGACCTGGAAGACCCATTGAACTCTGAGCCTCAGCAAATATTTCTGCAGCAATCTTACTAGCTTTAGGGTTGAATGTGTTATTAGGTTTTTGTGAATAGCTCAAGCTTGATTGATGTTGAGGTGAGATCAATGTACTGCCTGAAGACTCTTTGTTAAGATGTCCATGATGAAAGTCCTTTTCCATGGAATGTATAGGAGAGGTTAATGGATTGACATGAGTTTCTTTGTTTAAGTGTCCAAAATATAAATCCATTTCCTTAGGCTGTGTACTAGAGATCAATTGATTGCTATGAGTTTCTATGTTGGCATACCCATGATTAAAGTCTGCATCCCTGGGAGAGGTACTAGAGATCAATGGGTTAGTAGGAGTTTCTCTGTTGGTGAGTCCATGATGAAAGTCCTTGTCCCTGGGTTGTATTGGAGAGATCAGAGCGCTGTTAGCAGCAGTGGTTATGTGTTGAGGCAGTGAGGTAGACAGAGAATGCTCAGCAGTTGTGTGGTAAGGCAATGAGGACCTAATATCTGAAGTACTCTGACTGTTAGCTAGCTTATACTTGTACACATCCCCAGAATTCGGTACCACAGAATGTTCCTCAGATTGTAAAGGTACTGCAGACTGAGATCTTTCAGATTTATAAACGAGATCCCTGGGAACTTTAAACTGATCATTTCTTATTTCTTTAAAACTTGTCTCTGTTGAGCCATAACTCAGATTTGGAAGCTGTCGGGTGTGTGAATCTTTGTAATCAGTGACTTTAGCTACAGAGGATAATCCCAATCTTTCATCCTTGTGAAACTGGTTTGAATGTTTGAGGCCATTTATATAGCCTTGTCCGTGTAATTTTTCAGGATCCTTTTGATCATTTGCAGTATTGAATACTTTATCCCTGTGTCCAAGAAGCCCCTCTGCTGCCTGTGTATAAGGAAGAGATGTACGGTGATTCTGGAGATAAGCATGTTGATCTATAGGTGATGGTGCTGCATTGTGAAAATCAGACATTTTATACAAAGGACTTGCTCTGGGGTCCACATTACCAGGCAGGCTGAAGCCATTTGGTAACCCCGGAGAATACCTCTTGTCCACATGTCTTCCTGGGTAGCCGGCCAGGCTCAGTGGAGGCACTGCCAGGGGTGTTACTGAGGTAAGAGGTTTGATACCCTGGATGCTCTGTTGATATAACTCATGTGAGTTCAGGGGAGGCCAGCCGGGCACAAATGGAGGTGATGCGCCATGCATGCTACCTGACGAACCGTACTGAAATGATACAAAGAATTATTTTAATTTCAATGTACTCATTTTTAGAAAGCCTTTTATCCATTACAAAATTTTAGACTTGTCTAATTTCAAAGAAATCACAGCAGAAAGGCACTTTTAGTTTATCAAATTTTGAAAATCTTTTTGGGCAAAAAAGAAATTGTAATTTCATAAACAGCGCTACAAAAAGAGGGGGTATTTTGGTTTTTTCAAATTTGAATATTTCACCAATTCTTGCTCAAACCTAATGTTGTGGGTACTCATTGGAATCGTCTCACTAAGACGATTCTAAGAGTACCTAAAACATAGGGTTTTATTGAGAAATAAAGACTTTAGACTGGAGGAGTAACCCTATATATCTGTACCTCTGAATAAATCCTACAAATATACTAAGTGGCTTTAGAGAACATTCCATTTGTTCAATGTCTTCAATATCCATAATCTTACATAAAGACCTAATTGAATAAATACCCACAAACTAAATTTATTATAAGCAAAAAACATTTTATAAGGAGATACACTGACAGCTAACTGTATTTGAATCACAAGAAATAATAGCTAAATTGTCAAACATGCCAACAAGAGGACCAAGATGGTCCTAGATCGCTCACCTGAGTCTCTATGACCCCTGGGACATCACATTAATTAGATAGGCAGATTTCAAAAAGAAGATAATTGCCTAAGATCAATACCATGCAACGTTTTCAGCGAAGAGCAAGACAGATATGCCTTTTTGCTCTTTCATTCTATGTAAAAAGGGTTGCGCCCGGATGAAGCCCAAATATGATCCTAGGGTCTTGATATGAACAAACTTGGTAGAGGTCCACTAGATGATGCTACATACCAAATATGAAAGCTGTCTGCCTTCTGATTACAGAGAAGAAGATTTTTGAAGGTTTTCAATTTTTTACCCTTCATGCTCATAAGAGATAAAGGGATGCATCCGTGCAAAGCCCAAATATGACCCAAGGGTCTTGATATGAACAAACTTGGTAGAGGCCCACTAGGTGATGCTACACACCAAATATTTAAGCTGTCTGCCATCTGGCTACAGAGAAGAAGATTTTTAAAGATTTTTGCTCTTTGATTCTATGTAAAAAGGGTTGGGCCCGGGCAAAGCCCAAACATGATCCTAGGGTCTTGATATGAACAAACTTGGTAGAGGTCCACTAGATGATGCTACATACCAAATATGAAAGCTGTCTGCCTTCTGGTTTCAGATAAGAAGATTTTTGAAGATTTTCAATTTTTTACCCTTCGTGCTCATAAGAGATAAAGGGATGCACCCATGCAAAGCACAAATATGACCCAAGGGTCTTGTTATGAACAAACTTGGTAGAGGCCCACTAGGTGATGCTACACACCAAATATTTAAGCTGTCTGCCATCTGGTTACAGAGAAGAAGATTTTTAAAGATTTTCGCTCTTTGATTCTATGTAAAAAGGGTTGGGCCCGAGCTAAGCCCAAATATGACCCAAGGGTCTTGATGTGAACAAACTTGGTAGAGGTCCACTAGATGATGCTACATACCAAATATGAAAGCTGTCTGCCTTCTGGTTTCAGAGAAGAAGATTTTTAAAGATTTTCATATTTTCACCCTTTTTGTTAAGGGTAAAGGGAAAATTAAGGGTGGATTTCATTTATTTGAACAACTTTGGTAGAGCTTGACCCAAGGAACATCCCTGCCAAGTTTCATCAAGATTGGCCCTCTGGTTTAGGAGGAGAAGATGTTTAAAGAAATTGTGGACGACGCACGACGGACGACGCACGACGGACGACGGACGACGCACGACTGACGACGGACATTCTACGATCCCAATAGCTCACCTTGAGCACTTCGTGCTCAGGTGAGCTAAAAAGGTTGTAAGAAAATCAATAGTTTCCATTTGATAAGAATCTCTCTGGAGAATAATTAGCATCTCTCATTCAGGCAAGCAACATTGATGAATTTCTGGCATGCAATGCATACAGCATTTAACATCAGTAGTTTGAGCAACTTTACCAAAACAATACAGGATGCAAGCAAATGTTTACTTCAACAAGTTTTGTGAGTTTGTTTTCAAAATATTTCCTTTCAACGCTTGGAGTCCAGCGGACTCCTTACTTGCAAATCAAAGGAGTCCAACTGGTAAACAAGGAGTCTCGGACTCCCAGACTCCCCTTAGTGTCGAACCCTGCAACAGGTAAATAATTCATTGTCAGAAGTACAGATAAGAGGGGGTAAAGCCGGTTTTCTTTTTCTAAGTCTTTTCAAACAAAAGTTAATTTTAAGTAGATGCCTTTTTTTCAAGGGATTTAAAGTTAAATCAACATACCAACAAAACAAGCAACTTCATGATAACAAACACCTATTTCAATCTTCTGATTTAAAATCCAGTAATTCAGTTTTACATCCCATCTTTACAACTACTGCCTGTTAAATTCAATGTTACATCTAATATAACCTTCATGGTGCATCCTTACGTCTACATGATGAGACTCAAAGGGACATGGTTTTACCCTGTATTAATTTTCAAATACCGTTTTTCTCCTAATAAATGCTCCAGGGAGCTACACATAACATGGTCAGGGAACTTTTATGAAGTATCCTGAAAGCAGGGTTGGCCTACACTTTAGCAGTGATAATTTTGCACTTATAACTGCATGATTTTAACCTTTTGAATACATTAACTTTGTTTCTAATATAACAATGTCACGATAAACCAAATCCAATTATTGGTAACCTCAATAACACTGTTTTCAATCATGTACCATATATTGACGGCTCAGTGAGAAACAGTTGTAACTACCTATACCGGTATATGTTTATAGGCAGTTACAACTGTTTTGTTCTGAGCCATCAATTTCTTCTCCTAAGAGCACCTCGCCTATCATATATAGCTCCCCCTACACTATTTACTTTAATAAGTTAGTTGAAATTAGATTTTTTTCTGCGATTTAAGGTTAATTTCCACTAAGCAATAATTTTTATGACTACTTAGAAAATAACCTCTAATTGAGCTGAAAAAGATATTTTGTTTTCGAAAATGGGTATATGTATTCTGTATTATCATCTGCCTGGCAGGGCATGGCGTAGCAGTAATGTAAGTTGGCAAGTCTACTTTTCAATATTTTAGGTTCTGTCGATAGTTAATCGACAATAATATTGTCACGAACGTGTGTAAATTACTGTATCATGTTAGTTGAGTAAACACATTTTAATGTTGTGTCACGAAAACCTAGTAACTTAAGCTTGTCATGTACAATTTAGGGTATGTTGAACATGTGTTAAACTAAGTATTCACAAATAAAAGCTGATATGCCTTAACCTTAAATGCAACAACCTGATAATTAGGATCTGCCCTGCCAGGGATATAATCTTAAATTATACAGTAATATCCTCTTAATTGCTACCCTGATAAAAGTAAATCCCTAACTATTTGCAACTGACTCTCTGCACAAACAATGTAGGGAATGAGTGTCTTTTTCACAGCGTTTATTGGGGTATAAAGTGTAATTGCCTTAGCACATGGCAAATAACGCCCTTAGGGTGTTATGTTTAAGGCATGTGCTAAGGCAATTGCACTTTATACCCCAATAAATGCAGTGAAAAAGACACTCGTCCCTTATAATTGCATTCCTCTAGATCGAAGAAACTATTAAAATACTCAGCCAAACATTAAAGCTTCAAGTCTACTTTCTGCCAGTATAGATTACACAATCTATTTTTAGATTATGTATTTTTTTTTTATCTCACTATTGAAATGAAATGTAAATAAAGTAAAACAAATGATACACAAATTAACGACAACTTTGAAATTCGTAGAGGTACATATGACAAAAAAATTGTTTCTGTCATGTCAGTATGAATTTTTAAACGAAAACGGCGTGGTCGCTCTTAGTTTGGAGGGTTGCTTGATGGTCTTCATTGACTCCCTGTTTTCTAGGTTTAAGTCAGCTCAGAATCAGAACTGTATGCTAGTTATCGTAAATTCTTTCCAAAATACCTTAATTTATAAAAAATTTAATAGCAATGTTGTGTTGATGATCGGGAAACTATGTTAATTCAAGTTACTACAACACAGGACTTACAGATCGAAAGTCGGGGGTTTCCCGAAAGACCTATTGTATTTTATACAGAAATCAAGTGCAATGGATCTCCCCACTTGACGCAATTTAAACCAATCAGAATTCTTAATTTTATTTGATTGCAATTATTGAATTCAAAGATCAATTAGCTCCTATTAATAGCAACTTCTGGTTAATAGCAACAGAAGTGCTGACAAATTGGTGTTGCTATTAACAGGATTCCAACAGGATTCCACTTTACTTAGTAAAAACTCTCTGTCTATGTTTTGGGTAGCTCTGGGATCCTTTATTTACAAGTAGTACAGTATCTTAGTCATAAAATTCAAAATTGCGAAAAGCCCTGTACAAATGATGCAACCAGTAACAAAGAAAGTTTCTATTTCATTTCTCCTAATCTTGCCTTTCATTCAACTGTGACTTTGACATGCATTTATGTCCCGTCAAAACATCCCCTACAAAAGCATGCAATTATAATGTCTGGTAAGTGGGAGCTGAATTAATGGCTGTATCCCCAGACACTCCGTAAATAAACCGACAGTAGAAAAAATGCAAATGTGTCTACCTCACCCTTCTTTTAATTCAAAAAATTTAATGTAAAACAGTTGTAAATTCCAAAACACTCGGGACTCGTGTTTGACCCTTAAACCAGGGTTTTGACCCCAAAAGAATCCCATTTTGACCCTCAAAAATTTCATGCAAGGAATCATTTTGACCCAATGAATTTCCAGTGGTGCAAGCTTTGCAATATAAAAGTTTATAGATCAATTGTTTTCTTCATGTTATTGATTATGTTGTTTAAGTTATATAGATTACTTTAAAGACTGATAAGGTTTCATGTTTAGCTCTTTTTTGACCCCTTTAAAATGAGTTTTAATCCCCAGAATTTTATGTTCAAGGGGTCAATGACTCCCAAATTTTAAGAGCTAGCACAATCCCTGAACAATTCAAATTGGATACAGCTGGGAGTAACAATGGTACAAGTAAGAAATATAAGCATGTAGTATTTTTAGCTACTCAGCAAAAACCATGTTTCTGATGTTGTGACTAACAACAAGTAAAAGATAGAGAACTCTTCAATTATATTTTTTTCAGCATTACTTGGTTTGGTTCCAATCTATTCATTTTTCATCTATTGGGATATCAGTTCTAAGTTCTACCACTAAGATTAATCCCCCTCTGAGCAAATTTTAATTTGAATTGTTTCTGCTTCCTGGTCAATTCATTAGTACTCACCCCAAAGGTGAGGGCCAAAGAAAGAACAAATATAAATAGCCACTCCTATACAAGGAGACAAACTCAGGACCTCTTGATCAAAAAGCCAACGCTTTAACCCTTTACTGTTTAAACCCTGCTTTTTACATGCCTGTGATTTTATGATTGAGAAAACATTGTGAAAAAAGAAGAAATTGCTTCTAACAAGCAATTTCTTCTTTTTCCACACGATTTTCTACCCTATTGAATGGTTATTTTTCGAATTATTCAAATTAAATCCACTTTAAATTAAAGCCATGTGCTGTACAAAAATGAGTTAACAGTCAAACAATAACATGGCAAATGACCATTTCTAAACCTCTTGGCATTTCTGGTTTTGTCAGTGAATATGGCATCAATTTGAATCGCAGCATATTGAAGTTGCTGTTCTTATAAAATATTCAGATAAACCTTAGTATACCAATAAAGCAAACAAATGAGAGACCATATTCAACAATGCAATTAAACATTCTTTGCATTTTTTATTGTAACACTGGGTGTTCATTCAAGAAAAGTGTTACTACAAAAAGGTTGTGGGAAAATTTAACCAATTTTAACCCGATTATGCAAAACGGCAGGTAGTGTCTGATAATGATAGCCCTTACCACTAGCAAAAAATTGCTTTTTTCCTTTTTACATTATCGTTTTTATGTCATCAATAAATGAGGACATTTTTTTTGACGATGAAATCAGAGATATAGATAGGGAGGGTATTTGAGATTTCAAATTCGATTATTTCAAATATACTTGCACAAATTCTATGTTGTTGGTACTCATTTTAATCGTCTTCACAAGACAATTCAAATGAGTACCCACAACATAGGGTTTCAATGAGAAACAAAGAGTTTAGACAGGTATTACCCCTTCTTATCTATACCTCTGGAACTAGTAGTAGAGGTTTGCAGGAGTCCAGAACATATGTCAAGCAAACAAATTTATGCTTAAAACCACCTTAGCAAGATAAAACAAGATGTGTTTGTGAAACACGAATGCCCCAGTAACGGCATTTTTTTCAAAGTTTGACCTTGACAAATGACCTTGACCTTGTCACATGACCTTGACTTTGGTACCAACGGATGCAGATCATTGAGATCTATCATCATGCCAAATATTAGCTTTGTATCTTCAATAGGCTTGAAGATATTGGCAAGGTTAAGTTTTCGGACAGATGGACGGACAGACGGACGGACAGACGGACAGACAGACGGACAGGCAGACGGACAGACAGACAGACAGACAGACAGACATGAGTAAAACAATATGCCCCCGATCTATCAATGTGGGGGCATAAAAAAAATCATCAAAGTGCTGAAAGTATCAAAATCTTTAAATGTGAGTAAAATCTCTTTCTCTTCAAACTTTTCTTATTTCTGATTAAACTAAAGGGTGGTGAAGACTAAGATCAGACTCGCCTAAGTCACATTGGTTTAAACCTACTTATTTTACATGGATTGGGAAACAAGTTCTTACAACTTAGAATAATCCCTCTTTATTCCTCTTTCTGGAAAATCCTCTTCTTCCTCTGTTTCATTTCTTGGACCCCACTAACAGCATTAAAGTGGATTTGCAGTGTTTATGTTTATAGGCAGTTACAGCTGTTTAGTGCTGAGCCATAGACATGGAAATCAGGTTTGAATAAAATTTGGTCAGTGTCAGGCAAAAAATTGTAACTACAGCTTTGTTCAAACTTTAACTTTATTGTAAGAAAAGAAACACTTTCTAGTGGGGACCTCCCCCCCCTCCCCCCACCCCACCCCTTTTACTCATAATGGAAATGTAGACAAAAATAGGTGGTTATCTGATAATACAATGCAGGTGGGAATTGCTGCATTACATTATATTCACTCATAAAATTTGATTTATATTCTTAAATCTTAAAACCCTAAAAGGAAAACATGTTGATGGCTCAGTGCCAAACAGTTGTAACAGCCTATAAACATAAAGGCAGTTACAACTGTTTCACGCTAAGCCATTGATGTGGAAAGGAAAGTATATATGATCCTTTTCATCATCATGTCTTCATTCCATTAGATATCAAGAGTTAACTGTATACTGGCTCAAAAATAAAGCAAATGGAGTAAGATTCAACTTTTTGCTACAAGAAATTAAATAAGATATGATGAGACTTTTAGTATGAAACTAGAAACCTAATCACACTCATGTATGAATCCACTCAGCATATTCATACAGTTTGATTAGGTTTATAGTTTCATACAAACATAAAATCGGCAAATACTCTCTTCATCTCTAATCCAATTTCCTATTGTAATTAAAGCTTGGTAGACAGTTAAGTAATAGATCAGCCTGTGCAGTCTACTCTTAGCTTACACTGCCTGCTCTCTACTGAACTTCAAAGTTGAAAACCTTAAGCCAGGACTGATTGAAGGTCTCAATATTGTTGATGTCTCTGAAACCAAATGAGCCTGTGCATGACATTTCCAACAATTTCATGTGTGCGTAATGGAAAGATGTTGAGTAGCATGAACACTCATGCAGTGCATTAAAATTAATTTTGGGTTGTAAATAGTGATTTTAGGTCTGTATCCATCCATTGAGCGCATAGCTAAAGACTCTTATCAGACAGTGCAGCCTCACAGCCTGATCTGAGTCTCAACATTGCACACATGCGAAATTGTTGAAAATTTCAGGCAAAGGCTTCAATTTAAATTCAACAGGATAAAGGATAAGAGAGAGCAATTGCAACTATTATGACAATATTAACTGCGGAAAACTTCTCTCATTACTGAAATACAATCCATTAAGACCAATGAAATTACCTTAACCCTTTGCTGTTTAATCCCTGCTTTTAACGTGCCTGTGATTTTATGATTGAGAAAATATTGTGAAAAAAGAAGAAATTGCTCCTGACAAGCAATTTCTTCTTTTTCCACACTATTTTCTACCCTACTGAATGGTTATTTTTCAAATTAAATCCACTTTGAATTTTCGTCTGCAAAACCTTTGAATTTGGACAGTTCTAAAATTTTGAAAAACAGGAAAAGGGTTAACACTATTCAGGTGAGAAGACCAACCAATTAAGAAATAGAACAAATTACATTAATTTCCAACAAAAGCCCTAATTTCCTGAAGAAGTACCAATTTTCTTGAATAAAGAGTTTTATTTATTGAAATGTTGAGATTATATTTCAGCCAAACCACTGAAGAAAGAGCAATAGAATCCTATAAAGTCAAATTGGTGATAAAACCCCCACAAAGATTCTGTTTAAATTCATCCTGGGGTGTGGAAATACTCATTTTCTCTTCTGTCCCTTGACAAGTAAACATGATTTTTCTACTTGTCCAGGATCAACATGAAGTTGTCCCCAAAAAAGGCGAATAGATAAATTACTGAAGTTTTTGTTTTTCAAGAGGAAAATGCTGGAACCCAGCATTTTCTGCATTGAAAACAATACTTTCTACCTATTGATACAAGTATTTGGCTGATAAATCTCTTTCTTCTATGCAGTACAATTCCAAATTTTGTCCTCCATTCACTTGTCCAAGGACAAGTGGAAAAGAAAAATATACTTGTCCACAGGTTGAAAACTTGTGTCGGACAAGTCAGCATCGGAATTCACACCCCTGATTTAACTTGAACCAACTGCTTATGATTCCAACATGAGTACCACAAGCACATGCCATGCTCAGCTGTAGGTCCTTCATAGTGAAAAATTGTTCGATGAAAAAAGGGCATAATTTCACAGAAATGCTTTCAGCTTTCAAATTATGAACTGATAAAAAATCTGACCAAATTATGCAAAATTAGATTCAAAATAACTAGGGTTTAAACAACTTAGAATTTAACCATTTAAAGGCCCCTTTTCTGTCTTCATAATAATCTTTCACATCTTCAGAAGGCTCAGAAAAAGGTTGTTCATTCCACAAAACAGACAAAAAGACATTCAATGATCTAAAAAGTTCACTTTGAGCACATTATGCTAAAGCTTGAGTATGTGAACTAATAATACTTGTTCAAGATATTAATCATACATTTTCAAAAATAAACTTCTGATTAAACTGAAGCTTCTAAGCTTCTAGAAAAAGTCAACCCTGGGTCAATGTATGCAACCTATCCATCAGACAAGTAAAGCTATTTGCATACAACTAATTTGCTATATTGTGGGTGGTCTGAAATGAATTACCATCAACAAAAGGCTTTATGTGATTCATAAACTTTTTACCAGACATCTAAATCTTAAGGTAGTGGACCTGTAATAGTTTAGCAACATTTCCGAAGTAATGATCTTCCACAATGCTGACTGAGGTTTCCTAATGATTTCATTAGGAAACCTCGGTCAACATTGAGAAAGATCATGACCTCCAAAATATTGCTGAACACTCAAGGGTCCACTACCTTAAACCATGTTCATCCTAAAGGGTCTTACATGGATGTTGTTCATAGTAAATTTTTTCCTTAAATTTTCTTTACTTATTTCATCATATAACAAATTAAAAAAGACTGTTAAGTTCTTTTAATTTGGGAGTCATAAAAACATAAAATTCTGGGGTCAAAGCTGGTTTTGTAGGGGTCAAAAATGAAAACTAGAAAGCCATAAATGGCTTGTGTCGCTCCACAGGCTTGAAATTCTTGTAAAAACAAATAAAAGTTTTGACTAGATTTTTAGATATTTTGGGTTTTACTGATGTTGAAAATTTCCAAAGTTTCAACTAAATAACATAAAGAGAAATGACCTCTGCCCATAAAAGACAAATTTTTCATCCGATCAAAATAATTTTTGGCTGCATGATAATGGGTCACCCAAATAACAAACCTTTGATTGATATCTATCAGTTACATTCTGAGAAAATGATTTTCAAAGTTTCCACATATAACATATAGAGAAATGATCTCCGCCCATAAAATACATATTTTTCATCAGATCACAATAATTTTCGGTAGACTGATAGAGGGTCACTCAAGGATCATTCTAGTGAAATTTGGTTGATATCAATCAATTACATTCTGAGAAAATGATTTTCATAGTTTCCACTATATAACTTATAAGGAAATGACCTCCGCCCATTAAATACATATTTTTCATCCGATCAAAATAATTTTTGGTAGACTGATAAAGGGTCACTCTAGGATCATTCCAGTGAAATTTGATTGATATCCAACCATTAGATTCTGAGAAAATAATTTTTAAGTTTCCACTAAATAACATATAGAGAAATGACCTCCACCCATAAAATACATATTTTTCATCGGATTTCAATAATCATTAGTAGACTGATAAAGGGTCACTCTAGGGTCATTCAAGTGAAATTTGGTTGATATGCATCAGTTACATTCTGAGAAAATGATTTTGAAAGTTTCCACTATAGAACATATAGAGAAATGACCTCCGCCCATAAAATGCATAATTTCTATCTGATCACAATTATTTTTTGTAGACTGAAAAAGGGTCACCTAAGGATCATTTATGTAAAATTTAATTGGTATCCATCAATTAGAATCTGAGAAAACTCACTTTTTACCATATTTGGAAATAAGCCAAGCCCATTAAATCCATGTTTTTCATTCGATCAAAATTTCTTGAACAACTTTGAAAGAGGGTCACCCAAGGATCATTCCTGTGAAGTTTGGTTGAAATTCATCCAGTAGTTTCTGAGGAGAAGATTTTTAAAGAAAAAGTTTACAACTGGATGCACGGACGGACGGACGGACGCACACCGGACACAACGCCATGACAATAGCCCCAGTGGCTATCAGCCAGTGGAGCTAAAAACATGAGAAATTTTTTAAGAAATCTATAAAACTTAAACAACATGTACCAAAAAGTGTACACACACTTTATTGTTTATATTGTTTCATTTATATAGATATTTTGTAATAGAATGAAGAAAACAAATGATTAATATAATCTTTTTTTGCACAGATTGTACGTACCACTGGAAATCAGTGGGTCAAAATAATCCCCTGAAGAAAATTTTTGAGGGTCAAATTGGGATTTTTGGGAGTCAAAACCCATGTTTAAGGGTCAAACAAAAGTCCTGATACCTACAAATATTTAGTTAGAGTATCCAAGAGAACTCAAAAAAGTTTCTTCACTTTGTTCCATTAATAAGAATCCCAAATTTACAAGTCCCAAATGCCTATTTTATCTTACAATTATGTTTCCATTTTGCATTCAAGATTTTCTGCGAGTTCAATATCATTTTGTGTCAGATTATTGTGGACACCTTCAATTTCTCATGCAAACTGATTTCATTTGTTGACATTGTTAAAAATTATCACAAACTTTATCAACAATTATGTAGGAAGATAAATCTTATATCAAATACAATGTTTTCAGAAGCACAATACATTTATAAGCTAGCAATCTGATGAATTAGTCAGATATCATTGTACTAAGAAGCCATTGGCAAAGAGTTATCTTGTATTTTTTTTTTCAGACAAGTACATTCATTATCATATATGGTTAAAGATTAATATTTGTCTTGTTCCAAAAATTTACTTCAAAACAAATTACTTTAAATGACGCAACTACTTTACCTTAATATAAAATAACAACAAATCTATCATTTGCTGTATAGTCGTTTAATCATTTATTACTATGTTTCTAGAACCTTATTGTATACTGTTAAAGGTTTAAGTATTGCAGTGCAGTACAAAGAATCAAATACAGAGAGATAACTATTACGCTAATTTATATTTTGAACTAAGATAAACAAAAACAGAAACAAGTTTCCTACTTCAATACTTACTAAATCACTATCTTTTATCTTTAATACTAACCCATAATATTCATTGAGTCAGCGAACAATAATCTTGAAGTCCATTGACACCATAAGGTTAAAGTCATCATATGGTGTTATCTGACCGCAGGAAATTTATCGGTAATTTACACTACACAGCATAATATCTATAAATAGAAAGGGGTTTTCCAATGCGCTTACAATACTACACTTCCTTGAGTAGAAGCGATAGTATGTATTGAAACCGTAAAATGTACACTTGTTTTACAGAATACCGTTGACTATTGAAAATTCTATGTGCAATAATTCTTTTCACAAATTAGCACCCAGTAGAAAATTAAGATGTCTTTTCCCGTTAATCTGCTAAAAAAATCTGAATCATAAGAGCCGTTATTAATCTAGAACTAACGTTGATCTTTGAGGCAGGTCAAATTTTTACAAAAAATATATCCTATTGATTTTAAAAAGCATATAATGGAATCAATCTACATCATCCCATCTGTATCAAATATTTTCACTGTGACCCTTTTGAAATGACACTTTTTTTGTTAGATGGGGTCTTCACAAAGCTTAAATTGTAAGTACCTTAAATTACTAATAAACATGAAGCCACTTACAATAAACTGCACTCACGATTCAACAGGTCAATTACCTTCAACAAAATGTTTCTTTAAATATTGAATTTAATGTCTCTTCAGAAAGTGTTCAATGATACAGTGTAAATCAATGGCTCAGTGCAAAACAGTTGTAACTGCCAATATACATATAGACAGTTACAACTGTTTCGTGCTGAGCCATCAAAATATGGTTGAAAAATACCTCATAATTACAGCTCTATTCATGCTGTCGTTACAATGTTTTGGTGAACCACCAACAATATATTATTTGTGAAAGACAATTAAACTGTTCTTGCTTTTGAACTACAAACACTCTAACTTATATGCAGTGGTTTTTGATAAGAGGATTTTATTGCATAATCTTCTAGCTGATAACTTAAGATAATATTGTACAATATTATCTGGCCTTGGATCAGATGAATTAGTGTCAATTGTAACCCTTGAACTAACAAATATGATTCTCAATCAGTGTTTAACTTCTTACAATACAAAACTCAAGGAAACATTCTGTAAATTAAGGGGGTCAGTGTAAGACTATTGAAAGTGCCTATATATTTATAGGCACTTACAATAGTTTTGCACTGATCCCTCAAAATAAAATATTCTGGTGTGTTTCTTTGCCCTCTATGACTATTCTTTTAATATTTTTTATAAAACTTGACATTGGTTATAATAATATTCAAATGCAATGATGCATTTTCTTCTCTCCTTGGAGCCCTATCATATCTGGAGGATGCATTTTAATTCATTAATTGATGGCTCAGCACAAAACAGCTGAACTATTTAGGCAGTTATAACCTGTTATTGCCGAGACATTGCCAAGACATTGATTTCATTGTCACTTATAACAAAAATTTAGATTAAACCTTTAACCGATATATTTTTCAAGGTCAGTTTGAAATCTTCTGGCCATTAGCACGGATCTCCGTAACTTCCATTGAAACCACAAATTGTGAAACAGCAAACAACAAGGCCATTCCAAATTTCAGAATGGTCCAAACTGAGAGGTCCCAGACAACAGTGAATTCCGGATGTAATTTAATTTCAGATGAATCCATTCTATGTGGTAGAATAATGGGAAAAGGAGAAATCCCTCAATACAAACAATTTCTTCTTTTTCAAATTATTTTCTTTAGTTCAAAATCAGAGGGATGTAAAATTCAGTGACAATTACAGTAGAGTTTACTTTAGAAGAACCAAACATCAAATAAATGCCATCTTTCCAGATATTAATTGAAAGGAAAAGTAATTTTCATTACCCTTTTATCAACAAACTGTAGTTAGGATTGAAGACTTGTCCAAATTGCAAAACGACATAAATGACCTTGCAAAAAACTCTTTCATGAAATAAATATGTTCCAAAAAGTTGTAAGAAAAGGAAATTAGGCAAGGCTTGGGTTACATCTTATCCAGCAAAAAAAAAAGATCAATAACAGTTTCCATGGTATCTTACCAATATCAAGTTTATGCCAAGTTTAGCGAAAAATCAATAGGAATTCTGATAATCAATATGCATAAACATCAGCTAGTTAGAGAATGGAATAAAATGGCCTCAAACCAATACAAAAGAACATTTATTGTTAGACTGAGTCTTTAATGTCTCATAAAACATTAACATTCATTTTGGCCTGTGTGTGACATTTCCAACAATTTCAAATGGGTGCCAAGCAGAGACTCTGGTCAGTCAGTGCATCTGTACAGTCTGACCAGAGGCTTTGCTTTGCACTTCATATGCAGATTAGGTCTAGATGTGGCTTTAGACAATTGTCTAACTTTCCTGTTGTACTGTGTTACCCTCTACATTGCTGAATGTTTACTTGCATGTTTAAAATTGTTCAAAATGTCACACACAGGCTCATTTATTCCTATTCAATAAGTCTACCTCATTCTTTCATGTAAGGTATAACAATTATATTTTTAAATTTGAAACCTCTTCACAAAAATCATTGATCATCCACAGCAATCTAGTATAAGAGAGAGTCAGTTGTCATTTTTAACATTTAAATGACAAGATTACCAGGCAAAATTATGTCATCTTAACATTTTCCCCTGAATTTCGCTATGTCAAATATTTCTTCAATACCAGAAATCAATGACCCAATTTCTTTGTCGTAATTCTAGGACAGATATAACAGTCTTCTTCAGATAGAAAAAAATTCTACGAGGCAAAATCTCATCAAAACAGTTCTGAATTGCTATCATCTTATAAATCTTTTAAACTTAAATGATAGTTATTTCCTTGCCTTATAAATAAGAAAATGATTAAAAGTCCTTGCCATGTTACAGTTACTGTAAAAGCTCAAACATTAAGCCTATATAAACCTGTTGGTAGTTAAAACTGTTACAAGCTGAGCCATCAATATTTGTAAAGACAGTGAAAAAATGGTCAAAATTAAACATAATCCATGCAAAGTATTAAAATTTGATTGGGGAAAAGTTACATAAAACCTCTGTTGAATTTTTTTGTGACCATGATTTTGTGGACATGGGCCTTTTTAAGAGGCTTCAAGAGTTAGTAAAATCAGATAAAAAATGATTGATTTTTAAAAATCTCCAAAAAGGGGATGAGGTTTTATTAGAGCATGGAGCTCTTTTGGAATTTTTACGGTAACTCAGATATCCCATGCTGTATTAGGGGTTAACATTTCATCCCCTTTCTTGCTGGATTTAGAGCAAAATTCAGCAAGTCTTGCACAAGTTTTACAAGAAATAACTTTGTAGGATGTCATCAGTTTTGGCTAAGATCAGACTGCACATATGTGCAGACTGATCTTGGTCTATACTTTATGCTAAAGCGTTGTCTATGGTATATAGCATGTCTAAATACGTCATAAACAACATGAAAAGGGTTAGCATTAATCAATGAGACATGCTACCTCGGTGTTTTCTAGACATGAAGGGAGAGTTATTTACTCAAGTTTACCTCAGATACACAATATTTGTGGATATATAGAACATGAAAGCAAATATTCATACCTGTCTAATCTAACCTAGTTATACCAAAACCCTTCATAAGTTGTCATTTTATTTCAGTTTATGATTTTCAATTAAAAACTCAAGTCAGAAATCTCCCGTGTATAAATTCTTCTACATCTTTAAAAAGTCGAGATCGTCGTTGGTAAAATCTGTAGCTATAGCAATTTGCTAGCCAAACAAGGATATCCCTTGTTTTCACATTTCTTGGATATGCAAGGGCGTATCATTATGTACAATATCCATGTGCATATCAAAGAGGTAATTTCAGCAATACAGAATTTCGAAATTCATTAGAGGTGATCAAAACATTGAAACTACAGCTAAATAAAGCTGTAATTTTCAAATTTTAATTTCCCATGTGTGGTTCGAATTCCCAGGGAGGGTCTTCCACTGCTTTCTTCAAGGTAATTCAACTGTCCGTGCCACAATCCAAAACAATGGCTCAAAGTGAAACAGTTGTAACTGCCTATAATCATAAAGGCAGTTACAATTGTTTCGCGCTGAGCTATCAAAATGTGTTCTCCCGTTTTTTTTAAATCCCCTTTTCCATGCATGCATGATTGCAATGTGTGTCTAATCCTCTCAATTCTGTATTCACACTAGTAAATGCTAAAACACTTTTGAAAAAGAGTTGTTTTTAACATGCATTAGTACAATTCTTCACTTCCTAACTCATACCACTCAGGTTGCAATGTAGTCTACAACTCATTTCAGAATAAGTATTCTCAAACAAAATTCCAATTGAATATAAATCTGCTTTGAAATTATACTTAATAGTAAAACATATATTACAAAAATACTCTATAGATGGCAGCATACAACCATAGTGTAACAAATGATGCATTTGATTATCAATTTCAATTAAAATATCACCTACTTATAACTGGAAATACAAATTAATCAAGTCCAGTTGAAGCCATGCTGCTTGTACTAAATCCAGTTCAATAACCCTGAGATAGTGAAAAATTCAGCACATTGTGGGTCAGTGGTCACTTTATCCTATCCACACAGTATGGTCAATCACAATGGTCAGTAATCCCAAACAAAAACCACCAACCCAAGGTCGATCCTTTCTGATAACAATACACACTTAAACCCACCAATATAGCTTCTGGCAGAAATGGAGGTCTGGAAGATAAAAAATCCAATTCTATTATTTTTGTTTTCGTGACCTACTGATTCAACTCCAGCGCTAATGAATGCTACCAACTCCTCAGTGATATTGATTGATCCAACTTTGCTCCAGATTTACACAGAGTAAATCCACTACAAGTATTTCTTGCTAAGATCCTATAATGTGGGTTATCATTACAATTCTCTCATTGAGACGATTCTAATTAAAATCCACAATAATGGATTTAGAAAAAAAATTATCTGTTTTTTTTTCCCATCTGAAATTAATTCGATAAATATATCTGAAGCTTTGGATTCCATAGAAAAAATGTTAGGAGAAATATTCCTGGCAGATAGTTTGTCACAAACATTACAGAATCAATTCATAGTATACATAACTGTCATTTTTAGCTCTTAATATTTGAAAACATTTTTTATCCAACCATATTGAAACCTCCTTTGTCCTTTGATATGATTCATTGTTTTTTATGATCAACCCTTTACCATTTACTTGATCAGTAAATTTAGGGGTTTTTATGCTCTTAATAGAACAAGTAATAAGTAATTACTTTCTTCCAGGTAAATAAATTCCTGGAGTGAAGAGTTAGAATATTTTTGAAAAAAATCAAAAAGCAATATTTTGGGAAACCTAGCTAAATATAATATATATCCTAAGGTCATTCAATAGGGGTTCTTAGTCGTTCTTATCTAAGGTAATGGACCCAAAAAAGTTCTGCAACATTTTGGAACTCATGGTCTATCACAAAAGTAACTGAAGTTTCATGAAATCTTGAGTGATACCATTTAGTATATTTTATACCAGATACATTGATTTTCATAGAAATATTGTCATGATAGCCTTCTAAATATGCTGAAAAAATCAAAAATACATCTGGCATGAAATTCACATACAGCCCCAGTGTTAAAGCAACTATACCATATCAAAGTAGAAAACATTTTCTTAAAATTTGTAAAGAAAACTTGAAAAGGTAAAGAGTTAATCAGCTGAAGTTTAAAAGTAGTCCTGATAACAGTTTTGTATGAGGATATGACTATTTGAGATAACAGACAGCCCATCACTCATATAAAGTAATCTGTTTTTGCCAGGGGCTGTGTAAACTGACAGTCATTATTATTGAAATCGTTTATGTCATCAGTATATGTTTTCTCTCTAACTATATAGATCTTGCATTAATACAGTTGAGGATGTAGCTTAAAATGTTAATATATCACTTTTAACAAGGTTGTTTTTATGTTCAAAATTACCATAAAAATTAATAGAGCCCCACCCCCATTTTCAGAGGTTAGAATCAATCACTTTTGATATGCATTTAAAAAAAACACTCTGAATTTTAATATTTCAGCAAAATTTGCCTTTTTCAAGAAAAATGAAACAAATCTAAACACTACTACAAAATATTATAATTCGATACAGCCATTTTATTTTATCTCATAAAGTATTTTCACCTTTGGTTTTGGTGATGAAAAAAATTACCCGTAAGTATATAACATTTTTGGCTATTTTTCATCCAAACAAATATCAATTACTTATTGCATAACAGTTGTAACTGCCTGTATGTAACTAGGCAGTTGGAACTATTTCACGCTGAACCCCTGATATTTAGCGTACCTTCTAATAATAGCATATCACTTTCTAATGGATCCCAGGATTCTATTAGAGCTTTTACAGTATGTCTAGTTGATAAGAAAAGTAAATAGTTTTGAAAATAATTAAATGTTACTGGTTGGCTTATTTTTTTATCCAAAACCATTACAAATGACTAGATTCCCAGATGAATCTGAACAAGAGCACTTTCTATCAGTTTTTAAACCTCAGCTGTCTGTTTTCAAATTTACTAAATTTTATTGTTTAGTAAAGAGTTACTACCCCCCTTAACAGAATAATCATATGACCTTTCACCATTCAAGATTGGCTGATTTACCTGTTATAATCATCAGTACATGAGTATAATGAACAATGTATTCCTGACCTTTTCAACCAAAGGCAAGTGCAAAACGTCTCGGCTTCTAGAGCGAGTATTTTCGATTTCAAATAAAATTATATCCACAGTACCTAAACAAATCCTCTATTAAGGGTACTCATTTGAATCGTCTCATTGAGAGGATTCTAATGAGTACCCGCATTAAGGGCTTTCAGTGAGATTCGTCTCATTATGAGGATTCTAATGAGTACTCACATAAAAGGCTTTCAATGAGATTTGTCTCGTTATGAGGATTCCAATGAGTAATCACATAAAAGGCTTTCAATGAGATTGTCTCATTAGGAGGAATCTAATGAGTGCTCACATAAAAGGCTTTCAATGAGATTTGTCTCGTTATGAGGATTCTAATGAGTACTCACATAAAAGGCTTTCAATGAGATTCGTCTCGTTATGAGGATTCTAATGAGTACCCACATTAAAGGCTTTCAATGAGCTTTTAGACAGGAAATACCCCATTTTATCAGTACCTCTGCAAAATATGTATAACAAGGGGTCATGGTAAAATTATTGTGAGTGCCTGTAAATATATAGGAACTAAATATAGTTTTAGGCTGACCACTTTATTCAGTTAATTAAAGAAATCATCCTTAATATTTCATCAATTTTGATTTAGAAGTCATGTTCTAATTTTTCAATTTTAAACTGAAATTGAATGAAAACAGTGTCTAGAATTCAAATGATAAAAAGTTGAGACATGTATAGATTAATGACAATGATCTTAATAATGTTTAACTACAGCAAGTTAACAAGTCGTGCGTGTCTTTCAAAGATCAACAATTTCAAGTTTCAAGAAAACATAAAGCTGTCTATGTTACCCAGACAGAAGTGGGTCAGACGTCTGCATATTACGATCCCGCCACGCTATATTGATAAACCCCATTTAGTATCGCACTGGATGTAAGAACGAGCGTGGGAATAACCTTGAACTATACTATTGATAAACATAAACCACATGACAAAAATACACCAACTGTATTGGATAAAACAAATAATAAAGCGAATGGTTAACAAGCGTACATACTTTTTTATCGCAAGTTTTCTAATAAGACGACAAAGTAGAATAATTCGAAAGATATTTTGAATTTAATACAACGCAGAAATTTAAATGAGGCGAACTTTTAAAGACAATTGAAAATGCCTAAAATCAAACTGGGTTCCACAAAAAAGAGCTTTTCGAATTTTCATCATTTCTTGGATAATTGTGTTTACGATGATCATACATACCTTCTTTTTCTTAGTTGGGCTCATCTCTATAAAAAATATGTTGTTTATTTTTTGTAAAATGGGAGACATTAGATAGTCTGAAAATAGTTAATTTAGAGCTGGATAGCTTCAAAGTCAAGGTTACAGCCTTCGGTTAGATCTTTAAACTGTGTTTGATTAATAGTACTTCATTTTGTTCCATTGTGATAAAACTTAATCTTATATAGAGTTACTCTCAAACACTTAAATGAAATGTTTTCACATGCCAGAAAGAGACGCAGTTGTTTATTTACTTCTCTGGAATAGCTCATCCCTTGACAGATATCCACGGCACAGTGTGAAACAGTTGTAACTGCCTATATAATTATAGGCACTATCTAGGCTTATTTCAATCGAAGCAAATTTTAGGATAAGTTAGGTATTTACTATTCAAGCTCAAAGACAAAATGGTTGAAATTAGCACTCTTGAATTTGCAAAATGTGATTTGCATTTTTTTTGCTAGACGTTAAGATTGATTAAATTGTTGTCATTCTTAGTCAATTGCCAAAAATAATGCAACACAGTTCATAAGACGCTTTAATTCGTTCTTAATAATTTAAGAATTTTGTTTAAGCGAAAGTATCATTCATATTAACTTTGCTGATTCCATATCATATTTACAAGAAACATGGATTATGCAATTATATATGGAAGCTACTATTGGATAATTTGAGTTCAAGTATCCAATGAAAAACTGTGTTTGTTTGGATTTCATGTCACTTTTAACACTTTTTCAGTCAAATTGCAGAAGATAGAGCACCTTACAATGGTTTTCTATCAGTACATCCTTTTCTAGCTCCAGCTGCTTTCCCATTTCGATGGCTCAGCGTGAAACTGTTGTTACTGCCTATATGTTTATAGGCAATTACAACTATTTCACGCCAAGCCTTCCACTATGGTTTACAGTTATCCACTTAATGGTGGGAGACAAATGTGAGAAAGGATGCATGCTACACCATCAAGGATTGACTTGGTACCTTGCCCTAACTTGGACTTTAACCCATGACCTAACAATTGTAAGCAAAGTGCTCTTGCAACAGAGCTTATGAAAATGACAGGCAGACATTGGTCAAATGTTACATGCCTCTTTAATATTTTTTTCAGAATACCTTTGAAGCAGTAAGATTGAAGAAAATTCATGTCAAATCAAATATATCCAAAATCCAACTTGTCTTATAAAATACAAATTCACATCCTACACATGTGGTTCTTCAGAAGAAAGCTTTATTACCACTGGTCGAACAAATTTAACAAAAGACCCACATAATCTAACCACTTCATCTCGAGTCACAGTGACCCTAATGAACTGACACAAATTTTACTACACCCTTCAATATTGCCCAGTGGGCAGGTTGTACCAATCTACACACATTAATTGTCTACCTACCTATCTGTCAAACACTGAATTTCCTACCATTTACCTTAAACATCCTGAATTTTAAGTTTATAAAGAAAGTAATGCAACTTTTTTTTAGTTTATAGCATATATATCCACAAATATTTGTCAACTTACAAAAGCTGCAAAATTCCGGATTACAGATCGTACAATACCAAACAAAGGTCACTGGAAGTAAATACAAAACTATAAATCAAAGTTTGTGACTCACCATTTACCCTGTATAAGAAACAACCTTCTTCTAAGTCCCCATAACTCAATGTCCATTCAAAATGTCCATCCACTGAAATAAAGGCCAAGAATTTTGTCCAACTAGGTTATATGTGGTAACGTTAGTAAACCAGCCCAACACACAAAGGTTCAGAGAGCAGTGTGTGTATTGGAGAATTAATAAAGACTGTGTATTGAGAGTGGTTTAGTTATAAATAGTGTATTGACCCAAATACTTGCAAAACAAAGATGGGTGCAATCATGAAATAGCTACAAAAATCTATACTTAAATATTGTAACCCTTTCATAAAGAACTACTTTTTTTATCTGAATAATACCGGTAATTCATATTGCAGTGATCTAAAATCAGAGTCAGTCTTACTTTAATTATGATCAATCGGACAAATTTAGTGGGTAGTTCTAGCTGCAGCCGATTATTTCACTATAATATTAAATTGCTCTTGCATTCTATGAAAATGACAGTGAAAAAAATTAGGGAGGGAAGATATAACAAGCTATTTACCAAAGTTTTTTAACCTGTATTACTTATAATACTCTATCTTCAAGTTAACTTACATATCGATGGCTAAATGCGAAACAGTTGTAATTGCCTATAGGCATATAGGCAGTTACAACTGTATTGCCCTAAGCCATCGATATACATTAGAAATATCATCTTTAACTTTGACCGTATATATGGATTTTAAGGGACATTTGTTCTTAATTCTTTTGATTTGGATGCAAATAAATAACCAATTTGAAAATACAAAATCAGATAACAGCAAGCACATTATCATAAGCAATCTTTCTCTTAAAAAATGTTTTAAAATGATGCCAGTATAAATTAGCATTAAGTAAGTAAAAAAAATCTGAATTGTTTAGAAAAGGGTCAAACCTTTTATCATTTGTGATTTCTAAAAACACTAAAGGTTAACTGTTAATTTCAACTCCTTATTCTCATTCTATTGCACAGCGTAAAAAATACCCACCTTAAATAATCTTTGATACCTTTCGGTCTCATTCGCTTATATTGTAACTTGAACAATTAAGAGACGGCTTCTGAAATATATATAAATAATTAACGAGTACGTATTAGATGCAAACATGTGCTGTTAAGTATTAAAGTGCATTTGAACTTTTGCTTGGTTGAAATCAGATAGACCAGTGTGTAAGAGCCGTGATAATAATGTGTTGACTTGACGTGTTCTATAGCGCTTACATGGGTTTTCCACTTGGCTATAAATAGAACATGTATTAACTCCCACTGATCTTGCATCATAGTTCATGACCTTAAAACTAGGCTAAATGTGCGTTACAGTTATGCCATGCTTTAAACCGTCTGGAACACGACAGCACTAAATGGTTCTTTGTGAATATTTTCTTAAGCTACTGTAAATAACATACTTAACCAAATAATATAGGTAACTAATGCACAATTTTTTCTTTTTGTGTAGATACTATTTCCCATAAGCGTATATCATCTTTTTGTATATTCATTTGCATCCCATCATTCATACTTGCATGAATACAAAAAAATATTTTCTTTATGTTTTCTTTTTAAATCTAATAATGTCAAGTGATAAACAAGAGGACCATGATGGTCCTACATCACTCACCTGAGTATGAGAGTATGAGTACTGCATTTCTCCTAATAAACACTCCCGGGAGCTATACATAACACGATCAGGTAGCTTTTATTTAGTATGTATTTTCTGATTAAAAAGAATAATTAAAATTAATGTCTTTGTGGCCCATTTCCCTTTAATTTGAATGACATTTCCTCTAAACCATCCATGTTAAGAGGAAATTCACATCAAATTAGAGAAGAAGTCTCAACAGGTTCTTAAGATTAAGGCATTTGAAGTTGTTTATCTTAGTAAAAATAGTAGGGGTGCTTCTATAAAGGAGGCACTATTATCAGGGGAAATACGGTATGTTCCAAGATTTTAAGAAAGTCATTGTAACACTAGCCATTTGTCTCCTACCAATGGGACTATAAGTATATGAGCCTGTGTGTGATATTTCAAACAAGTGCACCAGGTACACACCTTGAGCATCATAGACGACACAATGCAGTAAGTATGTATGCTGACAGCAAGAAGATAGATTAAGACCTCACCTATCTATTCAGCGCACAGTGAAGTCTCTGGTCAGACTGTGCGGCTGCACAGGCTGGCCAGAGGCTTTGCTTTGAGCACACATGAAATTTTTGGAAATGTCACTAACAGGCTCAAATAAGTATGCTTAAGAGGGATCTGCAGCTGGTGGCTTGCATGAAATGTTGTGGTTGTACTTGTGAGAAAAAGGGCAGGAAACAATGGATAGGTGCATCAGTTGCTGAATTATAACTACAATAATGTTGATAGTGATGTTAATCCCCAAACAAACAAATCCAAGTTTTTAAATATTTCTTCAGTTATTCTGTGGCATAATGGGATCCAATAATATAGGGCTATAACTTCCATTGCCATGATCAATGTGAAACAATACCATGCGTTTTGAAAAAAAAAAAATGGTTTAAAGCGTCAGACATTTTTCAAAGGTACTTTGCTATCACTTCTATGCTAAATGTGGCCTTATAACATAGGGCACATTTCAATCTCAGGGTTACAATTTGATATAAATTGGAAAAATTTCAATGCTAAAGCTGAAAAATGGAAAGTATCACTCACACCTTACCATTTGAGAGGAAAAGACTTTTTTCTAATATTTGCTTTTTGTTATCTGTCTATAGGAAAGAATTCCAACAACACAGGCTAGTTTTGATCCAAAAACAATTCACACTGTTAATTTTGAGGCCATATGACAAATTCTCTAAGCAAAATTTGAAAGATGTATGCATTGTTGTTTAGAAAGAGAATATTGTTGGTACTTCCATTTTCACTGCTATGTTTAATCCAGGACCCAACAACAACAAAGGGCTTATTTTTAAGTCAGCATACTTGTTTGATTTTTTCAGCTGAATTGTAAATGTTTTGGGAGTAAAAAGTTCTAAATGGATTTCAATTCTATGAAGTATTTTGAAAGTACTTGACCTATGGATAATGTCTTTGAAGTTCAATCGAAATCTAATAGATATTGGAAGATTTTTTTTTAAATTGTGGAAGGATGGACAGTTAGACGAACAGGTTCTGAACATTGATCAATCAAAATAGCTCACCTTAAGCATTCATGCCGGGGTGAGCTAAAAACATGTTTCTTACTTGTTTTGAACCCTATATTCTGGAAAAACTGGGTGCATGCATGCAAAATATAAGCATACTCAAAATTTTGTTATAGTTATGAATAGTATGAGGGATGGCACAACAAGCCCTATGACCTCTACCATGGCAGACACATCGAACTTGGACTCAAAATACAAAAACTTTGTATTTGCAGCATTTTGCTGGGAAAATATATAACTGACGATATGAAACCCTACCTGCAAGGTTCTGGGAAATTACATCTCTGTGATTATATATTTGAATAAATATTGTAGAAAAGGACATTTACTACTTTTTTCCACATCATTCTCTAGCAAATAAGAGGGCTTCTCCTTAAATAACTTTTCATTGTCGCCTGTAACCTCTTTCTATTAGACGTCTACAATTATGAAAACAGGAAAGGTTAAACCCTTTGCTGTTTAATCCCTGCTTTTTATTTTCATTTTATGATTGAGAAAACATTGTGAAAGAAGAAGAAATTGCTTCTTACAAGCAATTTCTCCCTTTTCCACACTATTTTCTACCCTACTGAATGGTTATTTTTCAAATTAAATCCACTTTAAATTTTCGTCTGCAAAACCTTTGAATTTGGACATGTACAAAATTTTGAAAAACAGGAAAGGTTTAACAAAAGACAAACTTTTCACAGGTGTGGAATTCACAAGCAAAGTGAACCAGTTCATCACAGGCTTTTCTTAAAGGTAAGTACATTTTTTCCAGGCCACAATGTTCTTGGACAAGTAAATAGTGAGAAAAATTTGGAATGGCACTAAACAATTTTGAGAGATTAATTATTACAGGGGTGTAGAATTCTCATATATGACTTGAGAGCAAGTACATTTTTAAAGGCAAATTGTCCATGGACAAGTAAATGACAGGGCAAATTTTAGTATGGCACTTTTTAGATCAAAGAGATTAATAAGCTTATTGTTGGTATCCAAGAGTAGAAAAAACTGTTTTTAATGAAGAAAATGCTGGGTTTCAGCATTTTCTTTTTTTAATTTTTTTTTTTTTTTTTTTTTCAAAATCTTTCTATTCGTTTTTTTGTGGACAAGAACATTTTAATCCTGAGAATTAAAAGTGGGCTAATTTGGCAAAACCGCAATATTTTCTCCATGGGATATAAAATCAAAGTGCTGAAAAGGAAATGGTTCAGAGAGTTTTTGAGATCAACAAAGCACTTTTTGTCTAGACAACTTTATGGTTTTTCCGAACTGTTTTCACTGTACATATCTCTAAGAGGCAACCATACAAACCTGACTGCACCACTTTTCTGTTTAACTCTTTACCAGAAGAATTAACAGATGGCATTACAAACGGCATATAACTGAATAATAAGTAAAAAAATAAGGTAAACAAGAGTGCCAGAGCACAACAGTTGCGGATCCAGGACTTCTCTGAAGGGGGTTTAAACATACATAAAGTGGGCTCGATTCCTTTAGTCTTACAATTTTAACCCTTATCCTGCAGAACTTAAAAAAAATTAAACAAATTTCCTTTTTTTTTTCTTTACATAGCAACAAGACTGCTTCAGGATTTTAACCACAAAAAAAACAAGAACAAAGCAGACAGTATAGACAAAGATCAGACTGCACAACTGTGCAGACTGATCTTAGCCTTTACTGTCTTCAAAGCTTTGTTTTCAACTGAAATATATTCATGAACAGCAGGAGGAGGGTTAATTGAAATTATACATGATAATTAATTAAATTAATCATTTAAGCTTAAGAGGGGGTGTTTGAACACCCTCCCCCCCATCCCCCTAAACCCACCTTGAATCAGCCACTACACAAGAAGTCTGCCAAATACCCGTACATGTAATCGCCCTTTTAGAATATCACTTAACCTGACATAATGTGTA
Source organism: Fragum whitleyi (assembly GCA_948146395.1). NCBI lineage: Eukaryota > Metazoa > Mollusca > Bivalvia > Cardiida > Cardiidae > Fragum > Fragum whitleyi. The sequence continues at coordinate 45,350,102 of OX411545.1, read as the reverse complement.
AGAGCAGGTGACAGGCAACATTCTGCGAAAATTTCATCCAGATCGTAAACTTTCAATCCTATTATTTTTAAAACTCACCACAATCAAGCTAAACATTATAGGATTCAGTTACAAAAGTTTTAGATATGTGTAGAAAGGTTGCTTTTTCAGAGATATTGCTTAGAACTGTTAAAGTTTTCAACAGAAGTTTAACAGAATGTTAGATATTACCATATTTCAGTCAAATATATGGCAGTGGAAGGAGCATCCAACCATACATACCTCGTGTTCTCACACACCAACATAACATTCATTCTGAGCCTCCTTTAGCATGTCCTACTTAAGTTTTCAATTATCCATGCATTTATACAAGTATTGGACAAAATATTTGCTGTAGCCAGAGATTGAGTATGACACCCCAAATATTCAAGAGTCTGAAGCCCTACCTAAGGCCCCTGGAGACAGAGAAGGCAAACAGGGGTGGTGTAGTCCCACATCCTCAAATTATTTTAGAAAAAGAAAAAATGCAAATGAGCTGGTGCGTTACATTTCCAATAATTCTATGTGTGTGTAATGTACAGACATAATGCAGACTAAACATCCACAAATTTTTTTTCCGTTGACCACCTGATGATGGGCTGAGACTTTATCTATCTATAGAGCCCATAGCGAAGACTCTGGTCAGACTGTGCAGATGCACAGACTGGCCAGAGACTTTGCTTTGTGCACTTTTCAAATCGCTGGAAATGTCACGCGCAGGCTCAAATATCTTATACTTACACAAGAATCTTCAAGCTAAAATTAGCCGATACCTATTTGGCTGTGGCCTTCTATTAAAGGATTTGATTTGATGTTGGGTTTAATGCCGCTTTCAACAATCTTTCAGTCTATTGAAGGAACTTTTAAAATTGTCACTTAATGAAACTGGTCATTTGATAAAGTCACTGATTAGTACTTACCAGCCCAAAACATGATCATTTCTGCATTACCATTCATTTGTGTTGCCAGAATTCAAGCATACAATCTTCAACTCCTCCCAGGTTCAGATTCTGTCATCTGTATCACTGAAATTTATTTACTTTATGTGGATCCAGAATCTTTTCTCAGTGGGATTCTGAACAATAATGTACTCATTATGTCCCCACTTCAAAGAAGAGGGGGTATAATGCTTTGTACTGGTTTGAAGGTCGGTCAGTCTGTCTGTCTGTAGACCGATTTATGATCAGGAGCATATCCCAAAAAGTTTCTGGCTATAATCATGAAAGCCCTTTGTTCAGTTTAAAAGTTGATTTGTCTCGAGTATATCTCAAAAGGTGTGCAAGCTAGGATCGAGAATTTTCACAGGTGGATAGATCTCATTAAGGAGAAGTGCAATGCACAAGGACCATCACTCCTCTCATCATATTTTCAGAGTTATTTCCCTTTCTTAATTGACAAAGAAAATGCCACCAACCTGCAAACATCTCTTGTTTAATAGTATTCTTTAGAAGACAAAGCAGAATGTCATCTCTTCATAACTTCAGCTTGAGGAAAGCTGTAGTTATGACATTTTGCTTTTTCACTGACCATTTATGATACATTGATTCGCAGATTTTTGGCCCATAATAACATTATCTTTGCTATAAATCTAAGAAGATACTTAGCCATACCAAAAATGTATTCTTTTTTATAATATTTATAAGAGTAATAGCAACAGCTTGAATAATCCAAAGCTGTAATAAATTCAAAGTTTTTTTTCTAATGACCGAATGAATCTTTGATTTCCAGATTTCCTAGCACCAATAACCTTATTTGCCTTTTTTTGAGAGCTGTCCTGGGGCCTGTTTAACTTAACATGTAACAATCATTTTTTGTGTAAGTCAAAAATCAAAGTTTCTTTTATAGTAGAAAGCAAGTAAAAAATTGCTGTAAATATGGAACTCTGCCATGCATCAATCATCTCATTGGGATATTGCAAGGCAGAATCTAACAATTATGGATGAAAACACCGGGTTGATTGAAGATTTGACTTATGATAATTTTTTTGGAAGAAGTTTAGTAAAACAGACCCCTGGTCCCCATACCATCATCCGTCTGGATCTGCACACATTCTTTAGATAAATCATTCTGTCTGATAGATGTGAACAAAATCACTCAGACATTGAATGTGACCCATTTCTCAAAATCAGCAGACACATTAAGTGTATTTGGGTTAACATTGTTAAAATGCTCCACTTCAAGTTACCCAGTCTTCCTTACTTCAAAACAACCTCTACTTTACATGACCCCTTAAAATTCTTTAACTCATTAGAAAATATATCTTTTTTTAGACTAGTTTTTTATACATATAATTTGCAGATAACTCATGAATTAGGTAATGAAAATAAAATGAATGAGTTGTGTTTGTGAAAGCCAGAACTAATGACCCCAAACAGCACTTTTTTGGCCTGACAGACTGATAACCTTAACCTTGCTAGATACACAGTCATGCACAAGGGCGTAACTACCATTACACAAATTACGCAAGTAGGTAATAGAAATAAATCCTCTTTTGAAAATTGTTGTTGATGAATGATCAAAACATCGAAACTATAGCTTGTTCAAGCTGTAGTTAAGATGTTTTGATTATTCACCAATGCTCAAATCATAGAAAAGGGGAGCGGATGAAGGACATTCATCTTTTGTCACAGTCAATATAGCACTTTTATGCCGATATATTTTATATGTCATCTTCTGAGTGCATATAAATTTCAAAATTCTAATTAAGCATGTGATGCATATGAACGAGATCTATCTGAATACTTAAAAATCTTAAATCAGAACAGTTGAGTATGGCTATGGTCAGTGGTCAAGTAAACTGTTGTAACTGCAGATTTGATCAAATATTACAAGAACATACATTATTGGTACCTCCTCCCTAGAAAACTGAATTTATTTTATCTGTTCATACAAAGAATATTCATCCTCCTGATATCAACTGGGATTTATCAAAAGCTTGTAATAACACATTGAATCTGTAGTTACCATGTTTGGGTTGCTTGGGTTGCTCAACGACAACAAGTGTTAAAGGGTTAATATTCATTTAATATTAAATTGGTTCTTCAACTAGTCTAACCCCCAATGATTTTAACTAAAATAGATCTAGAAACTAAAACAAACCTAAGCTAGACTGAAAATTACACCATGCATTCTACAGAGGTAACTAGGATTTTGAAATTTATACGCCCTCAGAAGGTGACCAACATAGAATACAAAGAATAAAGGTGAAAAATGGACTTTGTTGTAAGATGAATGTCCTCCATTCATCCTCCGTCTGCTTTCCTTGGCTTTTCTATGATTTAAGCGTTGGTGAATAATCAAAATATCCTAGATCTAGCTACAGCTTGAATAAGCTGTAGTTTCAATGTAATGATCATTCATCAACAAGAGGATTTATTTCTATTACGCAATTGCGTAAAGTCCGTAATGGTAGTGACGCCCTTGTTTAGAATACAAAAGTTTGGGAACGTTTGAGAACCCGCTCAGTACCCGGCTCAGTTATCATACGAGTGACACGTGCAAGGCGGGTTAACATCTCTCAAAAGTTTTGAGGGTAACATTTCTCAAACATTTTTGAACGTCTTTGGCGTCTACCTGATCACCTAAGAAAACCTGGTATTGTCAGACATAGCGTCAAGTTCAAGGGCAAAGACCGACCGGCGTCTAGATTTTCCTACTGCGAAGTCTTCCTGGGACGAATCATCGGCGAAACAAACTCGGATGAAGTTCCATCAATAACAGTAATGGCAATAGAGCAACAGTGAATTTTATCACTTACGATTTAAAAATTTTACTAATTGACCGCCTACTGATCTTCTTAGATCTCTCTGCAGACTTCCCCACCCAGTGCATGGCACGTGATCAGAAGGCGCGAATAAAACTCTGTTGGCGGGAAACCGTTCAATTTTCAAAGGGAAACAACTCTTTCAAATGCCTGTAAAATAAAAGCTTGAATGTACGCCCTTGAATCCTGGTTAAAACTGAGTTGACGAGGATAGCTTTGAAATATTATGAAAGATGGATAAATTGCTCATATCCATTGTTTTCAAATGTATACTAATTACTTGTTTTCCTGAGTCATGCTTTAGATTTTGATCTGAATTATTAGGGGTTCTTTTTTATAGTCTTGAAAAGTTTATTGGTTTAATTTTTAAGAATTCCGTGTCTGCAGCCCTTTTAGGGTAGATCTATGAAGAATTTAAAACAAAAGGGCCAAAATGGCCCTAAATCGCTCACCTGAAATTTATTGGTCCAGCCGGGAATCATCCAAGTAACTTTCTGGTAAAGTTTCATTCACATTTGCCTAATTGTTGAATAGGAGATTTTATTCCAAGATTTTAAAGTGAGAATAGACGCTACCCATCCATTCATTACTGAGGAGGGTCAAAATAAGCCCCTCCTTGCCACGCCCATATTTATAGGCCTATCAAACTTTTGCCAACAATTTTTGAAAAGGGTCACCCAAGGAACATTCTGGTAAAGTTTCATTGAAATCAGCCCAGTTGTTCAGGAGATGTCATTCAAGGCTTCCGGGCTCATAATAAGCCCGCCCTACTACGCCCATATTTATGGGCCAATCAAGATTTTGCAAACAATTTTTGAAAAGCGTCACCAAAGGAACATTCTGGTAAAGTTTCATTGAAATTGGTCCAGTAGTTCAGGAGGAGATGTCGTTCAAAGGTTTCAGGCTCAAAATAAGCCCCGCCCTGACATGCCCATAATTATGGGCCAATCAAAATTTCACAAATTTTTGAAAAGGGTCAACCAAGAAACATTCTGGTAAAGTTTCAATGAAATCCGCCATGTGGTTCAGGAGGATATGTAGTTCAAAGGTTTCGGGCTCAATATAAGCCCCGCCCTGCCATGTCCATTTTTATCGGCCAATCAAATTTTGAGAACAATTTTTGGAAAGGGTCAACCAAGAATCATTCTGGTTAAGTATCATTGAAATCGGCCCAGTGGTTCCGGAGGAGATGTCGTTCAAAGGTTTCGGGCTCAAAATAAGCCCCGCCCTGCCACGTCCATATCTAAAGGCCATCAGTGTCTAATCTAGGATTCAGAAAACGGGGTGGGGGGGGGGGGGGTATTGAAGGGGAGCATGTTGTGCTAAGGTCAGCTAAAAAAAATATTGAATGGAAACTGGTCAATACTTTGTTTTTACCAATTAATATCGGTAATCATAATGAATAAAATAAATATATAAAATGAATATATTGTAATAAAGGATAATTGTTTGTTTCAGTGTAAGATCACTTTATATTTCATCAAGTAACTAGAAAGCTATGAATGGTTTGAGTCGCTCCACATGCTTGAATTTTCTTGTAATAGCAAATCAAAGTTTTGACTAGATTTTTCCTTATTTTGGGATCATAGAGCAAACACAAATTTAAAAGCAGTAATGTGGTCAAAGCAAATGATTGACTAACCGATGGGTATTGTAGCGATAATAACCGTGATGGACATTGGAGTAATAATAAATTCGAAAAATGCAATTTTGTCAAACTCAAGGGCGCATAAAACAAGAGGACCTTGATGGTCCTTAATCACTCACCTGTATCTAGATAGCTAGAAAATCACACTATTGTCAAATAAAGATGCGAGCTTATAAGTTATAATCAAGCTGAAAATTGCTCTCGTGATGTTATGAGCCTTTAAAAATCAATATGTGCGGCTGTAACAGTAAAAAGGATGTTTAAAAAAATTGCAATTTCGTCAAAGTCATGGGAACATAATTCAATCGAGTAACTAAGTGTTTTTAAGTGTCACATACTGAAATATTTCTGCAAAGAAAAATCATAATAGGTAAATAACATATAGAAAATTGACCTCCGCCTGTTAAATACATATCTTTTTTATCTAATAACAGTAAGTTTGTGCATCCTTATAATGGGTCACAAAAGGAACATTTCCAGTGAAATTTGGTTAATATCCATCAGTAATATTGTGAGAAAATGATCTTCAAAGTATAAACATATAGAAAAATGACCTTCGCCAATAAAATACATACTTTTTATCTGATCACAATACTTTTTGGTAGACTGATAAAGGATAACTAAATGCTCATTCCAGTGAGATTTGGTTGATATCCATCGATTAGATTCTGAGAAAATTATTTTCAAAGGTTTTTGTTTTTATATAACATATAGAGAAATGACCTCCGCCCATTAGATGTATTTTTTTCATCTGATCACAATAATTTTTTGCAGACTTATAAAAGGGTCACTCCTAACTACGCCCATTAAATCCATGTTTTTCAATTGATCAAAATTTCTTGAAAAACTTAGAAAGAGGATCTCCTAAGGATCATTCCTGTCAAGTTTGGTTGAAATTCATCAAGAAGTTTCTGAGGAGATTTTTAAAGAAAGGGTTTACTACTGGACGCACTGATGGACGGACGGACGCACGACGGATACATCGCCATGACAGCAGCCTCAGTGGCCCTCGGCCAGTGGAGCTAAAAATCATATTTTTTTTGTAAATGAAATATCACTCGTCTTACTCAAAAAACAAACGGTTATTCTATTTCTTTTATGCAAATTGAGACAAAACGTGAGAATTTTAGGACAAATTTTCTTAAAGCGCGTCATTTTGCATGTGATTGCTATGCAATGTTCATTATAATATTAGTTGACATCAGAAAGGGAAATGAACAAAAGCTGGGTATACGTTTTTTGATAATTTCACTGGTAAGGCGATGAGGTTATCAAAATGATTATATGCCGTTTTTCCTTCATAAAAAAATATTTCTGTGATATGGGTTTTGTAAACCCATAACCAAAAGGCAAAAGTGTAGACTGGTCCAATTTAAAAGGAGCTGCAGACGTCAATATTCAGTTGATGAATTTTCAAAAAATTTTTTATCTTTTCGGTTTGGAACTGAGTGGGTGTTGAAAAAAATGCTTGTAAAGGGCATTTCTATATAGTCCACAATGTTTTTTTGAAGCTTCCTTCTTTTTGTTGTGAAGTTGGGTTGGTTGAATGCATGTAAGAAAATCAAAAGTGTTCAACTAGGGGCACCCAAGTGCCAAAATTACTCCACGGGTCACAAATGTGACTTGCAAGGTGAGGCAAAAAGCCCAATCATGCTGGTAGACTTCTCCAAGAATGCTGACCAGGTCAAAACTTCTCACTAAAAAGTAAAAGGGTCTTTTTATTATTCGTTTTTTTTCATTATTATTAATAAAACCTAGTTTGGGAAGCCTCGTTTGACATCCACTGAAATTTTTCACTTTGCTACGCAGAGGTGTGTAATTTGCATTAAATTGCAATGTTCTGTGAATGTATTGTCAGGAATAGTAGCGGGAAATTTTCAAGTCCCATTCAGGATACAAAAGCATTTACAATCGTTTTGCAATTGTGCCTCTCATTTGCAAAGCTGTGTTTTAGTGGCACACCGACTTGGACAATTACAGATTACAAAATATTTCAACTAGAGTAACAAATAAATCTTCAACTATAATAGATCACATTTATAGTACTTGCGAACAATCTATTTCTGAGATTATAGTCTCGAAACTTGCATTGAGTGATCACTTTCCTATCGCGTTAACATATCAAAACCATGCTAAGATAAACAACGAAAATAATTTCAAATCAATTTTTTACCGGTCCTTTTCAAGCCTAAATATGGAAACTTTCATGTTTGATTTAACACGCATAAATTTCAATACCATTGAAACAATATCAGATCCTAATAAATCATTAGAATTTTTCTACCGGGTATTGAATGGAGTTATTTCTAAACATCTTCCTCTTAAAGAAAAACGCGTAAAGAGAATAAAACAACCAAAATGGTATAATGAGAATATAAAAAATGCAATTCAGAGTAGAAACAAATATAAATATTCCGGAAATTTGAACATGTATAAAAATTGGAGAAATAAGGTTAATTCAATGATAAGAAAAAGCAAGAAAGATTTCTTTAACGAAGCAATTAAAAGCAAATCGGAGCCCAAGCTTCTCTGGCAAAATCTTCGCAACATAACATTTAAAAATGTAAATGAACAACAATTACCTTCTAGACTACACTTTCAAGCATCTGAGATTGATGGTATCGTAAATGTCGTTAACGCCCTTAACAGCCATTTTGTTAATATATCTCAAATAATTGATAAGGTTCCGATTGATATAGATTACTTTAAAACCATTAAAACCCATCTCGATAGTAAACTTTCTGGTCGATGTTTTGAGATAGAGCTAATATCTCCCCTTGAAGTAAGAAATATCATTGGAAAATTGGATAGCAATAAATCGACTGGGCTTGACGGAATAGGACCAAACATTTTAAAGATGTGCAAAGATTTTATTTCAACGCCAATAGCATGCATAATTAATAAGTGCATATCTCAAGGTATTTTTCCTCAAGATTTTAAAGACGCGTGTGTTAAACCACTTTTCAAAGGAGGTGATAAAAGCGATCCTAATAATTATCGACCCATCTCTATCTTACCAACTTTGTCTAAGGTTTTCGAGAGACATATCGCTGAACAACTCAAAACATATCTGAAACAAACAGGCGTACTTTTTTCACATCACAGTCTGGATTTCGCGAGAACCATTCGTGCCAGACTGCCCTTATTCGTCTGGTAGATACTTGTTTATCAGCCTTGGACCGAGGTAATGTAGTAGGAACTGTATTCCTTGATTTTCGAAAGGCTTTTGATCTTGTAGATCATGATATTCTATTATTCAAACTAAAACTCTATCATTTTACGTCAAATGCGTGTAATTTATTTCGTTCATATTTGAGCGAAAGACGTCAGACAGTCAAACATGGTAATATCCGATCCCATATGAAAACAATCACATGTGGTGTTCCTCAGGGATCGATCCTTGGACCTATTTTATTTTTGATATATGTCAATGACCTTCCGTTTAAAATATCTTCAAATTTAGATATGTTTGCTGATGATGCTACACTTCATAAATGTAGTTCTTCTGTAACCTTCATTAATGAATCTTTACAATATGATATTACTCAGGTAGAAAAATGGTGCAAACATAACAATATGGTTCTGAATCCTATGAAAACTAAATGCATGTTAATTGGGTCTAAACAAAAGTTAAACTCTTTAATTCAATTGAAATTAAGTATACGAGATATGGAAATAGAAAACGTAACTTCACAAAAGTTGTTGGGTGTACACATAGACAATACATTGTGTTGGAAAAACCATGTTGATCAACTGTGCGCAAAATTATCATCACAGCTCTACCTTCTTAAAAGAGTTAATAGCTTTCTCACAATGGAGATGAAGCAAATGTTTTACAACTCTTATATAACTCCGTATTTCGACTATGGATGCATTGTTTGGAGCCAGTGCAAATCTTCGTTTCTTAAGAGAATTGGCAAAATCCAAAAAAGAGCTGCACGAATCATTTTATGTCAACCAAGAAGATCTAGTTCTGTTGAAAATTTTATTTCCCTCAAATGGTTAACATTTGAAAATCGGTGTAAGTATTTCACGATTCTCATGGTTTACAAAACTATTAATGGATTAGCTCCTTCGTATATGTCAGAATTTATAGAAGTAAGTAACAACAAATTTTATTGTTTAAGATCACAATCAGGGAACCAGATATCTCACAAATGTGCTCCCAAAAAAGAGTTTCTAAAGAATTCATTTTCATTTAACGGAATGAAATGTTGGAATGACATTCCTCTTAATCTACGTACAATTGAAAATATTTCATGTTTTAAACGATCGCTGAAAAAGTATTTGATGCCAAATAACTAAATACTGTGTTGTGAAATACACCATTCATTATTGTGTATGTCTTTCCAGTTAAGTATATTATTTTCATCTTAATCAAACAGACGTTATGTAAATCATGTACATAATCATCATCACCATAATTATCATCATCATCGTCATAATCATCATCATCATCATTACAACACTAACAATCGATAAAGGCATTAGTTTTCCAAAGCCATTTATCCTAGTTCGATTAATGATAGAGGTGGCCGATTTTGATTCATTCGTTTGCCTCTTCATTCATCGTGAATACTATTTAATCATCTAGGAAGCTAAATCGAACATAATTTTGTAAGAACTTGTTCCTTATCGATGTCAAAAGGATTTCTTTGTATACTTATACACATGAAAAGTCGTTATAATACTACCTCATAAATCTTCTGGGAATTCCTCCCCAGAATTATCATAATCCAGTAATTAACATTAGGATTATATCATCGTTCTTGTTTTGTATTAGATTGAATTGTTTTCAGAAGGCCTCATTGTAAATAAGTTCTTCATTGTATTGTTTGTATGGTGACAGCTTAATGAGCTACCTTCTTTAAATAAAGATTTTATTATTATTATTATTGTAGCGCAAGACTGTACTAAGTGTATATACAATGTGTATACACAATGTATATACACTTAGTATAGTCTTGCGCTAAACACTCGAAATGCTTTCATCTTGAACTCATGGCTGCTACCTAGACAGGGGATCCTCAAGGTAGAGATAGCGTTGATGTATGAGTCTCTGCGTGATAATTCCAACAATTTTAAATTTTCGTGGGGTGCAAACAGAGACTAGCGTCGACAGCCATATACTGTAAATATAAAGTTACCTGGTAGCCCACAGATACTCTGAGACTATCAATTTACAAAACACAAAGTAAAGACTCTGGACAGGCTGTGCGGATGCACAGACTGTGCAGACTATCAGTCTAGTCAGAGTCTTTGCTTTGTGCATATTTGAAATTGGTTGAAATATCACGCACATGCTCATATGATAAAACAAGAGCGACGTTGTCAAAATATACGCTGCCACAAAATAGCTGTAGAGTTTTTAGAATTTTAGGTAAATAAGTTGATGTATCTTTAAACTGTAGGTAATTGTTACACACATGCAAATGTGCGTTGCTATCACTCACGCCCCATATCAGCAAATTATTGTATATCTGAAATTGTTCATTGGACTGGAACCAAACTCGAACTTGTTCTGTAACTCATTGATGTAGACTCACACACCAAAAAATAGCTTAATATCTCAAGGGGTATAGAAGAAAGTCAGGAAAACAGAAATTTCCTATCTATTTTTAAGTCCAGCATCCGTATCTTCTGGAAAAATAATTGGACCATATCCAAATTTGAAATTGTTCTGTAACTCATTGGTTCTTGCTCACACACCAAAAATTAACTCTATATAACAAAGGGAATAGAAAAACGTCCGGAAAACAGAAATTTCCTAGTAATTTTCAAAGTCAAGCATCCGTATCTTCCTGAAAAATCAATGCACCGGAACTAAACTAAATATTGTTCTGTAACTCATTGATGCAGACTCACTCACCAAAATTAGCTCAATATCACAAAGGGTATAGAAAAAACGCCTGGAACACTGAAATTTCCTCAGCCCAGCATCCATATCTTCCTGAAAAATTATTGGACAGGAACCAAACTCGAACCTGTTCTGTAACTCATTGGTTTGAACTCACACACCAAAAAATAGCTCAATGGTCAAGTATCCGTATATTCCGAAAAAGTTATTGGATCGAAACCATATTAAAATATGCGCTAGGTCAGGTATATAGAAACATTTTAGAAAGTTTCACCTAAATCGGTCCATAAATGAAGGAGAAGTTGCATTCACAAGTTTTTTTTACGTGCGGACGGACGTAGGGGCCTACTGATATCAAGACGGTAGGACTAGATGATACCAATTTATAATATGACCTACGTCATACGTGAAATAATCCTGTTGAATATTTTTGATATTACACGGGTGTTATTACACTAGTGGAATAACTATGCAAATGAGCAACACTCTTTTGAAACCGCGAAAATGACGTCATAATCTATGTTTTGTGACGTCATTTTTGAACGGGGTTATAAGTTTCGCGGAAAATTGAAACGTTGAATTTCAAGAATCTTGACGATTTTTCGCTAAAATTCGGGTCATATTATAAGCAGAATACAAAATTTGTGCTCATAAAATATAGAGTTTATTAAACTCGTCATCTAAAACAGATAAAAAATCGGTGCAGCCTCGTTTTTATCTGTTTAGGCCTATAGACGACTCGTTTAATAAATTCAGTATTCAATGACCACTCATTCAATATCCTCTATATATACGCCCACCTTCGGCGGCGTATTAAAAAATATATTAAGTGCACCAACAGCTGAAAACTGCAATGAACATTTTCATGTTTATACCTCCACTGGCCGAAGGCCAATGGGGCTATTGTCGTGGCGCTGTGTCTGTCTAAGTTGAGTCCGTCAGTACGTCCGGTCGTAAACTTTTTTATTTGAAAATCTTTTCCTCAGAAACTACTGCATGAATTTCAACCAAACCTCGCAAGAATGACCCCTGGATGACCCTCTTTCAAAATTGTTCAAGAAATATTGATCAAATGCAAAACATGGATTTAATGGGCGCGGCTAATTTCCAAATATGTAAAAAAAAGTCACTATTCATTGTTTTCCCAGAACCTTATAGATGGATACTAATCTAATTTTACAAGAATGGTCCTTTGGTGACCCTTTATCAGTCTACAAAAAATTATTGTAATCAGATGAAAACTATTTATTGTATGGACGAGGTCATTTCTCTATATGTTATATAGTGGAAACTTTTAAAATCATTTTCTCATAATCTAATTGATGGATTTGAAGCAAATTCACTGGAATGATCATTGAGTGACCCTTTATCAGTCTACCAAAAATTATTGTGATCAGATGAAAAATTTGTCTTTAACGGGCGGAGGTCATTTCTCGATATGTTATTTAGTGGAAACTTGAAAATCATTTTCTCAGAATCTAACTGATGGATATCAACCAAATTTCACTGGAATGTGACCCTTTATCAGGCTGCTCAAAATACTGTGATTGGGTGAAAAATATGTACTTAACAGGCATATGTCAATTTTCTATTTGTTATTCATCAATCTTGATTTTTTTTTTTTTTTTTTTTTTTGCAGAAATATTTCAACATGTGGCACTTAAAAACACTTGTTTACTTGAAAAAAAATTAAATAATTCATTAATTCATTTATTCCCTGAAAATCTCATCATATCAGCAGATTCAGGCATGTGGAGCAAAGCAGCTGTTAAGCAGCTCTAGTTGGAAATGCTAGACTCGTCAAAATTGAAAGAGGGCTTAGATTACAAATAAAAATAGGATGGAATTTGAAAACAAGAGGGCCATAGTACCCCTTAATCGCTCACCTGAATGAACTGTCCATAATTTTTTAAAAGAAGGTTAAGAAAGAGAATGATGAACGAATGTCACTAAGCTAAACAATGCTGTTGCCTCAATACAACTTGAGAAACCTTTCTTCTCCAATTTTCAGAATGTCTTACAAGGTTTTTCAATGATTTGACTCCCTGACCTATGTTTTGACCCCAGTTGACCCGATTTCAAACTCATCCGAGAAATTATCAAGACAATCATTCTGACCAAATTTCAGGTTGATTGGGATAAAAATATGGCCTCTAGAGTCACTAAAAGGTTTTTAGCTCCACTGGCCGAAAGGCCAGCGGGCTATTGTCATGGCGAGGTGTCCGTCGTCCGTGCGTCCGTCCGTCCGTAAACTTTTACTTTAAAAATCTTCTCCTCAGAAACTACTGGATGGATTTCAATCAAAGTTCGCAGGAATATTCCTTGGGTGACCCTTTATCAGATTCCTTCAAAGAATTCTAATCGGTTGAAAATCATGGCTGTAGTGGGCGTGGCTAATTTCCATATATGGTAATATGTGAGTTTTCTCAGATTCTAATTGATGGATACCAATTAAATTTTACATGAATGATCCTTGAGTGACCCTTTATCAGTCTACCAAAAATTTTTGTGATCGGATGGAAAATATGTATTTTATGGGCGGAGGTCATTTCTCTACATGTTATATAGTTGAAACTTTGAAAATTAATTTCTCAGAATGTAATAGATGGATATCAACAAAATTTCACTTGAATGTTCCTTGAGTGACCCTTTATCAGTCTACCAAAAATTATTGTGATCAGATGAAAAATGTGTATTTTATGGGCGGAGGTCATTTCTCTATATGTTATATAGTGGAAACTTTTAAAATCATTTTCTCAGAACCTAACCAATGGATAACAACCAAAATTCATTTGAATGTTTCTTTAATGATCCTTTACAAGTCTGTAAATCTATATTGTTATCAGATGAAAAATAAGTGTTTTATGGGTGGAGGTCATTTCTCTATATGTTACATAGTGAAAACTTTGAAAATCATTTTCTCAGAACCTAACCAATGGATATCTACCGAATTTCACTGGAATAATTCTTTAGTGATACTTTATCAGTCTGCAAAAAATTATTGTGATCAGATGCAAAATATGTGTTTTAATGTCAGAGGTCATTTCTTTTGATATGTTGTATGGTCTAACGAATACCCAAAATTGGGTAAAACAAAATTTTTCAAAGTTCAAACAGATGGATTTCAACCAAATATCATAGAAATTTTATTTCTGTGAAGTTGTATCAGGCTGCAAAAATATTTGATTAGATGAACAGCATGCTCTATATTGGCAGAGGACATTTCAACATATAAAGAGAATATTTGACCACCCTTTTGGTATCACCTAAATGATGATTTTTTTTGGACTCGTTAAATTTAATGGGTGTAAAGATTGTAGGTTAGATGGAACATAAGCTTTGTTAGAATCCAAATGTGTAGAAACATTAGGTGAAATAGGGAGCCTGATATACCCCCCTAAGAATTGGTCAGTTTAATTGAATGAAGGGTGACTCAGCACAAAGAGGTCAGAGTGGGGAAGAAAAAGCTCAGTTGACTGCACTCTAAGGCATTGGGCTGAATAAAAATATTGGATTTAATATTTTACTTCTTAGTATCATTAGATAGAATTTTGTTTTGGTGACAAACAATTATTGTGAAGAAACACCCTTATAGTGGTGTTTAATGAAAAGCTGAAAGATCTACAATCAAAATTTTTTGGACAAAATACCAGTATATTATGCAGTAACATTCTGTTAGTATTGAAATTTTCATTTTTGGATTTCAAACAAATTTCACTGGAATGATCCTTTTTTTAACAGCCTTATCATCCTCTAATAATCATTATCAGGGTATTCAGGCCTGTGGAGCGAATCAGGCGCTCAAGCGCCTCTAGTTCTAAGATTTGACCCTGTGACCTAGTTTTTGACCACAGGTGACCCAATGCAAACTCATCCGAGATTTCATCAAGACAATCATTCTGACCAAATTTCAGGTTGATCTGGTAAAAAATGTGGCCTCTAGAGTGCATTCAAGGTTTTTCTAAGAATTGACCCCGTGACCTAGTTTTTGACCCCAGGTGACCCAATTTCGAATTCATCTGAGATTTCATCAAGACAATCATTCTGACCATATTTCAGGTTGATCTGTCAAAAAATGTGGCCTCTAGAGTGCAAACAAGGTTTTTCTAAGATCTGCCC
This sequence comes from Fragum whitleyi, assembly GCA_948146395.1. Taxonomy (NCBI): domain Eukaryota; kingdom Metazoa; phylum Mollusca; class Bivalvia; order Cardiida; family Cardiidae; genus Fragum; species Fragum whitleyi. The sequence goes on along the minus strand of OX411545.1, from coordinate 45,334,697 downwards.
CTGTGACCTAGTTTTTGACCCCAGTCAACCCAATTTCAAACTCATCTGAGATTTACCAATACAATTATTCTGACCAAATTTCAGGTTGATCAGGCAAAAAATGTGGCCTCTAGAGTGCATTAAAGGCAAATGTTGACGAAGGACGTCGCCAACGGACGTTGCATGACGGACATCCACCAAACAACAATAGCTCACCTTGAGCACTTCATGCTCAGGTGAACTAAAATACCATCCTTTGAGGTAGAAAATATATGGTGAGAAAAGAAGAAAATGCTTGCAGTCATTTTTTTTTCTTTTCCAACAACTTTATCCTGAGGTATATTTCACAGTGTCATTAAATCCAGGAATTGTACAATAAAGAGGTAAACATGAGCTTCCTACGTATCAAGTACTCAAATATCTCAAACGCCATGCTTTGATTTATTTTTTGTTTGTGGTATAAGATCACTTTTAAAAGTATAACAGTTATATCAGGGAGGCTGGAGAACCTAAGTCACATCAGTGCTACCATAATCAGAGCTACAGATAGAAGGGCATTGAATATATGTAACAAGAGCACCGCCTACGGGTGCCTTCGCTCGACTGTCGAGTGCTGGATGGTGGGAAAAAATCTAAGTCGAAAAAGGGGCATAATTTGCACAAAATGCATCTAGAGGTATCCCCCTTGATAGTATAGGTTGCTCTTTTGATGGTGAACATGTGTGCCAAGTTTCAAGTGAATGCCTTCAGTAGAACCAGAGATATAACAAAATGTCAAAGTTTTCGCACGACGACGACAACAACGACGACGACAACAACAACGACAACGACACAGAGGCTATAGCAATACCTCAGGTTTTCTCTGAAAACAGCCGAGCTAAAAATAATTTTGGTCTTCATATTTAAGTATTTTACTTTACCCAGCTAAAACTCTATGTTGTTGGTACATATTGAAATCATCATGTTGAGACGATTCAAATGAATACCCACAACATAGGAGCTCTTATTTAGTATACATTTTCTTATTTAAAGAATCATTAAAATTGATGTCTTTTAGGCCCTTTCCCCTTTAATGTGAGGTGATTTTCCATATCAATGATTGATTAGAGGAAATTCATCTCAAATTAGAGAGGAAGTCTCAAAAAGTTCCTAAAATTTAGGAATTCAAAGTAAGGTTTCTTAGTAAAAAAAAGTAGGGGTGTTACTATTAGGGAGGGTGCATTTATTAGAGGAAATATGGTATGCAAAGTATCCAGTGATCAAACACTTGACCTTATGATAGATGGTCTGACATGCTACTAACTGCACTATGACCGCAGCTTGAGCTTCAAAACACTGGGAAGATATTTTAAAATAGATATTTCATGTGACAAAAGATAAAAAATTCAAATTATGTTAGTTCTTTATTATCATTTAAATAAAGATACAGTAACTACTTCAACAAAATATTAGTACATTATTATGGAAAAAAACAATTAAATTAACAAGAAAACTGTCATTAAGTTAAGTGTATTATTCCTGTAACTTTTATTTTTCAAAATAGGGATTCTGTCCTGTGTTTAGGATTTAAAAATTGGGTAAACTGTTAGCAAATTATACCCAACTTTAAAAGCTATGGCATGTACAAAGCAGGGGATGATTTAAAACCAGTTCACAGCATTTAGTCATCCTGAACGCAGGGCAGCAGTTGCGAATTTTGGGTGAACATGTAAGACTCTTCTTAAGGAGTGGGAATTTAGAATTTGCACATGTAAGACAATCAGAACATGTCTTCGATGAAAAAGGGCACTCAGTTGTCAGTCAATAGAGGGAAGGCCATATCGTGGGTTCGGTGCAAGACTGTAGTAAGTGTATATACAATGTATATACACTTACTACAGTCTTGCAGCGAACCTTAGATATACAATAGTGAGTTGATGGTTAAATTGATATGTAAGTTGAGTTCCATACATTTATTTTAACATACTTTGCTTTATGGTATGTTATTGCCTCTGCCCTAAAGCAGCAGCTCCTGTATACAGAATTATAACATGATTGCATAAAACATATATATCAAATAACAAGAAATTTCACAGAACTTAATTTTCAAATAAATTCATATGCTATGTGTTTTAACTGTGTACACAGACAGCTCTGCCCATTTTTACTCAACGTCATCTTAAGTGCGATCTTTGATTCTTTTGACATCATATAATCCACTTGCTAAATGACGCACTTCTCTTTCTGTGAAATTCCCCAAACGTCAGTATCATTACTTTTTCATTAATTTTGAATGTTAAAATACAAGAGGGTAAAAAAACTAGACTTAGAATTGTTATCGTGTTAAAATGGATATAATTTTTTTTTTGGCTATGATGTGTAGATGAATAAAGTCCGATGGGGGGGAGAAGTTATATGCAAAGCAAAATCCTTGGGCTCCACCCTCGGATTCTAACCTTTGCATATAATTCCTCCTCCATCAGACTTTATTCATTGACACATCTTAGCAAAAGTTATATCATTTCCTAAATGACAGGTATTCCTTGTACCATCAACATAAAAAGGCCACCACTGGAAGATTTTTATATGGATGCTCTTTTTTTCTGTAATACAATAAATATATCAAAAGGCAACATTATGAAAATGTGCTTAGTAAGGAGCATTCTGTGAAGGTTTTGTCCAAATCTGTGCGGAAATATTGGAGTTGTGTTAACAAGAAATTAAACATAAATTCCCCTTTTCTGTGATGTAGCAGAATAAAAGTCATGATGCTAATGGGTGTCCAAAACATTATAAATCCAACCTTTTCTATAGGTAGATTTTGCGCGGTGAGCCATGAAATCAACTTTTTACTGTTAGATTCTCATGCCATTTGTTAAGAAAAGATAAAACAGGTTTAGTAAGCAATAAATAATTTAAAATTTACCTTTTAAACCAACACTATTACTTGTCTTAAAATGTAAGGTTCACTCAAACATGTACTTTCATAACTGCAGTGAAAAGACAAGGTTAAATTTCCATCATTTGCTTTTTAATTATGATGGTGGTGGCATATACATGAAGATTCCTAATATCATTTAGGAACACCCAACATTTCAACATAGTTCTTTTGTATAGGGGTTTAATGCCTTTTCAACATTTTATTGAGTAGGCTTGTGCACCTACTCACATAAAAACTTAACACAATACTGTTGTATGATAAGGAACTTTCTAGGAAACTCAGACAATAAACACTGGAGGATTTGTGCTAAGAAAAAATGGATGGACAGAAGGATTAACAACAGAGAAGATGATGGGGTCATTTTACATAATCAATGTTATTGAGAAACACCCAACATTTTAACATAGTTCTTTTGTATGGGATTTAAGACCATTTTCAACATTCCCAAAGTTGAGTCTGGTGCACCTACGTATCATTTCCTGTCAAGTCAAGCACCAGTACAACCCCAAACATCCACCTCTTTAACCCAAGTTCAATGAGAATGAATGCAACTGAGAGCTTGTGCTTGCTTTTCAAATTTGGGAGTCATTGACCCCTTTACTTTGAATTCATAACTGCTGTTGAAGAAGTCAAAACAATAAAACATGGGGAAAATAAGTAACTATATCTTGGTAACACAGATTGATTTCCTTAATTATCTTGTTCATTTCTTAATAAGAAATTCATATTTCATATGAATCTCTTATAATGATATGAAGGAGACAATTTATTCTATTACTTTTATTATTTCCATCTGAATCAAGACTCAATTTTTGAAAATTGAAATGGTCAAAATGACGCCTTGACAGAAAAAAAGGTTATTTTCAGAATTCTGGGGGTCAAATCCTGAATTAAGGGTCAAACAGAAACCATGACCTTTTTTTCTTATGCCTACACAATTTAGCCCAATTACATAACAAAAGTTTAGTGGTAACTAAGGGTTAACAGTCATTTTAAACAGAGACAGCCAGTGTGTGTCATCCATAATGCAATTCCTCATCACATTAATCTTTATTTTGTTATCTTACAGGATTTAATTCAAAGCTCAGTTACACTGTAGTGGCAATATTAGACCTTACCATGTATTCCTGGTACAGCAATTTATAACAATATCAGTCAATACATGTACAATTAAACCTTTCTATCCAAGTTGATTTCATGTTCTAATGAACACTTTGCATAAGCATAGTTATCGTTTGAAATTATTTTCCAATCTAACTGAACATTAAGTGTATATTTTTCAATCTACTCTTACCCGATTAACCTATCCAATTCTATAGTTTTTTAATCTCAAAGGGCATTTTTTTCACCCATCCGTAAGAGATAAATTATTTTGTCAAATTTCTGAGAGAATGTTGGTGCCAGAGATCAGAGCCAAAGATTATATATCTTATTTTTGTACTCATCTGAGAATTAACTGAAACTTCAAATTTGAATAAATGTTTTATCTCAACTTTGACAGCACAGAAAATGACACAAATAATTACAAATAATTTACAAAATTTGTAAATAGTTTGTATTAATTTGTTAAGTTTACAGTACTTATATAAATGCATTTTTGACAGAACTATGGTAAAATTACAGCTTTATCTTATTTTAAAGTTTCAATATATTCACAGTCGAATAAAAAAATATATATTTTTTTTATTAAAAAGCTTTATAATCCCATGCCCAGAACTGTGACTTATGCACTATTTGCTATAAACTGGGCTATGGTTCAAAATCTTATTATACTGAGCTCTTTAGTATATGCATGATGGAAACGGACATCTTACATGCCTCTAGACAGAGAGAATAATTTCAATGTAAATCTTTCATTATCTACTATTCGAAGCTTTTGCTGTTGGTGCTGACAGGAATTATCTCATCAATACAATAAGCTTTAGCAGAGAAGATTTATAAAAAATGGGATGTCATTCTTAACCCTTGTCATGCTGAATAAATTTTGGCTAAAGAATTGCATCAAAATCAAAGGGCAAAAAGAACTGAAGGTACAAACTGTAGGTCAATTCTTATTTGGAAAACAAAATCTATTGACAATTCTGGTTTGAAAGTGAGAAACAGGTGGTGTAGTCTAACATCAGACTGCACATATGTGCAGGCTGATGTTTGTCTATAGCTCCTGCACAAGCAGAAATATTCCGGGTTCAGCAAGACAAGGGTTAATTCTGTATTTCTAGATGAAACCCTTTGTTGGGGATACTCATTGGAATTGTCTTGAGAGGATTCCAATGAGAACCCGTCACACAGGGTTTATATCTAAATTGTCTTATGTTAAACCTAATTTCTGCCTAAATCTTCTGCCCTAAAGGAGTAAAACCAAACTAAATTGCAAAAGCAAATGACTCCATTCTAACATTAATTACATAGTTTTCAAAGCTAGCTCAGGTATACAGCACAACACAGAATGTTTAAAACTTTGACAATAACATTTTAATTGAAAGACAATTTTTTAATGAGGTTTGTTATGGATTAATTTAAAAAGGATTTTTGATTGACAATCCTTGCCTTTGAGCTTTTTCTAAATGAACTTGATATAACAGTCTGTTAGCCTGATAATAGTGGGGGTTTTCTGTTTGATTCAAATCTGGACTGTAACCAGTTAAATCTTCTTTGGGTATCCCATGATGCACTGCATAAGAATTTATACTATTTTTAGTAATGAGATTCTGTGACATGTCACACTGACTAGAACCACATGGTGCACAGTTTAAATTGTTGTTGTTTCCTTGTCCATTCATAAAACTTGATGAGCTCTGTCCATTCTGCCATGACAATTCACTATTTTGCACACTGCATTGAGGATTTCTAACACCAGCATCATAACACTGCTGCAATGTAAATATAAACAAAGTTCTTCTCAAGTAAAATTGTTGTAACCATGAAATCTGTAAGAAATCCAATTTGAACATTGCTTTACATTTTTTGTTTATGACCCGTCACATAAAATGGACCATCTGGGTAAATTGTATACTGACAACCCTTGTCAGACTACACAGACTGTGCATAATGATTAAGGTCTAAACTTTTTGCACTTTGCTAATTATCTGAATCTAGAATGTTCAAACTACCTCGCTGTGAAAGAGTTATTGAAATGCAACTTCTTGTTGTCCAATGCTCAAATGCCCAAATCTCTTTTTCAAATATTTATTTACAGACTCACAAATTGTCTGTTTTCATTGACAAGTCAAATTCTTAAAAAGAATCTTTTTAGTAAGCAATAAGGTCCAACCAAAAGGATTCAATAATAAAATACCAGTTTTTTATTGATAGACACATAATGTTTTCATATTTTATCTACACACCTGTACGCACAAAGCTATAAAGATCTAAACAGAAGTAACAAGCAATAAATACCAGTAATATTTTATCTTGCAGTGAATAGAATTGACTTAAAATATTAATCTTTGGGAACTACAGGATCGTAATGTTCATGAATACACATCATTTTAAATTAAACAAATTATATTATTTTCTATTTCTCAACTATACGCCCTTGAGGGTAGAGTTGGGTAATGGATTTCAAATCACAATCGATAATCAGTTTTTAGTTTGAAGAGTAAATCAACTAATGATTGTACGAAAGTTTTCTTAGATATTAATATAGCACTCCCAGTATCATCCTTTGAAGAATAGAAAGTGAAAGTTTAGTTTAAACTCATGACCTAAAGACTCTTTCTGCAGACTTTTTAACCAACTTCATGGCTCAGCATGAAACTGTTGTAACTGCCTATAACCATATAGGCAGTTACAACTGTTTCACGCTGTGCTATGAAACTGATGTCAGTTTTGAAAACAATATAAAATGGCTTTCATTCATGTGTTAGAAACACATTAATGGATTATGAAATTTCTTAGTTGATTATAACAATCAGAAGCCCAAACCAAATAATTATCGATAAAAGTTTATCAATCTGCCCATCACTACTTGAAGGTCCTTAAAAATGCCATCTTTCACATGGAATTTTAACCCTTTGTCATGGTAAACCTAGAATGTTCCTACTTTGGCAGGAGGTATAGACAAATTAGTCTGCACATTTTGTGCAGTCTTATCATAGTATGCACCACTTTATTTTCCCTTTAAACCCAAAAAAATAAAACTTGCATTTTCAAAATAAACACCAGCCTTCAATATGTGCATCCAGTGCTTTCAGCACTTTGACTTTCATGCAATTTTGCCAAAGTATTCATTTGGCACAAGGGAAGGCTTAGTGTTAACAGATATGTAATGGAAGTAATCTAGAAGGGAATGCTTAGTGTTAACAGATACATAATGGAAGTAATCTAGAAGAGAAGGCTTAGTGTTAACAGATATGTAATGGAAGTAATCCAGAAGGGAATGCTTAGTGTTAACAGATACATAATGGAAGTAATCTAGAAGAGAAGACTTAGTGTTAACAGATATGTAATGGAAGTAATCTAGAAGGGAAGGCTTAGTGTTAGCAGATATGTAATGGAAGTAATCTAGAAGGGAAGGCTTAGTGTTAACAGTTATATGTAATGGAAGTAATCTAGAAGGGAATGTTCATTTATAACAGATATGTAATGGAAGTCATCTAGAAGGGAAGGCTCACTTTTAACAGATATGTAATGGAAGTAATCTAGAAGGGAAGGCTAAGTGTTAACAGATATGTAAAGGAAGTAATCTAGCAGCAACTTTTATACAGACTGTAAGATGCTTTTATTTCCCTTTGAACATCTTTCTTGAAAATACATCTAGGCATTGCCAGGAGCCAGCGCAAAACTTATTACAAGTGCCTATATATTAATTGGCCATTTTCATTGATGGGTCACATTTTTGAAAAGACTCTTTTAAGTGAGCAATGAGGTCCAGCCAAAATATACAACACTAAAATACCAGGTTTCTTTTGATAGACACATAATGTTTTCCTATCTAATCTTGACACCTGTACACACAAAGCAAGGCAAGGTTATGTTATGTCAAGATGCCTATGCATGTGTGAAAAAGTTGATGGACAGACAGACAGTTTGACAGACAGACATGACCCCTGGCTATATTAGAGCCTGTGCATGACATTTCCATCAATTTGAAATGTGCGCAAGGTTCAAAAATTGAGTGGATCGACAGTCACATACTGTAAATTAAAAGTAACTTGATTGTCTACAGATACTTTGAGACCTTATCTATTTACTAAGCGCATAGTGTACACTCTGGTCAGTCTGTGTGGATGCACGGTCAGAGTCTTTGCTTTGCGCATATTTGAAATTGTTGGAAATCTCACGCACATGATCACATATCATAGCTACACAAACCTCCTCAATACTTACAGGGCTATGTTTCTCTTGTTCTTCAATACTTGACCGACTTGTAGACCTAAATACAGAACAAACAGAAATAAAAATATGTCAGCCAAAAAAGTCAGCCCAAAATGAACAATCCCTTAATGTGTCCCATTTCAATGGGCTTTTAAGAAATGTTGTTGTTTCTTCTTATTAACAATGTTTACATTAATTACATCATATCAACTTAAGCCTTCTACTTAAATCCTTATTTCAACCAGGCCTTTGGGCAGATTCAACATCTGTTTTAACATGATCTTCTAAAATGTTTCAAACCTCTGCCAAAAAATCATGATGAATAACATTGACTGACCAATCGATGCTTGAACTGTTTGTGGCAAACCACACAAAGAGTTGTCTCCCTTAAGGACTGCATGAAGGAAGCCTACACAGAGCTACAGATAGAGGGGATATTTTTGATTTCAAATTCGATTATTTTTCTAATAAGTACCCACAACATAGGGTTTTGGTGAGAAATAAAGATTTTAGACTGAAAATATCCCCTCTGATCTGTACCTCTGCAGATGGGCACTGGACATTGGATCCTTGATAGAAGAAGTTTTAAAAAATCCACTAAATAAGATTTCAGAGTACCGTGGTCACATTATAGGTGGGACAGGTTACCCTGGGACACCAGCAATCAATCTTTGTAAGGAGGCTATTATTTTGGTCACAGAAGCATGTGCAGTTTCAATGTCCGAAAAAGGTTTAAATTTCCACTAAATTCAAAAACAGACTAATGAAATTTTCTTTAGAGGCTTATGTTATGGTCACAGAAGCAGGTGCAACAGCTTAAGTATAACAGATATATAATGGATATAAAAACAATCGCACATAAAAAATCAGTCTTAACCAAGATTTCAAAGTTCGAGAGCAGAGCCTTGACAATTATCAAATTCCGCCAACCTTGTTATATATTTTTTCATACTAAACATTAAGTACATATTATATATATTTATCATGGCACAAAATGATATCTGGTGAGATTGGTCATTTACTTACTGAATATTTAGCCTAGTTATTCTTTTGGAGATAGGCATACATTCTGAGCAGTCTTGGTCTGGACTCCTTCCTCGTTTTCTACAAAAGAGCATCGGGATATGCAAATTAGGAAACTGCATCTCAGATAAACAAGTATATTTTCCCAGTGCAGAATCTGTGGGAAATCAGGGATATAAAGGATGCAGGTTTTGCAAGTCTGAGACGTACAAATCAGTAGACTGGACTCTCAGAACTATCTGGTGTGAGTCCCATGGACCCATTGGGGATCAACTTTAGAAAAAAAAGACTTTTTAAAACAGTCTTCAATTCTTTCCAGAGGCACTTGGATGCGGGCTTTATTAAGATTTTACCAATATCACTCATCTTTAATAAAGAATACACAAGGTAGCGCAGCCGCCATGTTTAAGAGAACGGATGTTTTTACAAGCATCTATGGCTACCGTCACGGCATGTGTTTACTCGTGAGAATCGAGTACCAAATTGCATGTAAAAACATCCATTCCCTTAGAAAATGGCGACTGCACTACCTTGTGGATATATTTATTATAGTGATTCATGTAAGTTCTTATAAAATCCTGAATCCAAATGCCTATGATTCTTTCCTGAAGTTGATTCCCATATGTTCATTATATATCCAACAATTTCTTGTTTCCATATATTCATCAATGACAATATCCAACACTTTCTGAAATCTAGAGCAAGGACCCTCAAGATCCTTCAAAAATTCACCTTTTGTCAATTGATAATGCAAAAAGATCGTCTACTGACAATTATGTTCAAAAATCGCAATATCTTGGCTTCACAAAAATGTGCAGGTTTGTACTGAGATAACTTCAGAGCTATCCAATTAAATACACTGGGGTCCACTGTCCATCTTCATAATGGTGTATGCCAATGAAATCGAGAACCATGGGACTAAAATAAACTAATTTTCGGAAATTCAGCTCTTGTTGACAAATTTCAGCACAAATATTTATTGCTAAAAGTACTATCCAGTTGTAAAATGAGAAATAATCAATTTCATATCTACTTCAAGAATTAGCTTTCAATTGAGAATACCTTTCTCTTTTGGAGTAAAAATTGTATTTTTGTCAATAGGAACAAGTCCGTGTACTGGACCTATTCACAGAAGGAAAAAAAAACTGCTGCATTTATATGTAAATCAGCCCATTCCAGGCTATAACAGAAAGTTGATTTATATGTAACAATAGTTCAGATGATAACTTACAATACTTAGAATTGCCCCGTTTTCAAACACAAACATTATTTTCATAGATAGTATAGTAGGAAACTTGGTTATTAGTAGGAAAGTTGGTTATTTTTTTAAAATTCCATAATAAGATGCTTAATATTATTATACTAGATAAGAAAACATTATTTTAGTTCTTGTTCTCATTTTTGTGTAAAGCAAGACTTAACACAATTAGTTTCACAAAAATCCTACAAACAATAGATATTTGACTGTCCACGGAATTACCAAATTATTCAATGATTACCAAATTAAACCAAACTATTACCAAATTAATCCTGACTTCATGATATTTGTTGGGTTTTTCAAAGTTTTATTTAAATTTCATTTGAATTCAGTATGCAAATTTATCATATGAACAAATTTTTGTAGATTGTTGTAGTGTGTTGACAACATAATTTTTGGTAATTCCAGGTAAACCAAATACTAGAGTAATCCGGTAATGGGTTGATTTGCGAGATAATTTGGTAATTGTCTCACTTAGCTAATGCTGTTCATGGTTTTTTACAATGGATAAGTCGGTTTACCAAATCATTGAGAAATCTTTAAATATGCTGAATTCACAATAATTTGGTAAATGTCTCAATTAGTTATGCAGAGTGGCTTCTTGCAATGGTTAGTTTGGTGTACTAAGCAGGGTTCTCTCCAGAAAATTTTGAAGGCGTAGTGGCATATGCGCACGGCTATATTGTCTGATTACTTCATATTTCTGTTAATAATAAAGGATGATTAAAGTGGTTTATCCGGATAAGGCTTTTTATATTTGTGAAGCAGAACTTTTGTTTTGTTGAATATATAATTTGATTTGAACTTATTTTTTTTCTTTGACACCTCTACATAGCATGTATAGCATCTCTACATAAATAACTTAACCCCAAAGTCTTCAATAAAATGTTGCATGATGGCTTAAATTCCCCCACCCCACTTCCCCCTCCTTCCCATTGTATCCCTTCCCTTTAATAGAATATATTGCGTACTAAAAGACTATTACAAAAGAAATGAAGAAAATTGGAATATTTAAGAAAATTTAATGAAAAAGTCAAAGAAAACAGTAAATCAACTGCACTCAGACTTTTTATGCTCATATATTTGAGAGTTCCAAGGACAGCACTGCATGTATTGTCAACTTTTATAGGTCTCAATTTAATAATGTATACAAGGAATTTTTAAAATCCTTAGGAAGTCCTTGTATGACTGTGGAAGGCCCGGGCTCCTGAAATAAGTAAAGCTAGATTACAGTTATTTTCTAATGTGTTCACAAAGCCTTCTCACTATCTTATTTCCCCCAAAAAATATCTCCAAGAGCATTATTTTATTCTACAATAACTTTAACGAATTTATAAGTTGATAGCTTGTTTAGAAAAGCCAGTTACAGGACTTTTAGCACTTTGATTTTACAAGGTTTTTTTTTCATTTTTTTTCCAAATATTTATTTCCCATATCAATTTCTATGACCTTAATTAGAATAATAGAATTTATCTTGATTTCAATTCTGGAATGAAAAAAAAAATAATTATAAAATAAAATGTTCTGGGTTGAACATATCAGGGTAAGAATCTAGTTAAGAAATGCAATCCGTGGGGAGAATAATCAAAAGTTTTCTTTCAATCTTCTAACAAAAATTAGATGTAATGTCCATATAAATTAGATAGTAAGCTTGAGGTAAGTGAATTTTGAACAGATAGACTGCGATGTGTCTTGTTTCGCCTAATTCTCGGCAGTAGAAAGATCGCGAAAACTACATAATTATTCTTGCCGATCTTTTGTTTGATATCATCAAAATTCACATTGGAACATAAAGGTAAATGTAGTTTGACTTGAGCAAATAGTTGTAAAAACAAATTTTCCATTGTTTCCGATGGATCTCAGTAAAATTGGCAGTTTTCGGTAAATGAAGTGGACATTTAATTGGCCATTTTCGTATTGGTACCCATCCGTTATTCTCTGTTACTAAAAGTGCGGAACCAGTGATATTCAACCAACCGTGAAGAAAAAAATCGATAATCACTAATTAGCAAGGGTCTTATCAATTAGGGTCACTGTGTAATTGACAGTATTTAACTTCCCAGAAAGCGATTATGTAATGACCGCGCGGCTGCAATCAGTTTTATTGCTCCTGTGCTCGTTTTGACCCTTTGTTCAGAAAGAAATTACGCTGTATCGGTGATCAAATTTAAGCGTATCGGCGTTCTTAAGGTGTATGGGCAACCTGTTAAATTTCTTGAAGGCGTATCGGGGCCGATACGCCATAAGGGCCTGGGGAGAACAATGTTTGTAAAGATTGATTTTCACAATATTTTGGTTTTTGTGAAGTACCGGTAATCAGACATGTCAGATGGACTGTAACATGTGTACATTTGAACACGATTAGACAAAAGTTTAATTTGTAGTAAAGTTTTCAGTTAAATGATAATCATTATCAAATAATTTCTAATTAAAACACTTTAAATCTTATAATAATTATGATAATAAAGTTAATTTGGTAATAGTTTGGTTTAATTTGGTAATCATTGAATAATTTGGTAATTAAATGCACCTGATTATTGACATGCACGAATCCAATGTGAAAGCATGAATTGATTTGAAACAGGGACACCTTGTGTCACCTTTATCAACCAAATCATCTAAAATCTCATACATGTCTGCAACAGTCTATTACCTCTAGATTAACTTAGATCTTATCCAGTCTCGCCCCCTCCACAAGATAATTCCTGGTATCCTCTTCACCTCAATTATCGTGCATGTAAGCCTTTAAACCCTCCCTGTACTCAGAAACTTAGATTTTCATCCCATTTGATATCAATTTTCTATCAATTGATATTTCATTAATCTGTCTTAAGAATTTGGTTAAACTCTGTTGATAATATCATCATGAAAATCACGTAAAATAACTGCTAGTTGACCTTTTGAAAAATTTGGATCGCCTCCTCAGTTATCATGCATCTGAAAGAAAACTCCTTGGCAACAAAAAAGAAGCAAAATTACATCTTTATCTTTTGGGGTCACCAGCCTCTGCCTAAATCTGATTATTCCGGATATTTATTTGAGTAAAATCTAGTTCTAAATTTTCTTATACAAAGCCTAATCTAGCCTCTACATAGAAACTTTGGAAAAAAAATCATATCCAAAATGTTGCATTTTGTTCGATTTTAGATATTGTGTGCTAGAGCAACATTGGGTATTATCGACAGCTTAACGGTCTGAGGGATACCATGCCGGTGATACCCGATAAAATTACAAACGGAAGTTTACACTAGTTTATTTCGGGGATACCCTATAACGTGACGTCATTGGAGAGAGGTATCCGATACCATACTTCTGATAATAACTATCTCATCGCGCTGGTGTGTGGCGGGTGTTATCGACATGATTCGGCAGTTATCGACAGGTCGATAAGTTTATAACTTCAAGACAAAAGTTTCGTCTAAATTGGTTGTAAACAATTCGCGAGAATGACAAGACAGCTGACCTACATTCCTCAGATTTCTCCCACTAATCTAAATCAAATCACAGCTATCTGGAGCATACTCCATCGCGAGACATAAGTTGATGACCGGGTCGCGCTCACATTCGGACATAAGGGCGAACTGACTACCAGACAGATGGATGAATTGAATATGTAGTGTTTGCGTCCAAGGGACATTACCTTAAAGATGAAAATAAATTGCAATTCTCCGAGCGAATTAACTCAATTCCCCCTTTCAGGCGTTAATATTGGCCATTTTGGGGAGTGATTTTCGCTTTTATGACTGTCTAAAAAAAAGGACACTCGACACAAAATCAATCTCAAAATCTATTAATTTTAGTCGGAACATGAATGCCACCAATCAAATTACCTAATTTAAATTTATCTAAAATAAATGATTACTTATCACGATTTCTTAATTTTCAGAGTGTAAATTAGGCTGATTTTCCATCCGCAAAATCACATTTTTTAGAAGCAGGAGTTTGCCACGGACCCTTAATATACGTATATTGCGAGTCCCTGAGGAGACATAGCTCCCCTTCGAAAATCTTTTGCATTCTTTATCGTAGAAAAGTTCGTAAAACGTAACTTCAAAATGTCATTGAATTGATTATATTTTTAATGCCTTAAATTTCGAAAGGCAAGGCAAACATTAAGTTTGAAGATCAAATTCCACGTAAGGTATGGTGTTCTCTTCCATGTCTCGAATAACTTACTTCAAATATTAAACAATATCCTAGCCAAAATATCCAAGCGATAAAGACACAAAAAATCATAAACTTTCTTGTGTAACTCCTATTTAATATGACGTCACTCAGTCTCTTTAAATTTAGTTCCCGATGGACTTCAAAGAAGCCGCCATAAACTTGGCTTGTCCGGGTCGACCCAACCCGGCTTTGTGAGGAATAGTAACACACTGGCTATACATGTGTGTCTTTGTCGGATTACTCAATAAAACAATTCATGGATTTAAACCTCTTTAACCAGGTAATTTATTTTGAATCCTTCTGTCCTCGTTCATCAAAAGCGAAACACTAAGTCTTGATTAATTGGAAACCTTGGAGCTTGGTTTATTTTCAAATGATCTTCAAATAATTTTAGTTTCCTAGTAACTAAGCAACCAAACAAAAAAATAACTTCCCAAATAATTACGCACCGGGTCTGAAAATGTGAATTTATTCACGATTTGATGACCTGTGGTTTTGATCACGGTTGACTTTGTACTGGCAAATTTCCGAATTTAAGCATCTCTTCACATTTTCAACACGTCACAAAAGTGAAGCCTGATTACCCCTATCCCGACCTTCTTATTGGCATGTGATTATTGTAATACTCTCTCCGTGGTTTAATTGCACTTTTACGGTAATTTCCAACCATTAAAAGATCGAATACGTCTATGCGAATGAAGGTTAATTGACGAAAATCAGATCGTTTTGATTTATTTATAGGTATGTCGATAAATGCAGATCACTTCAATTTTTGTCGCCAGATATTGACACCGCGCTAATTGGGATTATGGCGAACATATTACGCTCGGTTTAGGGTTGTGGAGCACTATACAATGCATATTTGGTGTTTCAAACTATTTTTAGATAAATCCAGTGAAGTACGATTTCAAGCTGGTGTTGTACAAAAATAGTACCCTCCTTATCTATCAAATTAACGGAGCGCAAATTCAGAGAGAAAAAATTTAACTTGCATTTTATTCTCACGGAAGATATCTTTTGGCGACTCTTTCAGCACTAATTGGAAGTTGAGATGATATTTTATGCCATATGTACTAAAACTGATCATATTTCGTAGAAATGGAGGTCAAATTTAAAACATGCCGATAACTACGGACGGTCGGTAATACCCGACGTTGCTCTATATGGTTTCAGTTTTTCTCACTTCAACATATTCAGGGTACCATAGAAAATTATCCTTCGAAAAAACTTAGGTCAGTCAAGCTCTGTGAGGCTCGTTTGGGGTCATGCACGATAATGGGGGTATGCACGATAATTGAGATTTGACAATAAGCATCATCTCCTTCAGATATATTTTTTTTAATTCATAGCGAGATGAAATTCAAAACTTCAGCACAGTGTACGAATACATGGGAAGCGGATTCATACATGATTATGATAAGGATTTTATCGATAAAGTAAGGACAAACCTTGTTTTCATCTTGAGGAAGAAACACGATAACTACGCCGCCGAAGAATAAAAGTTCTACTTTCAGCAAAAAAAAATCATAATAAAACGGGAGAGCACTCTATGAAAACGGATGTTCAGAACCGGATATGAATTATGTGTAGGTCTCACTCCTGTCTCACTCCTGTCTAGGCGTCTTTGGCCTGCTCTGAGCAGTCTTTCTTTTCAAATGCGTTTCCAGCGTTTCCCCTTTGTCAGAATATTCCTTTTTGGTCAAAAGCCTCAACTTATTTCTTACCTGAATTCCACTAATCCAGTTTTTGAAAACGCTGATATCACGAAAAATGATTTGAAATCTAAAAAAATGAAATCTAAAATTTTATTGTGTTCATTAAAGGTTTCATTCTTTATTTGATTCACAGGGAGAACTGTTCTTTCCATGATTCTACTACTGCCCATATATAGACAAAGTGTCTTTGGTGGTTCATGGCCACATCATGGAAAGGGAAAAAGTAGGCTTAAGAGGGGGTTCGCCAACAAAGTACTTTATTGAATGCAAACCTATGTCGATTTGTTTGTGATTTTTTTATGTGTGTGTGTCAGTTTTTTCCCCATGAATACCACACAACGTTTTATTTCTGCGATATTCTTAGGACTTTCTTTCTTTTCTTTTGTTTGTTTTTTTTTTTTTTTTTTTTTTTTGCTTTTAAATTTGTGCGGTGTTAACGGTTCGGAATATTGAAAAAAAAAAGAAAATGGCAAGTGGCGCAGCTATAGATGTGCAAGCTAATTGTTTGCAATGTGACCTCCGAAGAGTGCAGATCGCAGTTAGAGAATGCAATACCGATAAATAAAGACAAAGGGTAGCGATTTGCTAATAAAGCAGACACTAAACTGATGTAAAGATAATTTAGGGATTCATATAATTAAATTTCACATGTCTATGAAATGATTCGTCAAGTAATTGGCATGGAATCGGCTTCTGAAATAGATACAAAATGCATTTAAATTCCGGAATTTTCTTACCAGGACACAACCCCAGCCTGTCAGACGTTAATTTGTTTTTGTTTGAATGGGGGTTTACGCTAGCCTTCTTATTTAATAAAAGTCTAGTAGTCAAACCTTGCAGACGTAAAGCAGATTACGGGAACAATTTAGGACCTCCAAAGCTACGGACAGCGCAACAAGAACTAGAATCAAGAGAACTGATTCAAAACATCTTATTAGAAAATAATAACTGCAGTCAGCCTTACTCGAGCGACCGTCGTCTATTAAGCGACCATCTTTATTAAGCGACCGTTTTGAAAGTCCTATTTTTTAATTCAAAATATCTTAAAGAAGACGTTATTATTATAAAAAAAAAGTATTACAATCGCACCTTTTGTTGATAAAACTCAATAGAATTGTTTGAATGAGAAGATTCTATTGAGTTTTGACAATCTAGGATTAATGAGAAATTCGCAATAGCATACATATTTAATGAAAATATTTTTTCCTATTAGTAACAGAACGTGAACTAAGAGACCATTCTCTTAGACGACCGTTTTTTGGTGGTCCCGTAAGTGGTCGATTAAACAAGTTTTACTATACATAAGTACAGGAAAACTTGTATTAGGCGACTACATAGGATACAACAAAAATCGGTCGCTTATGGGAAAGGTCGCTGAATACAATATTTCATTATGAATTATATAGGTATGTATATTTTGTCGCATAATTCTTACAAGAACCCTGTGATGTTCAAACCAAATAGAATCTTCTCAATTGATGCGATTTTAATGGGCCCCAACAACATAAAATTTAGTTTCAAACTGTTTTTCATTTAAAAATGTCCTCTATATTTAGAGTTTTTATGAAGTTTAAAGGACCTTTTTATGGCCAATTAATGAAAGTGATCGCTAAATAGAAATGGCCACTCGCACAATATCGACTATATATTGAAAAGTAAACTCGGCTTATTACTGAACACGAATAAGCCACATTCTTTCAAGTAAAAAACAACGGAGAATAATACGCCTCATCCGGAAATGGAACTTGGAAAATTATCATTCGAAATTTTATAATGTTTTACTTTAACAAAAAAGTTAATGTCTAATTCTAACCAGAAAACTCGCTTTACCTCAACCTTAAATGCTACTTGTTACGTAATTTCCGCCCATGACAAAAATCATTAATAAGCTTCGACGCAGTTGCTTTGTTTTTACTAGCATAGTTTCACAGTATGCTCACACATATTTTATGTGACTTTGTTTTATATTATAGATATTCTCAAGTCGTTGCTTGTCCGTTCTTTTGAAACCGACAAGTTTTTGGTGCAATTTCGCAAACAGACAACCTCACTCAATTTTTTTTTATCTAACGACATAAATATGGGTGGAACACAAAAACATGCATATTTGAAATTGCTTTTATTTTCGAATCCTTTCCTATCCTGCATGTTGTTTTGGGTTTTAATCTTACTGTTGTTGACACCGGTATTATTTATTGACTCCATCCCGGCGTCCTTCCTCAGGCGTCCATCGACATGATTTCTTTAAACGACATCTCCAGCTAAACTACTCGGAACATTTGAGCTAAATCCAAATCTGGCCAAGCATCATGGCAACGAAAATAAAAAAAAAAAAAGATTAATTTCCTGACTAACAAGAAGTCTAATAACGGACTTGATAAATGTTGTGTATTCATTCTATACTCCTTGTACTATACAGTACCACCTTTAATTTTTGACTATCATATTACTGTAATGTATTCTATATAGTCTCTGTTACTATTGTAACTGTAGTTCAGTTCTTTAATAAACATCGTAGCTTCAGCATCTATTTGTTCTTCATTTTATTTAGCGCTATTTATATACGACATATATAACAAAATTGGCGACGAGAATTTCGGATTTACTTTGTTCTGATGTTTTAGTGCACATGTCATCATGGCTTTGTTAGGAACTATTTCTCCTTTTAATATTGATACGGATAATTGGACAGTTTACCAGGAAAGGTTGGAACAATATCTGACAGTGAATAATGTTCGTAACGAGAGGAGGGTTGCTGCGTTGTTGACGTTATTGGGGGACAAGACATATGCCCTTGTTAGGAATTTGACGTCTCCTCAAAAACCTTCCGAGAAAACATTTGACGAACTTTGTCAAATATTGAGTCAACATTTGTCACCAAAACCGTTGGTAATCGCAGAGAGATTTCGTTTCCATAAAAGAAACCAACTTCAATCAGAGAGTGTAAATGACTTTGTGGCAGTTATCAGAAAGATGTCGGAACATTGTGACTTTGGTGCCACTTTAGATGACACTTTGCGTGATAGGCTAGTGTGTGGACTCAAAGATGAGGCTATTCAAAGGAAGATGTTATCGACGAAAGACTTGACTCTTGTCAAGGCAATCGAAATTGCTACCGCCATGGAGACAGCTGTTAGAGATGCCGCTGAACTCAGTAGAGCTTCAAACGGGGAGAGTGCAAATAAAATTGTTGTAAGACGACAGCCTCGCAATAGGAAAAAGCCCCGTCAACCTGAGCCTGCTTCAAGTCAAGCTACTAAGAAATGTGATCATTGTGGCAAAACCAACCACAAATCCAAGAAATGCCGTTTGAAGAATGCTACCTGCTACAAATGCCAGAAAAAGGGACACATTGCGCCGATATGCCGTTCGGAAGTTCATACGTTAAGGGAGTGTGAGCAAAACGAAGTGCTGCACGTGCATACGCGGAATACGCTGAATACTAGGAAGTCAAAAATTGAGGTAACAATAGACATTGATGGGAAACCAGTGTTGATGGAAGTAGACACCGGGTCGTCCGTAAGTCTGATGAGTTACTCAAATTTTAAGAAAAATTTTGGGAAGATAAAATTGGAAACCCCAAAATCAATTCTGAAAACGTATTCAGGTGAAGTAATTCGACAAGTTGGAGTTAAAAACGTGAATGTTGTCTATAATGGACAAAGAAAATCGTTACGACTTCATGTTGTGAAAGGCAATGGGTCAACTCTTCTTGGCAGAGATTGGCTAGCAGAGGTTAAATTGGACTGGAATAAGATATTGATGATTAAAACTGTAGGTACTAATGAGAAGCTTACGCGTATCTTATCTAAGTACAGCTCTATATTCAGTGACGGTATTGGTAAAGTTAAGGGTTTAAAGGGATCTTTACAGTTACGCGATGACGCAAAACCGAAGTTTATGAAGGCCATACCAGTACCATACGCTCTGAAACCGAAGATCGAGGAAGAGCTAAATAATCTGGAGCGTCAAGGAATTATTTCCAAGGTGAATACTAGTGAATGGGCTACGCCTATAGTGCCAATAGTGAAACCCGTTACGGGAAAAATTCGTATTTGTGGGTATTATAAGGTGACTGTAAATCAAGCATTGGATGTAGATAGGTATCCGTTACCACGTGTAGAGGATATATTTGCTAATTTGTCACCGTGCCAAAAGTTCACTAAATTGGATTTAAGACAGGCGTATCTACACCTAGAAATGGACGAAGCCAGTAAAAAAGTACTAACTTTAAATACGCATAAAGGGTTGTATGCTATGGAGAGATTAGCATATGGTGTCTCAGCTTCACCCGCGATATGGCAAAGAACAATTGAACAAATTCTTCAGGGTATAAATGGTGTTCAATGTATTTTGGATGACATGGTTATTACAGGTGAAACCGATGAGTTACATTTGCAAACGTTAGACACTGTATTGTCAAGATTAGATCAATTTGGTTTGAAACTAAATCAAGATAAATGTTCGTTTTTCCAAGATAGAATAGAGTATTGTGGGCATGAAATTGATAAACATGGCTTATGGAAGAGCAAAAACAAGGTAGATGCAGTCTTGAACAGTCCAAGACCACATAATGTCTCGACATTGCGAGCTTATCTGGGTCTATTGAATTACTATCACAGATTCTTAAACAATTTATCCACTGTTATCAAACCACTGAATGAATTGCTTGAGAAAAACAAAAGATTTAATTGGTCACAGAAATGTGAAGACGCATTCCAAAAGTCAAAGCAATTAATTACATCTGAGCCAGTGCTTACGCATTATGATCCAAAATTACCTGTAAGATTAGCAACAGATGCAAGTCCGTATGGTGTATCTGCAATTTTGTCACATGTCATGAAAAATGGTGAAGAGAAACCAGTTGCATATGCTTCAAGGTCATTGACTAAAACCGAGCAAAGGTATGCACAAATTGATAAAGAATCACTTGCAATTTATTGGGGAGTAAAGAAATTCTATCCTTATCTATACGGTAGGAAATTCACCCTCATTACCGATTGCAAACCCTTATTGTCAATTTTCAATCCTAAGAAAAACATTCCAACTACGACAGCTGCGCGAGTTCAGAGATACGCTGTATTTTTGTCAGGTTTTGACTATGACATAGAGTACAAAAATACTCTGAAACATGGAAATGTTGATGGTTTGTCAAGGTTACCGGTACCATCGCAAACTTCAGATTGCACTGAAGATGGCGAGGAAACTTTTTATGCTATGCAAATTGAGCAACTTCCTGTTACGAATGAAGAAATTAAACGGGAAACTCAACGCGAAAATATTTTGTCGCGTGTACTTGAAAATACGCAAAATGGTTGGATTTATCCTTTAGAAAATCCTATGTTGAAAGCGTTTTACAATCGTAGAAATGAATTATCAATTCATAGAGGATGTTTAATGTGGGGAATACGCGTAGTTATACCTACTAAGTTACGGAAACAAATTTTAGATTTGTTACATGCAAGTCACCCTGGTATTGTAAAGATGAAAAGTCTTGCCAGAAGTTATGTATGGTGGCCAGGAATTGACAATGATATTGAAAATTTGGTTAACCAATGCACGGGTTGCCAAATGCATCAAAAAGCACCACATTCAAGTAATTTACATCCATGGGAATGGCCGACATCGCCATGGGAACGGATTCATGTTGATTTTGCAGGTCCTTTCCTAAACAAGATGTTCTTAATCATAGTTGATGCGCATTCGAAATGGCCCGAAATTGTAGTTATGAAATCGACTACAGCCGAAAGAACGGTAGAAGAACTTAGATCAATATTTGCGCGAAATGGATTACCTAAGCAGTTAGTTTCTGACAATGGTGTCCAATTTACCAGCGAAATATTTCAAAAGTTCATGAAAGATAACGGAATCTTACATTTAAGATCAGCGCCGTTTAAACCCAGTACAAATGGTTTGGCAGAACGATTCGTGGGTACATTCAAAACGAGTATGCGAGCTATGACTATGACTTCAAACGATCTAAATTTGAAGATCAACACATTTCTAATGCGATATAGAAATACTGCTCATTCTCTAACCGGAGAAACGCCTTCTAAGATGTTTTTAGGTAGAAACTTAAGGACAAGGTTAGATTTGATTAAGCCCGATACGCAAACACATGTTACAAATTGGCAAATGAAGTTAGCTTTGAATGATCAAAGAAAGTTACGTGAATTTGAAATTGGTCAAAATGTGTTAGTTCGTGACTACAGAGGTAATCAAAAATGGTTACAAGGCTCTATCCTATCGCGTGATGGACCGTTAATGTACACAATTGATGTAGGTAATGGTTTAAGGTGGAAAAGGCACGCAGATCAAATCAGAAAATCTGAGTTAATTGACCAACCCTTGCCAACCTCGAGTGATAAGAGTTTACCTACACCATTACTGTCAAGTGTCAAAATTCCAGAAAATGACCAGAGTCCAAATGTACAAAGTACAGACCCCAAGTCATTGAAAACAATGATAATAAAGACAAGTCTGATATCACAAATTCTGATAAAAGTGGGAGTATATCCCAATTACAGCAGAAAGACGATATCCTACAAGGGTCAGAAAACCGCCCGACCGATTAACGATGTAATTAACAGGTACTTGTTGTCTTGTTTAGTTGTGATTACTGCTGATAAAGTGCCATTAACTAAGTCCAGCTGGAACATTGGAATTTAACAGATAATTAATTACTTGTTTATCAAGAACCTAAAGTTAAAGCAGTATATGCACAGTTTTTGGTTAATATTTTATATTCATTCAAGTTTAAAAATTTTGATTTTTGAAACTTCAAAATTTATGACTTTTAATTTGAAGGGGGAGATTGTTGTGTATTCATTCTATACTCCTTGTACTATACAGTACCACCTTTAATTTTTGACTATCATATTACTGTAATGTATTCTATATAGTCTCTGTTACTATTGTAACTGTAGTTCAGTTCTTTAATAAACATCGTAGCTTCAGCATCTATTTGTTCTTCATTTTATTTAGCGCTATTTATATACGACATATATAACAATAAATATTTGGCATGGATTTCTCAGTTCATAGACCTTTATCGAAATTTGTTATTGAGAATTTCATGTATTTTATTGCAATAGTTGGTTTTTCATCGGGATCAGAAAATTTTAAACGCATGTCAAACTCAATGGCGTAACTACAATTACGCAAGTGCGTAAAAGAAAAGAATCTTCCGATTGAAAAATCATAACATCGAAACTACGGCTTATTCAGGCTGTTGTTACGATTTTTTTACTATTCGCCAACGCTCAAATCAAAGAAAAGGGGAGCGGGCGGAGCGTATTCACCTCTTGTCAAGGTTCTCATATCGCCTTTTGTCCTATATTTTTTATGGTGGTTGCTTTCTGAGTGTGTCTAAATTTCAAAATCCTGGGTTTGCCTATGTTTTCCTTTTTCATCAGGATGAGAAACCTTAAAACGCATCTCAAACTGACCTTGTCTCAATTGCTAGAAAAATATTTTCAGTTTGGATTGACTTCGAGCTAATGGTGTCATGAGAGAAAGATGTGTGTATTTACTTAAATAGCTTGTCCGGGCTATAGAGCATCTTCGCTAGCCAA
This sequence comes from Fragum whitleyi, assembly GCA_948146395.1. Lineage (NCBI taxonomy): Eukaryota > Metazoa > Mollusca > Bivalvia > Cardiida > Cardiidae > Fragum > Fragum whitleyi. The sequence goes on along the minus strand of OX411545.1, from coordinate 45,310,745 downwards.
GGACCAATTCCAAGTTACGTGAAGCCCAAGTTACATGTTCTTTTCATGAACAGATCGCGTAGTTGGCAGTACCATTGGCTAACAAAGATGGGCAAAGAGAGACATCTGGTTTATTGCATAAAATGTGCGTTTTCGGCTCGTTATAGGCATACATTAGCGGACTAAACCCAGGCGTAAACGAGAGAAAACGTGGATTAATAAGTACAATGACATACCGTTAACGCCCGGCTTTTTCACGGAATTATCCAAAGTAATAAAATATTATTAAAGAGCCTGAATAAAGACGTTGATTCTATTTTCGCATTAAATTTTGTGACATCTTAAATTTACCAAGCAACGTCAGTATAAACAAAAGTGACTGTGCTATGCATTACGCACTTTTCTGGCATATTAGATGGTTTGGAGCTACATGTAGTTTTAAAGCGTCCCTATGGTATTTTTTTCACCCTCTGTTTGGATAAATACTATAGACTTTATGTTATGCAATAAAAGCGGCATTTCACGTTTTTTTCGAGCATCAACATTTGCAGAGAACAAAAAAAAAAAAAAAAAAAAAAAAAAAACGGTTTAACACCCGGGTGCTTTGCGAATCCGTCTCTACAAATGTTAACGCCCACAAAAATGTAAATTAACCCTATATTAACCAAAACGTTCTTACCTAGCAGAGTCGTGGAAGTATGGATTTTCTTCATATGTCCTTTTATTAGTTAAGTCTGGATTTCTTATTTCCAGGATCAAAATGAACTTGTCCGCATTTTTTATTTGAGAAAAACTTCGTTTTAAAAAAGAAACCAGCATTTTCTTCATTGAAATAAATGATTCTTCACTTCGACACAAACTTTATACTAAATAATCCATCTTCGATCTATTTGGTGCCACGATTTTCCAGACTGACCCTTGTATTTATTTGAAACATTTACTTATCCGCTGGTAGATGGGCCTATTTCGGACAAGTCGGACATGGGAATTCCATATCCAAACTTAGATTGCCACTATTTCTCTTAAAGGGGTCAAAATACTCTACAATGCCTCAAGGGACATCCGTTAACAGTGATTTCAGTGCTTTGATTTTCCATTTAAGCACACCTTGGGAAGCCTTTTTCTACGTCTTTCGCTTAAAATCTATATGTCGACTTTAAATGCGCATGTGTGTGAGATTTCGAACAATTTCTTGTGTGCGTGATGGGTATACAATGCACAGCCTAGACAACCATTCGGAACACCACTCGGTCAATCTCGCGATCAACCTCGGATGCATTCGTCACTCGTGTCAAACATTCGGGCAATCGGGAACCTTCGGCGATTCAAGTTACGGAAAAGTCCGAGCGATGTTCCGAATGACATTCGGGACCATTCGGAACATCGCTCGGACTTTTCCGTAACTTGAAAAGTACCTCGGACGTAAGTGTAGTAATTTTGGGTCATTTTTCAGGTAAATCGGCTCCTGGTGGTACTTCGGTTAATACGCTTGAAGAAAAGCACATTTTGTTAATTCTTTCCGATCGTCTATCGAGATCTTTTAGGCATATCATAATTTGATTACAAAACGCAGTAAGACACTGCGTTTTGTTATCAAATTATATTATGCCAATTTGTATTCTTTTGTTGATTTTGTTTTATGCAACGTCATCCTTTGCGGGATCGTTTATGTTTGTGACGTCATATAAACCCACGTGCGAAATGACGCGCTTTCATGGCTGCGCCCGTATTATTCCCGAGGTCTATTCCGTGGAATCGCCGAAGGTTCCCGATTGATTCGGGACACCACTCGGCCAATCTCACGATCAACCTCGGATCTACATAGACGGACTATTTTTAAAAATTACGGGAAACCCTTGGAAAAACTCGATGACGTCAGTTAAAATGGCGTTAGCCCTGGGAATATTGAGTGAAAACATTCGACGTCGCCAACGCTACTCGTTCAGGTCACTGACGTGAAACCATCCTATGCTTATATAATAATAATAACAATAATAACTTTATTTAAAGAAGGTAACATGTTAAGACAACAAGGCTTATTTTCAACATGGCCTCTAACAAATTCGTTTAAGAGAATCAAATTAACACACATGCACTTTCCCACAAAATATTTTTTAAGTCAAACACACACGCACACACTCACACACCCGCGCACGTGCAAACACGCACGCTCAAAAACTGAAAAAAAAGACATATACATAAGCATCACATTTAAATGAGTTGTATTACTGACAGATACTCAAACGCGTTAATTACATTGTGTAGCTCATAAGAAATAGATTTTAGGAACCAAGATCTCATTGTTTCATAGAGATGAAAAAATGTTTGACTTTCTTTTTAAATGAAGCAAGACGTGATACATTTCTAATTTCAACAGGTATGTCATTCCAGACGCTAATACTGCGGTAACTAAAACTATCATTATAGATTTTCGTTGTAGGTGTTTTGGTTAAAACAAGGTCGTTTTTAGTCTCTGAGCGAAGAGAATAAGCTGAACAATATCAAACATGTAATCTGGCGCACTGTTATTAATAGTTTCGTAGATAAGAATTGCAGTATGATACTTGCATCTGTTTGAAAAAGTAAGCCATGACAATTCCTTGAATAATTCAGCTGATGGTGAGTTTGAAGGTTTTGCAAGAATAAGTCTAGCAATTCTCTTTTGGAGGATAGAGATTTTATTTACATAGTTTGTATTACCTTTTCCCCAAACTATACAGCAGTCGTCTAAAATAGGCAATCTATACGCATTGTAAAATAAGAGTTTTGTTTCCATAGTAAGATAAAATGAAATGCATTTGAAAAAAAGCTAATTTCTTCTTTAATTCTTTACATACATGGTCAATTTGGCGATGGCAGTTAAGTTTGTTGTCTACAAAAACGCCAAGAACCTTTTGTTCAAACACATTTTCAAGTTTCAAACCATTTACTTTTAGGGTTAAGCTTTTTCCATCATTTAGATACTGTTCTGACGCCATTAACATGCATTTTGTTTTGAAGGATGCAAAGACATGTTGTTGATAGTACACCATTCTTGTACGCAGAAAAGACTATCTTGTAGCTTATTTTGTATCTCAAGTAATTTATAACTCGATTTGTACATAGTAGAATCATCAGCATACAAATCCATTTCAACCTCAGGACAAGATAAACTAAGATAATTTATATATATAAGAAAATATAATATATAATAAATATCTTATGATTCGCAATTCTCAAAAATTTAAATTTTTCAGCCGTTATTTACTTTAAAAGATATAAATCTACAGTGTTAGTTTTTCTTACACTGTTTCCGCTTAACAAAATGCAAGATTTTTTTTTACAAACCCATCCGCCTTACATTCATCCGACGGAAATGGCCGAGTGATGTTCCGAATGCCTAGACCAAGAGCATAACTCTCATTACGCAATTTACGAAAGTGCGTAAAAGAAATAATCCTCTGTTGAAGAATATCGTCGATGAATGATCATAGCATCGAAATTTCAGATTATTTAAGCTGTAGTTACGATGCTTTGATTATTCACTAACGCCCAAATCATAAAAAGGGAGCGGACGAAGGGCATTCATTTTTTGTCACAGTTCTCATATCGCCTTTATCCTATATATTTTTGTTTGTTTTCCTTCTGAGTGCGTATAAATTTCAAAGTCCTAGATACGCCTATGTAGACAACCATACAATGCAAGTAGTACGTTCGCTGACTGCCTGGAGGGGTTCACGCCCTATCTATCTACACAGAGTCTTTGCATTGCGCACATATGTGACCCGTCACGCGAAAAGGGACCATCTGGGAAGTGCGAAAATTGTCGACCCTGGCAGACTGCGCGGGCTGCGCAGACTGACTAGGGTCGAAACTTTTCACACTTTACCAATTTTCTGAATCCAGAATAATCAATCTTCCTTCCCATGAAAGAAATTTTTGAAATGCGGCATCTGGTTGACCTATGCTGGACCCAATCTCTTTTTCAAATATTCATTTTACGGAGTGCCCATATGGTCCCTTTTTGCGAGACGGGTCACATATGAAACAGTTGGAAATGTCTCGCACTTGTTTAAATGATATTATTAACGACGTCATTCAAGAAAGATAAACGGAATGTTTAACACGACATAATGTATCACTTTTATTATCTTTTATATGATTCGAAAGGACAATGATCAAATTGCATATAAATAACGTTACATTCAAATACATTTTTGTTGGACATGTTGTACCGTATACATGGAGGGCTAGGGGTAATTTAAAACAGTTAAATGAGCTTATAAATCAGTTGACCCTTACGGTTCATGTAAAGAAAGTGTTGGAGGCCCAATTTTAAAACACTTCATTTGCCAAGAAAAAGCAGTATGTCCAGGTATATTATATATCAAAATGAAGCTTTTCATGAGCATAAGCAGTTAAGCAACACAAGACTGCAATAGCTATAGCACAAGCAATTGCAAGACTGTTGGATTAAATTGGCCCATATTTGAACAAAATGCAGACTAAAACACTACCAAGGTAATACTACACACGTTGGTATAAAACTCGAGCCCAAAACGTAGTTATGCAAGCTATTTATTTTGACTTATTTTATAAACACATACGTCATATATATTTTTGTAAACGTGTAGATCTTTGTAACGTATGGTGTGTTATCACAGGATAATTGGACATTGAAAGTTTAGGGGAGACTGGGGTACTCTGGGACATGGGGTACAGTGGGACACTTGTGATTTTAGGTACTTTGTGTGCTTTGATTTTATTCAGATTCACACAGAATAGTGATCCACACAAACTTCTTACCCTACAAAAGTTTCATGGCGGTAAAACGAAATTTTGAAATATTTCCAATCTTAAATGAGATTTTCACAACTGAAAGTAAATTTTGCAAAATAACTATACTTTCTTCATATTCTGTCAACTTAAACTGCCTTCTATTTCTTGTTAGTCATTAATGTAGTACTGTATATTAACTAAGATATGACATATTGATAACTGCTGCGTTATACATATTTTTAAAACTACATTCATTTACTTTTGCAGGGACGGGTTGGGGTACTCTGGGACATTGCATTTGGGGTACCCTGGGACAGTGTCCCAGAGTACCCCACTGTCCTTTTACATGATCTTCCATGGATGTGTGATCTCTTATTTGCTTTAGAATCATTTTTTATTCAATGAATGGCTTTAAATTCAATTATAAACTTCTTTATCATTGATATGTTAATCGAGTTTTAGCATATTCTTCATCTTCGACTGATGCAGATTTTCTCATCAGTTAATTGGAGAGGAAATCTTACTCTGCCTTCAAAACAATGTGTTTGTCAAAGGCCGAAGTTAAGATATCAATTTTCTAAACAATGTGCCCAAAATATCTTTGAAGACACCTTGAATTATGACTTTTCAATTAACCCGCTCACTTTGTACCAACAGTCAAAGTATTTTGGGCATTTTTAATGAACTTCAAATTCTTAGAAATTATCAACATAGTCTTCAAAGAGGCCAATATGTAAAATCATAGTGAATAAATAATTTATCGACTCTGCAGTAGAAGCAAGAGTTTTCGCTTAATGTTTGTCTTAACTCCAATGATATCAAGATAAAATTCTGATTACTAGGTCTTGTTGGTGAATTAGGCTGTAGATTTTGTTAATTTGTCAGTACATTGCTGTTTAAAGAATTTGCTTTGAGCTGCATCTAGTCGGTACATTTGGGCAAATAGAATAGGCATTAAATTATAAATTGATTATCTTTTTCACATACTAGTAGATTCCAATTGCTACTGTGATTTCACCTAAATATATTTATATTTCTAATCGGAGTATTTATAACTTTGAGATAGTGTAATTCTTTGGGATTATGTAGTTTCTTATCGATCATAAACTTGTTTTCTTGTTTTAGGCCCTTTTAGTTACAGCTTTGATCCCTAGCAATTCAAATTTGAGGGGCCAATGACTCCTGGGTGTGAAAAAACTAGCACTATTTAAGCACTGGTACAGTAAGTAACATCATGAAGTTGACATTCATTTCAATCAAAACCATTCTGAATTGCTCATTGATTGCTCGACTCATTCATTCCGAACACTCACTCAAATCATTCAAAAACGCTCAAAATAACTAAAAGATGTAAGATCAACAACTACCTTCAAATTGAATAAGGCGAGAACTAGATCGCGATTTCACTGACATAATTGAAATTTAAAGCTACTGACAGGTTCTTGAAGAAATAGGAAGCTACTTATAAAACTAATTGACATATTATATGAAAGGGAGTTAATACTTATCAATACAATATTGGATTACATCCCTTTAATTTCACTCAAAGCTCGCTCCACTCACTCATTCAATATCAATCCCAAATCATTCCAAAATAATTCATCTTGTCAATTCCTCGGTGTTATTAACTGTAGCCTAATGCATACTGAATAAAATGTTTGATTTTACATCTTCGAAAATCTAGATGTAATCATTTTTTGTGACCTGTTTTATTATATGTAAGAATTTACCCAAAGTCATGATTTTTGTTATCTGGCCCCTTGTACACTGATAAAATGTTTTCTAGAAAATTTTAAAAATGTCTACAGAAATGCATACCACACAAATTGTCATTGATCCTTTCCTAGGCCCTGGCTACTATCCCACATAGGTCTACGATTATCATCCCATTGTTAAGAGACAAAAAGTCAGAAAGGATGCTGTTGTCGGGGATCAAACCTGGAGCCTATAGATTGACAGTCCAATGGTCCGATGCGCTACCAAGTGCGCTATGATGGCTGTTAAGTGAGCAATGGACTTATTGGTTTTATCTCAAGTCAATGTGGTAGTCCTGTTATTGTCTCGAAATTTGGAGTGTCAATTTTTGAATCTTGAAATATTGATTCAAAAACAGTTCTTGCGGGAGCTAGACTTCAATGAACTTGTCTTCAATATGATAAAAAAAAATAAATGTGGAATGCCTCTTCTTTAAATAAGAGCCCTTTTTGTATGTCTGAGGCGCTTTTTATAGAGACCAGTATATTTCTAATCAGAAAAGTGGATGTTGAAAAGTATTCCCAAACACTGTCCCACTGTACCCCACTAGGTGTCCCAGGGTACCCCATATAAGGGGCACTCTGGGACACTTTTATGACATTTTTTAGATTGAATTTTCTTTATCTAATTATATCCTAAGAATCTAATAATCCATTCCTTACATAAAGTATTCATATATGTTTTGTGCTACAAAAGACTTCTTATGTCCTCTGAACAATTTGAGCTGTACGCACAAAAATGTAAATTTTGTCCCAGAGTACCCCAGTCTCCCCTATATACCTGTAATGTTGTTTAGCAATATATCATTTTCTATTTCACTGAATGATAAATATATGGTAATTTATTATAGACCATTGAATTCAAAAACAATAATTTGATATAAATCGCTGAAAATATTTTACAATATTATGGTGTGTTGTTGCATCATACCTAACATCTATTTTGAAAACAGACCAAACCGGTTTGACAAGTATGTTGACAAAATAAATGGAAATTGATTATTTCAAAGGAGCTTTTTGAGACCGAGTTGTATATCTAAGGTTGTAGTAGTACCTGGGTAGTAGGTTAGACTGTACTTTGTTAAAATATAAGCCAATTTTATCAAATCGTCATGCAGTTGCTTGTTCTGTACAAAATGACCCTTTTTCAACTGCTTGTGCTCAAAAATAGCTTCATTTTGATATCCAATATACCTGGACATACTGCCTTTTCTTGGCAAATGAAGCGCCCTTAAAATTGAGTCTCAAACACTTTACATGAACCTTAAAACAGTCCTTAGTCTAGACTGACCAAATGGTACAAACTGTTTGCAAATTATACCACGCCTTGAGCGTGCACTTACCAGCAAAGCGGGGTAACAATGGCAAACTGTTTGTACTGTTTTGTTATCTAAATATTTGTCATTTTACAAAAACTGATAACCGGCGAAAATGATCCCAATGATGACCAGGGTCGAAACTTCTTTCTGTTTGCTGGTTTTTTTTTGTTTTTTTTTTTTTTTTAGAAATAAAACCAATGTCAACTATGATAAAGCCTGTGTAAGTCGTCCACGGTGTCATTCTAAAGACCATCGCTGTGTTGTCCTGATCACATTGCGGACAGCATTGAACACTTTTAACACTAGTAATGATGATAATGATAATAACATCTTTATTTAACAAAGGTTATGCTTGTTGAAACATAACCAGGGCGCGTGTTTGACCCTTAAACCATGGTTTTGACAACCAAAAATCTCATTTTGATCCCCCAAAAAATCCTGCAGGGGGTCATTTTGACCCACTGATTTTCCTGTGGTGAAACCTATGCACAATACAAAAAATTATATTGATCAATATCTATATAACTGAAACAAAATAAACAATAAAGTGTGTCCACACTTTAATGTTAATGTTTTAAGGTTATATATATACTATGAAGACTGATAAGATTTCATGTTGTGATCTTTTTTGACCCGTACAAAAATAGTTTTGACCCCCAGAATTTTATGGCCAAAGGTCTTTGGCTCCCTAATTCAGAAAAAAGCTAACACGTTATGAAACAGCCCCGTACCATCATGTTATTAGTGATTAATGTAACAAATCACGCGAAAAAGGATCATTTGTGAAATCGCAAAAATAGATATTTGAAAATGGATTTGGTTTAGCATAGGTCAACGAGAGGTCGCATTTCAAAAGTTCTCATACTAGAAGGTAGAATGATCCTTCAAGGTTCAGAAAATTAGCCAAGTGCGAGAAGTTTTGTACTTAAGGTAAAAATGAATAGATCTACAAGCCTACGGTATATAGGTACGATAAGTAGTATTCATTAGCGGAAAGGGCAGCTGGCGGCTCAGATGAAATGTGGCTAGCGGCGTCAAAAAGGCTCGTTTGACCCTTTCCTGTTTTACAAAATTTTGGACCTGTCCAAATTCAAAGGTTTTGCAGACGAAAATTTAAATAGGGTTTAATTTGAAAAATAACAATTCAGTAGGGTAGCAAATAGTGTGGAAAAAGAAGAAATTGCTTTTCAGAAGCAATTTCTTCTTTTTTTCACAATGTTTTCTCGATCATAAAATCATAGGCACGTAAAAAGCAGGGATTAAACAGTAAAGGGTTAAGCCTGTTTAAATTTGCCACAGTCGCCGTACGATATCGCAGCCTATCACAAAAGTCACTGAGCTGCGATCCCCGCACAGCCTGAGAACGTGCTAGTTGTCAACTAGATATGCTATAAGCCGTGCGTTCATCGTACGGTAATCGTACGGGTATCGTAGGATGATCCGGTAAATACTCATAGACAAGACGCGCACAGCGGCCGTGCGATGTTCCGTGTCGCGATCGTGCGATTCCTCTACGATATATTTACGGGCTACGGTCTATAGCTACCGTCTATAGCATTTTTTAAACCAATATCGCAAGGGTTTACGCCACCCGTAAAACCGTGCGATGATCCCACGGCCCAAGTTTATCGTGATCTGATTTTATGTGTCGTTTCTAAAGGGTGATGTCGAAAATACGAAATTGATTTTACATGCAAGAGTTCCCCAAATTTCGTAAAAAAATTCAAAAATCAAAAGCAGAAAGTGTACACTTTCTTTTGGAACTCTGTATATAATTATCGGTTTGTTATAATGCTCACTAGTTGAGGTGAAAATCGCTCAACTGTTATATGTATGGTGTCTCAAACGGGTCAAGATTGTTATGTGCTCTCTCATGATAGGTCGCTACCACTTACAGTCGCTGTTCGAGATAAGAGAATATATTCTTTACTCCCTGGGCGGTTGTCGTGGGTTCGGTGCAAGACTGTAGTAAGTGTATATACAATGTATATACACACTTACTACAGGCATGCACCGAACCCGCGAAGTGTTGACCCCCCTTGTTTGCCCGGCTACTTTATTTAGTTTCGCCAATTTTGGTATCTCACTAACGAATCGCTCCTTATACAACAAACCTATCGTCGTATGGCGGCCAAAACGTCGTTACTGTAGATTAAATAGGCGATGTACTTACGAGGTTTGGTCGCCTACCAAGGTTTTGAAGATTTCGGAGTGAACGCATATAAGTTTGACAATGGCGTAACTACATTTTTCAAGCTGTGGTTACGGCATTTTGCTCTTCCACTGAGGAAACTTCACCCTTCCCCCTCCCATCGAGAAAGAATTCTGGATCAAATCTGATAGGCCTACGCTGGATTCAATCTCTCGTTGAATTATTCCTAGATCATGTGCCATAAATTACATGGCCGCGCTTCCATAAAATTATGAATCATGCACATGCGTGGAAATCTTATGCATGCAGCACTTTTAGCATTTTCTAAAGGATCGGCATGCGCAGATCAATATTTTTTTTCAGTTGGTTCAAAATAAAAAAGGTGGGCGAGAAATATTGTAACTTGGATAAACAAAACTGTATTTACGATATTTTGCTCGCGCATTGAACAAATTATTCCTGATTTTTCATTTTGATAATCATATATACTAGGACGAAAAAGAAACGCCGGGTTACCTAAAATGATTGTTCTAAGGAAAAATTGTATTATTGGATTTTCATATTCATTTTTGTATGAAATGTCATCTGGATATATGAAAAAATACACCATTTTAACGATAACCCTTCTTGTTTTGCGAAACACGGCCGGACGTACCAATATCTTGTGTGTCCTCCATGCGGAGCTGTGGTAGCCCTGATTCGTCTAAGTTGCATATTTTATGTATTCCGGCGTTTCTTTTTCGACCTAGTATATATTATTGACGATATTTCAGGGGAACGGGGGTCTAAGACTCTTGTCCCCACCCCTGGATGAGCACATGACCTTTACCTCGTACACGAAAAGAAAGATCGACAATATTTCATTTTGTATATGTGATAACTGTGATGTTCAGTTGTCATTCTACCTTAATCATATGTACGTTCGTATTAAAGTACAACCTTTGCGACTCATCAGCTCATGCCTGAAAATTAAGAAAAAAAGCACCTTCAGTTTACATCAAGTTAAGATGGGTCGTATTATAGTTGCGACGAATGTTTGCCCTTTTTTATCTTTGAGAAGCTATGTTGTTGATTTTTATGCCGATAAGGGAGACCTGCCCTACGTTCAGTATCACAAAACGTTGCAAACAGTTTTCAAATTATACCCCGCTTTACACGCAAGCGAACGTGCAAAGCGGGGTATAATTGGAAAACTACATTTGCACCGTTTTCTGATCCTGAACGCAGGGCAGGACAAAGGATAATGCACAATAAACACCCCTTATTCTTTGTTGTTTTTCGAAGTTTGCCCTTAAAAAATAGAAAATAAGAAAAGTATGGTAGTACTTGGTGTGAGAAATACCAGGAATCCATTATAAGGTCTCCAGCTCGGGAACATGACTGAAAAAAAAATTGTTAAAAGTGGTGTCAAGCCTAATTCAAACAAGCAACCTTTTTGTATCAGGGACCTGATTCCTATGTCCTCTCATTGATTAACAGGGGGCAAAGTGTTATACCTTTGCTCGCCAGTCTTTCTTACTGAAGAAGTGGAGATCAGTTATAAAAAAAAAAAAAAAAAAAAAACTGTTATGCTGAATAATTTCTGGCCAAAAAGGGCAACTTTGTCTAGCAATTTTCTATTTCTGAAATAATTATTTACCTTATGATTCCCTTGTAGTATATAATAAGTTATTTGTGTTTTGGAATAATGATAATGAAGCCTTATTTTGCTTAATATCCTTATTTTCTACTTATATTTTGTTAAACTGTTGGTTTGCAATGTTTTGTTTTGTAATTAACTATGTCATGTAAATGACCCTTGATTGGAAATTATCTGTTGTGTTTATTGAAAATAAAGGGACTTCACCCCTTCAGGCGTAGCACGTCATTCACCTGAGTTGACCATGAGCTGACTACTCAGTAGGCCTATATAAACCCAGTTCACGGATTTTGGATGATCATTCTCAACTGGACGCGGACTGATACGTTTATCTCTAGTAAGTAATTCTTAATTATGATTTTTGTTATTTGTCATCAAAACTTTTTGTATTTCTATCCTAAAGGTAGATCGAAGTGAATTGATGCTATGGTTAAAATCGCAGGTAGCCAACAGTGGTGGGGATAGTGTAATTTTACCAAAAATTAAATACAAAAAATTATTTAACTATTTTTTATCACAATGTATAATATGGCGTGTGGAACGTTGCAAAATTCGATAAATATTTTTATGTGATATAATTTTATATTTATATTCAATATTTTTTTATTTATATTCTAAAAATATTTTTATGTGATATAATTTTATATTTATATTCTATAATTTTTATTTATATTGTATATTTTTTATTTATGTTCTTTATTTTTTATTTATGTTCGATAACGCGAAAAAAAAATATGTGATATAATTTTTTATTTATATTGTATATTTTTTTTTATTTATGTTCTATATTTTTATTTATATTCGATAACGCGAAAAAAAATTTATGTGATATAATTTTTTATTCATATTCTATATTTTTTATTTATGTTCTATATTTTTTTTTATTTATATTCGATAATAGTGCGAAAAAATTTATGTGGTATAATTGCATCATGGGATACTAGTGACATTTGTAACAAACGATTTGATTGGACAACGGTTTTCACAACAAAGATGGCTGCCCCCACAAGGTGTGTAAAGCATGCTGTCGTCTATCTAAAACTTTGTCACTAGTATCCCATGATGCAATTATACCACATAAATTTTTTTCGCACTATTATCGAATATAAATAAAAAATATAGAACATAAATAAAAAATATAGAATATAAATAAAAAATTATATCACATAATTTTTTTTTCGCGTTATCGAATATAAATAAAAAATATAGAACATAAATAAAAAAAAATATACAATATAAATAAGCAATTATATCACATAATTTTTTTTGGCGTTATCGAACATAAAAAAAAAAAAAAAAAAATAAAGAACATAAATAAAAAAAAATATACAATATAAATAAAAATTATAGAATATAAATATAAAATTATATCACATAAAAATATTTTTAGAATATAAATAAAAAAAATATAGAATATAAATATAAAATTATATCACATAAAAATATTTATCGAATTTTGCAACGTTCCACACGCCATAGTATAATATAGACTCTGTTATACATTGTGACAAAAAAATAGTATAATAATTTTTTTGTGGTTAATCTTTGATAAAATAACACTACCCCCACCCGTGTTGGCTACCTGTGGTTAAAATATGTCGTACGAACCTAGATACGATAACGTATCCCTCCTTTTGATAATGTGATGTTGGGCCGTCAGCACAATAGAGTGGGGGTACATTATTGCAGCTATACGAACCCAGCACTATGGATTTGGCCAACATGATATACATGTCCTGCGTTCAGGATGACAAAACGGTCCAACTGTTTTCAAATTACATCCCGCTTTGCACGTAGGTGCAATTACAAAGCACATGGAAATGTCCCGCTGACTTTTTTTTAACATATATGATATCATATATGGTTTAAAAAATCAGCAGGACATTTCCCTGTGTTACAAAGTGGGTTATAATTTCTTCTTTTTCCTCTCTCTAGCCTCCTTCGACTTGGCGAAGATTCTCCCAGTTTCTGCAATTTATAACTGTTTTGTCATCCTAAACGCAGTGCCGGTTAACCCTTTTCTTTCTGAATAAAACCTTGGCAAAATTACACCTAAAATCAAAGCGCTGAAAGCAATGGATGCTATTATTTTGCTTTGCTGTGACTTTTAAAACCACTTACGTCACATCTACTTGAGTGTGACTAAGGGCGGAAAAATGCACGAGAAACACGCGAGAATAAAGTGCAGACTTGTGAATTTTTTTACTAGGAAAAGAATTAATTTTCTGACAGATAACAAAAGTTCCTAAATGTAGGCTTAGGGCCAACTTATTTCTCGCTCGATTTCGGGTCGGGTGTAGACTGGTCTCACTATCGAATATCAGAATAGCCTATTTTAGGCTATTCTAATAGTCGATATGTGGACCAGTCTAGAGCTGGTATCCCGCTTTCTGAGAGATACTCTGATAATGCGGGCAACAGTACCCGCCCAGGGTCAGAAATAAGTTGGCCCAATGTAAGGGTCTGGTTCACTAGTAGGAATTTCACGCCTTTAACCAAGGGCGTTACTCCCATTACGCAACTTGCGCAAGTGCGTAAAATAAATAATAAAAATATCGTTCATAAATAATCAAAACATCGAAACTGCAGCTTATTCAAGCTGTAGTTACGATGTTTTGATTATTCACCAACGCTGAAATCATAAAAAGGAAGAAGATGGGGGATATTAACATACATGTGATATTTCCATGGGCTCTCATAGGGAGATTAAGACCTTTTCGTAGGGAGATTGGGTCTCAAATAGGGAGATTTTGCGTAACGGGCATTGTGGCTAAAAAAGGGGGGTTTTGCAATGGACATATACACTGAAAATTGATTATAATACCTTCCATAAGAGGTTGTTTTTTGTTACTAATAGAAGTTTATCATTTAAAGTATTTTGACAGAGGATAGTATTGCAATGCTACAGAATTCAGTCTCATAATTTAAGAGAAATAGATGTTACAAATTCATTTTTTATTTCTATGCAAAGTTCAGGATCCACAATATAGGGGTCTTTTTAGTAGATAATCAGTAGAAAATAATATCTTACCAAATTTAAAAGATGCAAGCCTTGCAATTTAGGAGGAGACTGTTAAAGTTTTTCTTTATTTCTTTGAGTAATCTTTAAGCCCAAAACACAAGGTCTTTTTTTTATTGGGGAGAACTTCAAGTGGTTTGATAGTAAAGAATTAGGTATTTATGCAATACATTTTTTTGTAAAGTATGAAATTTTAGGCCTTGTAATTGGAGACGTTTTATCACATCATGGTTGCCATGGCAACCAGAGTTCTTCATGATTTACAATATTCTGTGAAATATTTTGAAAGGCCTTGTCATAAGGATCATCTCTGTGTAGTATGTGTATGAGATCCGATGACTAGATTAGGTAATTTTTATACTTGTCGGATGGATACATGGATGGACGAAGAGACAGATCAATTAATCGTAAATGGCACTAACTGCTATTGAACTACGCTTGAAATAAATGTTTTTGATACCAAAATGACAATAAAAGATGAAATTACGGACAGCATATTCCGAGTTCGCGAACGTTAAAGACAAACACGGTAAAAATCAGAATGTGAAGAGCTACCTCTCGGCAAATTAATCCATGTTGAATAGCTTTATGAGAAGCTATGTGTTAGCAGTAAAGATCGAGCCAGTCCACAATTTTCTATTCTCAAATCTGAAACATTTGTGTTGACAAATGACTTGATAAGACCATTCGCTTCCAATTTCAGAGACGGTCGCGAATTTATGAATTGTGTGTAAACTCTCAAACGACCCCAGCGAGGAATTCCGGTGAAATCGCCGTGGCATTTAAGAAATGAATGTCCGATGTTGCTTTAATTTCAATATCAAGTATTAAATTTGAATGACAATTCGAGAACGCATGAGGCAGTTTTCATTTTTTATTTCTTTGATAGATTGACCATAAAACATACATAGATTTACCGAATATATATTTGCGTCAAAATTAAAGCATGACAGCTTCTTGTTTTACTCAAGAATGCGTTACGACACGAGGGTTTTTCTGCGATGCCGCCTTATTTTACCAAGGTCGCGTGACACGTCGCTTTGCATATCATGTTCGACCTTTTCCTTCATGACGCTTATCGCGTACAGTGGAAATTTTTTAGCGTCTTTTTGGAATAGGATTTTAAAATACGGCGGAAAATTACTGTGTTTACAGCCATTTTAATTTTTCAAAATAGGTGATATAAATCTAATCAGAGCTTAACTCGCATCCACTCCATTTTTATGTTTTCAAGTAATATCGGGGCACGATGTTTCACCCGGATTAGACCTCGTTTCTAAGAAAGACCAATATTGCTGATCGTCATAATTCATTTCGTATACAGTGTAAAGGGTGATAGGTACAGAAGCACCCGTTTGTCGGCAATAGTTGATCTACCCGACGATGATAAACGATGACACTTCCAGACAGATAAACAACGCTTTACTCGATATTGGATTTCTCCCACGCCATTCGAGCATTAAGACCAGAGATTTTGCTTTTTTGGCTTTCTGATTTTTTTTGAGGCTCAAATTTCTTCAGGTCGGGAGAAATGGTCTCCCGATCGGGAGAGCGGGAGGAAGGGTAAAATATCGGGAGAATACGCCGAGATCGGGAGATATCACATGTCTGTATTAATTTTTGTCACCCCAGTCCTCATATATCGCCTTATATCCTATATTTTGTTTAGTTGTCACCTCCTTAGTGCGTATAAATTTCAAAGTCCTAGAAACGCATATGTTTAACGGCCACAATGCCGATATGATGGTTGGTTTGCAGTAAGTAGTAAAGATTATCGAGTATTTTTGTCCGTTTATTTTGGTTGTTGCTGTTGTTTAGACAAAAAGTATTTTACAAAGTTTTCTAAGCTGCGAAGACGCACATTTGGAAACCATTGGACCACGCTCGGCTATTCCCGCCAAATTATCAGAAATAGCCGATATATGGTGTTATCATGATTTTGAACATAGGCATTTGGATTCAGGATTTTAGAAGAACTTGCATGAATCACTATAATAAATATTTCCACACTTGTGTATTCTTTATTAAAGATGGGTGATATTGGTAAAATCTTAATAAAGCCGCATCCAAGTGCCTATGATTTTGAACACCATTTGGACATTTCTGTAATTCTGCAGATTTGCCAAAGCCCGATTAGACCTATGTTTGTCTGAAACGTTGTGGTAACTTGAAATTTTGAGCGGGAATTATGGTTCTGGGACAATTCACAGGGGAATGTCCCGCTGATTTTTATTAAAAATGTGATAATATAGTCTATATTATCATATATATTTAAAAAAAAAAAAAAAGAAAGAAAAAGTGGGACATTCCCCTGTGGGACAATTTCAAAGTTTATTTTATCTCCTTAGACCTTACACTGCTTTTGTTTTTTCCGAGATGTTTGACTAATTTTTAGGAGCTTCAGACAGAGAAATACTGAAGGAAAAAGCCATAGTGTGAGGGAATTAATGCTTTCTTGAATGACCAAAACATCGTATCTACAACAGTAACCATGTACAGATGAATCTTTCAACAATGTTAATTAAAATGATTTTGTCAGTACGCATATTCATATAGCTAATTAACTACCAATGGCTAGTCCAAATACTTACTAGGCTGACAAACTGTAAAATAATGTATGCCGGGTCTGATAAATGGGCTTGTTTACCAAAGGAGTAACTTGGATTTTGAAATTAATACACACTCAGAAGGCGACCAGCAAAAATACAGGATAAAGGCTATTATGTACAAGGGCGTAGCTCCCATTACGCAATTTACGCAAGTGCGTAAAAGAAATAAATCGTCTGTTGAAAAATACCGTTGATGAGTGATCATAACATCGAAACTACAGCTTATTCAAGCTGTAGTTGCGATGTTATAATTATTCACCAACGCTCAAATCATAAAAAGGGAGCGTACGGAGGATATTAATCTTGTGCCAGCCCTCACGTCGCCCTTATCCTATATATTCTTTACTTGTCATCTTCCGAGTGCGTATAAATTTCAGAGTCCTGGGTACGCCTATGATGTAGATTGTAAGAAGAAGAATGCCCTCTGTCAGCCCCCCCCCCCCCTTTATTAAGATTTCAGCATAGATGAATAATCAGAACACCCTATAACTACAGCTTGACTGCTGAAGTTTCGATGTTATGATCATCAACAATATTTTTCAAAAGAGGATTTATTTCTATTAAACACTTGTTTAATGTGGGTCATGGTAGTTACACCCTTTGTTATACCCTTGCATTTTTCAGTTTCAGATTGTAGATGGATGTCTCTTGCTTGGTGGATGGCAGAAGATATGGTTGATGGCAGAAGATATGGTGGATGGCAGAAGATATGGTGGAGTTCCTGCATTGACGGACAAATTATATATGATAAGTAATATTTATTACAATTTACCAGTCACACTCTAGTATAAGTGTATATGTCAGGGGGGATCATTTAGATAACAATTTATCCACTAAATATTTTTCAAAATTAATCTCTTTACATTTAGAATTTTGAATAAAAAAGCTTAGCAGGTGTAAGAAATTTAACTTGGCCCAGCTTATAC
Organism: Fragum whitleyi; assembly: GCA_948146395.1. NCBI lineage: Eukaryota > Metazoa > Mollusca > Bivalvia > Cardiida > Cardiidae > Fragum > Fragum whitleyi. Next base: position 45,292,590 of record OX411545.1, on the reverse strand, counting down.
TTTCGACAAATTAACTAGACAAAACAATTTTGGAAATGTATAGGTACCAATGTATTTCTACAAATTGTTAGTTGATATAAGATTGGTGCAAAATGGGCAAATTAAGGAATAAGGATTAGTAGCAAAATCAATGTCAAAATATTGATTTTTGTATGTTAGTCTTTAGCTAGAAGTCTGTCTGCAGGCTTTTTTCTGGTTTGTGTAGGGAATCTTTTGGGTTTAATGTTTGAGGTTTTCTGTGTAGAAACATTGATGTAATTCTAAAACTACATAACTACAACTTTAATCAAGCTGAAGTTACATGGTTACAGAATTGCATTGACAATATGTCAAATTTTCTGGATAAGTCCTTCCAACCTTCAAATTAATGCATCATATAGATTAATGTATTGAGAATCCAAAAAATTTTGCTAAAAGATGCTTTACATGACAATGTATCCAAGTTCCTATCCCAGTTTATACCATATGTCATTATTCTAGCAATAAAGGATTTTTTTAGTCAATTATACAAGATTAAGCTTTTTAAATTTGTAAAAAAAAGCTTTGCTTGACAATATATCGCAGTTCATACCAAATGTGAATGTTATTATTCTGGTAATCGAGGAAATTTATCAGTCAATTATTCAAGATTAAGCTTTTGAAATTTGTATAAGATACTTTGCTGGATAATGTAACCGTTTATCTATACATGTATCATTCTTCAGGTAATCTATGAAATTTATTAGTCGATTAATAAAGATGAGCTTTCCCAATTTGTAGAAAATTGTTTCTCTGGACAATTAATGTATGGCAGCTCCTTCCAATGTTATTCTTCAGGTTATCAAGAAAATTAATTAGTCATGCAATTATTAAAAATAAAATGTTCCAATCTGTAAAATACAATTCACTCGACAATTCACCCAAGATCCTACCAAATATCAGTATTCACCTTTTCTATTATGGGAAACTATTAGTCAAATATTCAAGATTAAGCTTTTTGATTCTTTAAAAAAGCTTTGCTAGACAATGTATCACATTTTTTTCCAATGTCATTTTTCAGGTTAGCACAGTTCCTACCACATCATTATTCACTTTTTTTTATTTTGGAAAATGTATTAGTCATTTATTCAAGACAGAATTCTACCAAATGTCAATATTTATGTAATCGGGTGAATTTATTATTCAATATTAAGCTTTAGGAATCTGTTAAAAAATACGCCCTGCTGGATAATTCAATGTATTGCAGTTTCTACCAAATGTCAATCTTCAGGTTATGAAGGAAATTTGAATTCAATTATTCAAGATCAAACTTTTGGAATCTGTTAAGAAAAACGGGCTATGTTAAGAGGATGTATCTTGTTGCATTCACTTAAAGTCAATCATATTTTTCAAATTGTAAAAAGATTCTTTGCTAGACAATGTATTGCAGTTGCTACCAAATGTCATTATTCAGGTTATCTAGAAAATTTTTAAGTCAGTTTTAAGATAAGAATTTCCAATCTGTAAAAGGGTGCTCTTCTTGACAAATGTATCAAAGTTCCCACCAATGTCACTTTCCAGGAAATTGTGAAAATCTTATTAGTCATCTGTAAATGACACTTTGCTGGACAATTAACGCAGTTCCTTCATTCTTTGGGTAATGGCTGAAATTTATTAGCCATTTCAAATTATTCAAAATAAATTTTCCAAACTGTAAAAGACGATTCACTGGACGATGTATCCAGTGTTTCATTATTCATGCAATTGAGGGAATTTATGGGTCAAACATTCAAGATAAAGCTTTTTGATTCTGTAAAAAGAGCCTCTTTGACAATGTATCCAATGTATCAGAATTCCTATCAAATAAAAAAACAACAGAACCATGATGGTCCTAGGTCGCTCACCTGAGGCTCTTTGATCACTTGGACATCACATCAATTCAAAAGGCAGATGTCATAAAGAAGATAATTTCTACATAAAACCAAGTTTCACAAAGTTTGGGCTATTTTTGTGGCCATTAGAGTTATTTCAAGTAAATTATCAATAAGACTCCTTTTCCTGTGATATGGCATGAATCCTTCCCATTTTCAAAAGAGTTCATTCTTGTGACCTGGCAAACATTTTGACTGTTTCATGAAGATTGGACCATATTTGTAGCGTCTTGAGCTCTTACAAGAAAATTGTCATTAAGGCCCCTTTTCCCGTGATATGGCATGGATCCTTCCCATTTTCGAAAGAGTTCATCCTCATGACCTAACAAACATTCTGACAGTTTAATGACGATTGGACCATATTTATGGCTTCTAGAGTGTAAACAAGAAAATTGTCCTTAAGGCCCCTTTTCCCGTGATATGGCACGGATCCTTTCCATTTTAGCAATTTTTACAAGGGACCACCCAAGGAATATTTCTGCCAAGTTTGGTGATTTTGACTCAGAAGTTTAGGAGATGTCGTTTAAAGAAATTGTTGACGCCTGGACGGACAGACAGACGCTGGACATTGATAGATCACAATAGCTCCCCTGAGCACTTCCTGCTCTGGTGAGCTAAAAAAACTGCTTTGTAAGACAATGTATGGCTGTTGCTTTCAATGTCATTCTTTAGGTATTCAAGGAAGTTTATTTGTCAATTGTTCAAGATAAGCTTTTAAAAAGCTGTAAAAAAGGATTTGCTGGACAATGTATTGCAGTACCCACCAAATGTCATTATTCAGGTTATCCAGCAAACTTTAAAGTCGGTTATAAGATTAAATTTTCCAATCTACAAATTATGCACTGCTTGACAGTGTATTGCAGTGCCTGTCATCACAGTTTAGTCATTTTTTTTTTTTTTTAAACTATGAAAGATGACACTTTCCTGGACAAACTATCACAGTTCCTTCTTATGTCATTCTTCAGGTTATCCTGGAAATTTGTCAATTATTCAAAACAAAAATTTGAATCTGTAAAAGACGATTCGCCAGACAATATACCCTTCTTCCTACCAAATTTCATTCATGCAATTGAGAGAATTTATTAGTCATATATTTAAGATTAAGCTTTTAGATTCTGTAAAATGAGCCTGACTTGACAATGTATCAGTTCTTACCAATGATTTTCTCTAGAAAATTGTGAAATTTATCAGTCAATTATTCAAGAGAGAATATTACAAACTGTAACAGATGCTTTGCTAGACAAAGTATCCCTTTTCCTACCAAATGGCGTTACATGTATTCTTGTTACCAAGTGAATTTATTAGTCAATTATTCAAGATAAAGCGTTTCAAATTTGTAAAAAACACAACAAGTATTCAACAGACATACGTTTTCTTAGTTATTGTCTTAAATGTTCAGTAGTGGAATTTCAATTAGTCATGTGTTTGTCATTGTTTACTGACTCTTTTCCCTGCTCCCAGGATTTTTCTTTTTTCTACAGTTTCATCTGTATAATTCTGTTGTCTGAATGTGTGTGTGTTGGGGTTTTTTTGTTTTTGTTTTTTCGCTGGTATCCTTTTAATTTTAAGTTTCCCCTAAATATCCATATCAAGACAGTCTTGTTGAATGAATTTGGTTTATACTCTTTTGGGGAAACACATAGTAACAACCATTTTGGAAAGCTCAGACATTCCATTTCAGTCAAGACAGCTAATTCAACGAGTAATTCAATCATCTGACCATGTATTCTTTATCATACTTAATAAGAATATTACAGACTATTATAGAAGTGTATATATATATGAATATATTTATTCTGGTTTGTGGTGACATCAATGAGCTTTTCCATGTGTTGACCCAACTTTCATGACAAGCCCTTCTCTTATGACAAGTTCGTCCTACTGTAATGACAAGTTGTCCCTATGGCTATGAAGATTTGCCCCTTCTGTAATAACCAATTGCCCCTACTTTCATGACAAGTTGCCCCTAATGTAATGACAAGTTGTCCCTACTGCTATGAAGATTTGTCCTTTCTGATATAACTAGTTGCCCCCTAGCTATCATGACAAGTTGCCCCTACTGTAATAAGTTGCCCCTACTGTAAGGACAAGTTGCCCCTACTGTTAGGACGAGTTGCCCCTACTGTAATGACAAGTTGCCCCTACTGTCAGGATGAATTGCCCCTACTGTCAGGACAAGTTGCCCCTACTGTCAGGATGAATTGCCCCTACTGTTACGACAAGTTGCCCCTACTGTCAGGATGAATTTCCCTTACTGTCAGGATGAGTTACCTTTACTGTTCGGAGGAATTGCCCCTCCTTATCCGACTCACTTCATCCGAATGTTCATACAAAATAATCCATATTTTATCTTTTTTTTACCATTTTTAGAATTTTTGTACAACTTTTTTAACAACTGCATCAGTCAATAAGTACTAAAACCTATTTTGGAAAATATTTTTGTGAAATAACAAAACACTGGTGGGCTACAAAATTCTTGTACGTTCAGCTTGTGCAAGTTTTTTTGTAGCCCTAAGATGATAACCTTGGACCATGGCAAGGTTTATAATATCTTTACTAAAATATAAATATAAAAAATCAATCAACAATATGAAGTCTTAAATAATTATAGTAATTAAAATAGATAAATAATAAATATAAAAATAATCATAGTAATTAAAATAGCTAAATTCTAAATAAAAAAAAATAATCATAGTAATTAAAATAGCTAAATTATAAATAAAAAAGATAAGATAACTTAAACTACAAAGGAATAAATGAAATTAAAATTGGAAATATTAATTTCATTTAATATCACCTAATATACAATAAAATGAGTCATTTAACTAAGTAATAAATAAATATAATAAAATAAATAAGGTTCCTTAGGGTAAGATTAAGGATTCCTATTGATGGTTTCCTTAGATATATTCTTGGTGTCTTGAACTATGACTGTTCTAGGCACTCTTTTTTTATATTTTCTGATCTAGATGGAGGTACTTATGAGTTGATGTAGTTGTTGTATTTTTTTGGCTGTTAAAAACCGATTGGAAACCCATTTATTGCCAACATTTGTCAGTTGTCATTCTAAATTCCCCCTTTCCTCATCAAAGATGTAATAGTAATAATTTGACTGTTATTACTAACACCTCCCCCCTTCCCTCCCTCTTATAAATGAATTTGATATTGTAATAATTTGACTGTTCATACTAACTTCTCCCACTCCCTTAAATTCATGAAAGAGATAGATTTAGTAATAGTTTGACTATTGTTACTAAACCCTGTCTTTTATGAATACCTTTTATGAATGTAATAAATTGACTTTTCCTAAAACCTACTTGCCATCCCCCTCCCTTTTTTGAAAAACATGGATTTTGTAATAATTTGACTGTCATTGTACAAATGCACACAACCTATGTTTTATGAATGACTAAATTACATGTAAATTGTAATAATGGGACAGTTGTTCAATCCCCTCTTTGAATAACATCTTTATTGTAATAATCAGACTGTTTTACACGCACACACATAGAGTGCAGTTGGTAGCACTTGCGACTGTCAATCTAGATGTCCAAGGTTTGATTCCCAACATTAGCACTCATCCATTCGGACTTTTTGTCTCTCACCAACAAGTAAATAATCAAAGACCTATGTGGGACCTATTTTGGACAGCAGCTGGAGGCTAGGTAAGATGTGATGGTGGTACTGGTGTGAGAAATACCAAGAATCCATTGTTAGGTGCTCCAGCCTTTGCATTATACGATTGTTGAAAGTGACAGAAAAGCCCAATTCAAACAAATGAATTACACGCACATACACCTTTATTAATTAAAAGGTGTTGTTGCATTGACTAAAAGGAAACATTTGCGGGAAAATTGTTATCTAGGTTACAAATCACTGGTTTCATCTATCTGACAAAACTTAATTACAGCTTGAACATCCCACACCCATAGATTTGGGCTTGCATCAATGAATCAATTTCTTTGCATCAGGTCAACACAATGTTTTGAGAGGATATTAAAGGGGGAATGCAAAATCACAAGAAGCTCTTATTTGGAGAAAAAGGGTAGAGCTCTTATTTGCAGAAATAGGATAGAGCTCTAATTAGGGGAAATAGGGTATTCTATGACAAGTCACATTATGGGATCATCTTAGGCATCTGGTGGCAAGCAGGCGAAAAACCACTTCTTTGTCTTGAGCACATCTTTTAACTTCTTAGACTTGAAACTTGGCAGGTATGTTCCTATCGTGATTAGGAAGCGCAGTACCGGTACTCAAGAACCATAAATCCAGCTAGCTTATTTTTCTAGTTCTTTCTTTTGTTTTTCTTTTTTCATACTTGGACATCCAGCAGTGTTACTGGTGTATCTTGTGACAATTTACCATCTTGTTTTTGTATGATTAGCCAATCTGGAATCTGTTTATATTCAGATTTGTTCAATTGTTTGGCTGAAATATTCATTTTTCATTTTTTCATTCTTCTATGAAAATAATTTTGAGTACACCATTATTATGTAAGCTTGCACACAAATAAGTCTCTAAAGCAAGCTTTCTCATTGTCACAACTATATTATATGAATCTGCATAATCAGAATCATTTTTCTCTTCACCTTTTATAATCAATGAAGCCAAGGTAATATTTATTAGGTTTTATTGACTTGACTTTATTGACTTGAAATGGTTTTGATGGTATAGCACATAACAGTGTCTATAGGCAGTTACAACTGTTACAACTGTTTCTTGCTGAGCCATCTACTCTGATTTCACTGACTCTCAGCAGAGGTCATCTATGACTATTTTGACAGTGAATAAAAGGAAACACTGTGTTTGACCAGCCGATTTTTATGTAACTTTAGCTTTAGAAGGAGAATTTTGTGCTTCAACTACCTTAAGCGCAGTGACATTTTGACCTTGAACTTGACCTTTATGGACTTAGAAAAACTTTAACTTTAAACTTAAACCAAAAAAGTTTATCCTTGCTTATATTGTCTGAATGTTTTACCTGGTACATCGTTCCTTCATACACACACTCACTAGGTGATATACTTTCACCAGAGACCAAGCTCCTTGACATTATGACCTCAATCTTGAGCTTTAAAGACTTAAAAAACTTTTACCAAATACTTTAACCAAAAAACTTTAACCTTGCTTATATTTTCTGAATGCTTTACCTATTACGATGTTCCTTCATAAACACACTCACTAGGTGATAGGCTTTCACCAGAGACCAAGTTCCTTGACATTTTGACTTCAACCCTCTGACTAAAAACTTATACCAAAAAACTTTAACCTTGCTTATATTTTCTGAACGCCTTACCTAGTACATTGTTCCTTCATACACACACTCACTAGGTGAGAGGCTTTCACCAGAGACAGAGCTCCTTGACATTTTGACCTCAATCTTGACCTTTTATGGACTTTAACCAAAACCTTAAACTTAAACCTTGCTTTTATTTTCTGAATATTTTACCCAGGGACAACATTTTTTTGCATACACACTCATCAGGTGATTGGCTTTCACCTTTTCACCAGTAACCAAGGTCCTTGACATATTGACATTGACCATTTTTGTACAAAAAACTTTAACCTTGCCTATACCCTCTGAGTGCTTGAACTCTGATTGTTGGTCAAATGCTATTTGTCACAAGCAGCAGTTTAGGTGAGCTAGGTTGTCCGCTGACGACTCTTTTTCTGATTAAGTGATGCTTTTTGATCAATTTGCCAATAAGAATAAGAATCTTTACTTTTATTTTTGAAGGTGGTTAGAAAATGAATGTCCTGTTTATGAATATTCTGCTAATCAAAACATTAAGTAATTATGTTCCCCTTCGATGAAGAGGGGGTATATTGCATTGCACTAATGGCATAGGGTTGGTCTGGACTGTTTTTTGTCTGAAGTGATGATAACCGATGAAAGGATTCATGTGCAAATTATAGCAAAGGAACCTGAAAAACTGAGTTTTTTTTCTTGTAGGCTAAAGTATCTTTATTTTAGCCAACATCGTTTTTCTTCCTAGCAAGCATTCTCTACCCGTCAAACACATCATTCAGTTTTATTGTGGAGTTGTCCATTATAATGCAAAGTTATTTGATAACTTTGTAAGAGTTCAGCTGTTTATATCAATTATTTCAAACATAAGGCGATGAAAGTTATAAGAATACTTTCATTTTATTTTGGATGTCTTGGATTAAGGTGATAATTAAACTAGAGAATTAATGAAGGAACCAGTGAAAATGTGTTTTTTTCTCTTATTCTGATTTTGTATCATTATTTTGGTCAACATCTTTAATTTATTCTTAGCATTGTCATGCATTGTCTAGCTATCAAGCTTTTTATTCTCATCTATTGTGAAGACATTCATTATCATTCCAAATTTTTAGGTAACATGCCAAGAGTTAAGATGTTTTAATTATTTCCAAGATATCATTATTTTGGCCGACATATTTGTTTCTTCCTCGCATGCATTGTCTAGCTATCAAAGAACTAATTTTTATTCATTGTGGAGAGATTCTTTATAAATCCAAATTATTCGTTTTTATGGTAAAAGGCAGATGCTTTTATTGAATGTTAATTAGATTGAAGGGCAATTTATAATATTAAGGTTTATGGTTATCACATCTGTTTAAATACAAATCATTAGGTAAAATGATAACAATATTTTTATTGAATGTCTCAAAAAGGTTTAGGATTTCACTGGGTGAAAGGGATAAAACAACTCATTTTGTTTTTTATGATTCTGTTTACTTCAGCAAATTGCAGGTTTCATGAGGAAATTAAAAGCAATTAAGGAACTTGCAAAAAAGTGTTTTTTTCCTTGTTGGCTTTTGTAACATTATTTTGGCCAGCATCTTCAATTCTTCCTAGTGTGCATTGTCTAGCTATCAAGTACATTAAATTCTAATTTCATTGTGGCTACATAGATCAAAATAGTTAGGCAATATTGTAAGAGTTTAGAAATCTCTATGGAACATCTTGAAGATTTAGGAGGGTAGGGAATATAAAACTGATTAAACAACACACATTATATTTTGATTGACTTGGTTCAAGTCAGTAAATTATAGGATTCATGTGGAAATTTAAACGAAGGAGCCTGCAAAACTGATATTTTCTTACTCTTTGGCTTTAGTTTCATTATTTTGGCCAATTAATATTTTCAACTCTTCCTAGCAAACATTGTCTAGCTATCAAGCAATTCTCATTTATTGTGGAGACACCAATTATAATTCAAATATATTAGATAATATTGCAAGATTTAGGTTTTTGCATCCAATATTTCAAAGACAATTAATTGTCGAAGGGGATTGAACGGATTAAACCACTTGCATTTATTTGGAACTCGCTCCAAAATTTAAGGAAATCATGTGAAAATTGTCACAGGAAAATCTGATTTTTTCCTCTTTGGCTTGTATAATATTTTGGCCAACTTGTTCATTTCTTCCTAGCATGCATTGTCTTAAGCTAAGCATAATATTCTCATTTACTCAGTGATGACCATATTGTTTATTGTAAAAGTTAAGTTCTTTATATCAAGTATCTCTAGTAAGATTAAGGAATGTAGGGGATAAAATCGATAAAACAACTTTCATTTTGTTTTGGATGACTTTGTTTAATCAAAAAAATGTTTTATCTTTATTTGGCCAACATTTTAATTCAATTCTTTCTTGATGCATTGTCTAGTTGTTATGCACATTAATAATTCGCATTTTCTCAAACACAGTTGCCTATTTTGAGGTGTCAGTACAAAACTATTGAAAGTTCCTAAACACTGACTTCTTGATTTGTTTTGGTCTTGGTGTCATAAAAGTAATATTTCGATGACCTAGCGTGAAACAGTTGTAACTGCTTATATGCTTATAGGCAGTAACAACTGTTTCATGCTGAGCCATCAGATTGTATTTTTAATTAAACAATATTGTTTATATTGGTTTTACAGTAATTGGTAGAAAAATACTCTAGCTAAAAAAACATACTCAAATCATTTATTCATTTCCAATTTGAACCTATCTAAATACCACTATAGGACTTGCTAGAAAGGAATTCAAAACATGTCTGCAGTTGGCCACATAAACATTCTAACTTTGTACGGCTATAATTTAAGCTGTACTTGTTAGAATTTGTAGCCCACAGGGGACATGAATAGGGTTGAAAATTAAAATTTAATGAATTAATTATAAAAGATTTTGGTAAACATATCAAAACTGTTGTGAGTACATATTTTTGTCCATGTATATATAAACATGCTTTGACAACAGTTTTGCTTTGACCTTTATCAAATCTTTTCATGGGTCTTTTTTTTGTTGTTGTTCTTGTTTTTTGACGTTTTTATGGTTGAGCTAAGTAAGTAGCTTTCTGGTAAATGTGGTACACTGTACAGTAGCTTGGTAGGACACTGTACAGTGAATTGGAGGAAAACAATTTTGGTGATGCTGCCTTGATGGATGCTGGATGTTGCCTGGACTTGATTGATGATGGATGCGCCTTGGAATAGATGGTTGATGGATTACACCTTGAAATGGTGGGTAGAATATTAAAATCAATTATTATGCTCCCTTCAAAAAAGAGGGGTATATTGCTTTGCACCTATAGGTTGGTCTGTCAGTCGGTCTGTCTGTAGACAGTAGATGTTTTTCAAACAGTTTTCAATTGCAATCTAAATTAAGCATATTGAGAGAGATCAGTGCATTATTTTTTTAAGTGCCTATATATATTCATAGCCAATTACAATGCTTTTGCACTGAACACTCAATCGAACCTATTTCAATACTTCTTATTTGTTAAGTAAGTTCCAGCTAATGATAATAATGGACAAATTTTCAACCTCCGAATTGCAAGTAATACAACTTTTTTTCAAAGTTCAAAACTGTTGTAAGAACTTATATAAATTTATATATGCTCTTACAACAGTTTTGTTTTGACCTACATCAAAACTTTTTACGGTTAAAGATAGGCTGTAAAGCTCAGTAGGTAGCTTTCTGGTACAGGATGGAGTGTAACTGTGGTTTGGTGTAGACCCATTAATATCACATCAATATCCCTGTCGATTCTGCTTCCTGGGAATTTCACCAGTACTCCCATCGAATATTTGGGCCAAGGAAAGAACAAAGATCAGTAGTCCCTTCTGGGAATCAAACTCTAGACCTCTGGATCAAGAAGCTTGAGCTTACCTCTCGACCATTGACATCGTGTCACACTTTACTGCGGCTGGGTTGGTAGACAATTTGGTGTCTGATGGTTGGATCATGGTTGATGGTAGAAGAAAAACTGGACTATATGGTTGACAGCCTGCACTTGGTAACTACAACTTCATCGACTTAATAATTGGTGGACAGCAACTTGAAATGATGGTCACCTTGGTTTCCATGGCTACAAGACAAGGCATCAATGCTGATTTCTGGCAGAAGACTACTGGAATAGATAACTGGCAGACAACACCCAGATCCTGACTTGATGGTTTATTGGCATGTCCACTGGAATTGATGGTTGGTAAACATGTAAACCTATTTAAGGTAGTGAGCCTCTCTCGTAAAAGTTCTGCGACATTTTGGACGTCATGAACTAGAACAGTGTTTTTTTCAATTTTCATTAGGAAGCCTCGGTCAACATTGTGAAAGATCATAAGCTCTGAAACGTTGGAGAACTATAAGGGGTCCACTACCTTAAGAGAAGAAATGATTATTTTTGCATTTATTGAGTTATGAAACTAAGAACCAAATTTCATGACTGTATGAATACCCAAAGCAGATTCATACATGAGTGAGTAGGATTTTAGTTTCATACCTCCTTGAAATCAACAAACACTCTCTTCATATCTTATGGTTTGATTTCATGGAAGGAAAACAGATATTATCAGTAAAGAAACAGATTTCTTATAGGACTACATCATGTGGAAGTTAACAAAATTGCCATGTGCTCAAAATTGTTTTCATTGAGCCAATCAAAATCAAGATGAACTTTACTATTATCATTGTCCTATGCTTAACCCTTTGCTGTTTAATCCCTGCTTTTTATGTGCCTGTGATTTTATGATTATGAAAACATTGTGAAAAAAGAAGAAATTGCTTCTGACAAGCAATTTCTTCTTTTTCCACACTATTTTCTACCCTATTGAATGGTTATTTATCAATTTAAATCCTCTTAACATTTTCGTCTGCAAAACCTTTGAATTTGGACAGGTCCAAAATTTTGCAAAACAGGAAAGACTTAAAAACTTGTTCAAATTGAAATGCTCTGCAGAAGCCATTTTTATACACCACTGAAGGTGGTCGTATATTGGTATTATAATCTCTGTCTGTCCGTCCATCAGTCTGTCCTTTCCTCCTGACGTCAGAACATCTGTCTGTCCGTATATCCAAATCTTGTGAACTCAACATCTGCTTCATTTGTGGACCAATTTGGATCATCTGAAACTTTTCACAAAATGTTCCTAGTCACCAGACCTAGCGCATAATTAAATGCGGTTGCAGCCCAATGGTTTATCTGAAAGATATGGATGCTGGACAAGAAAATTACTAGGAAATTTCAGTTTTCAAGACTTTTTTCTATACCCTTTGAGATATTGAGCTAAGTTTTGGTGTTTTAGTCTGCATCAATGAGGTACAAAACAAGTTTGAGTTTGGTTCAAGCCCAATGATTTTTCTGAACAATATGGATGCTGGACTTAAAAATTTCAGTTTTCTGGACTTTTTTCCTATACCCTTTTACATATTGAGCTAATATTTTGTTTGTGAATCTGCATCAATGTTTGTAAGAATTACCTACCATTCCTCACTTTAGTTTAGATTTACCAAAACAGGTGATTAAAATTCTAACTCTTACTACTCCACAGCTTAGAAACCTAATAAACTGATAATGACATATTTGTTCTAACAGAGAAATTCCAATGCCTAGGTGATATATGATGTATACAATTCTGTGAAGTCCCAGATTGCTGTAAACATTGACAGACAACATGAGGAGACCAATCTGGAGTCACCTATACAACAAACTATGGAAATGCCACAACAACAGGTTGGCTACCTCTTACTGGGAACACACTCCGATCAATCTTTTGGCCTAACTCGAGGGGGAATGGTAGCTATCATGTATTTTGAACAGATCATTATGGCTTGTTAAGATTTAGAGCTGACATAGTACAGTCGGTAGAGCGTCGGACTATCATTTAAATAAAAGGTTCTAGGTGGAATAGCAGCTGGAGGGTAGGAATGGATGTAATGGTAGTACTGCAGCGAGAAATACCAGGAATTCTTTGGTACCAGTTCTTTGTTAGGTGCTCCAGTAGCTGGATATAATTGAAAGATTGTTTGAAAGTGACTAATCCCATTCTATCAACAAAATGAACAGGGAATACACTAAGACCAATCCTTTGGCCAAACTCCAGGGAGGACTTGTAGCTATCATGTACAGTTGATCTTGCTTGAGCAACCACCTCTATTAAGTGGCCATTTTTCTAAGTGACTGTTTTCAAAATCCCCTTTTTTAAATCAAAATATCTGAAAAAAGTAGATAGCATTGGTATAAAAATTATTGTAAATGAATCCTATGTCGTAAACTTACCAGAATCATCTCAATGAGACGATTCTGGTGAGGTTTAAGTACATAGGATTATTTAGAATTTCGCAATCAGTTCAATTTGTAAACAGAATGTGTATTAAGCAATCGTTTTTCTTTTTGAAAGACCACTTTTAAGTGGTCCTGTGCATGGTCTCTTATTTACAAGCTTTACTGTTTGTTGTGTAGATCCTCCAGGCTTGTAAAGATTTAGTGCACTGTAAAGATGAAATTACTTCCCTGCTCCCTGCTTCGATAAGATTGGGGGCATATTGTTTTACTTTATTGTCTGTTTGCTTGCATAACTTAATTAAAAAGAACTTAGCTAATCAATTGAAGCCCATTCAAGATACAATGCTCATATTTTGATAATAGATCTCATTTAAGGTTATGCAAGAATTAATTTTGAAACTCTGCTGCTTCCTGGTGAAAAGTATATCCTGTGAAATACTTTTCTTTTGTAATTAAGTTATTCTTTGGAACAGTCTGCATTCATATGAAAGTGCTGGTGGTAAGTCAAATCTAGTGACAAATTGTTGTTTTCACAGAGAACGTCCAAGGCCTGGGTGATCAATAATGAATACATCTCTGTGAAGTCCTAGATTTCTGTACACATTGATAGAAAACATGCAGATTCCAGACTGGAGTCACCTTGACACAACAAACTATTGAAATACACCAACAACAGGTTGGTTAGATCAACACATCTACTAAAGTAAAACTTTTAGTCAACGATCACTTAGAAGACCATCAAATAAGCAGTTGCTAATAATAATGGCCGGGAGCCCGTTTTACTAAACTTCTGAGAAAAAAAAATTATAAGTCAAAGTCACAATTTGTACTTGGTGTTTTCATTCCTTGTTAGATTCTGCCTTGCAATATATCTCATTGGAAATGTCTTTAAACGACAATTCCAATGAGATGATGCTTGAGAGAATTCCGTATTTAGTTATTACTTCAGATGCAACTTTAATATTTGACTTGTGCCAAAAATGATAGTAAGATGTTTAGTGAAACAGGCTCCAGTTGCTTAGTACAATAATCATGATAAAAAAAACATAGGTCATTTTGCGTTTAAAGATTGTCATATTAGCCTTACTGCATTCTATGATGTTGGAACCCATAAGAATTGCCTCATTGACCAATTCATTTTTCAGCTCGGCTAGTTTCGGAGAAAACCCAGGGTAACAAGATCACCTTGGCGCTGTTGGCATTAGTGTTGGCATGACAAACTTTAGCTTTGGTCATATCAATGTTGTTATTGGGGATATATTAATGAAATTTGGCATGTGTGTTCACCATCAGAGCTACCCAGGTTATGCCTCTTTTCTGACTTAGATTGTTTGTATTTAATAATCCAGCATCTGCAGCCAAGCCAAGCTAGTTCCCTATAAACAGAACTTGAAAAAAATATGATTTTGTTCTTTTGCAGCGTCGAAGTAGAGAAAAAAATCACTGAAAACATTGACAGACACAAACTACATGCAATGATCCAAGCCAAACAACATTGTGGCCTAATCTATTTACTTGATATAGATTACTTTTCTGCCAGGATCTTGAATAGCAACCTGTAAAATTCATTTGAGGTAAGTATTTTTGTTTTTGTCAAAGTAGACCTTAAAAGGTAGTGGTCCATGACAATTGGTCGAATGACATTTTATCATTCAATTTACTTGGACTAGTCTGTTTATCAAGTGCAACAATAGAGAATTGTTTTAATCACACTGAACATTATCCATACACTATTGTCTTTATCACAAAATTATTTTGGGGTAAATAGATTTTACAAAGTGTACTTATATAATTTCATTCCACATTTTAGGCATTCAATAAACTTTATATACTAATACCCCCACTCCAAAGAAGATGTTGCTTACTGAATTTGGATTTGTTGTATATCTTCTTCCTGTTTTACCACCTAGTTTATTTTTGGACTTGACATCGTACAATGTGAAATTTAGCATTGTTCTTTTCTCAGCAGCAATGAACCAGAGCAACTTAAAAATTGTTTGACCTAATTTCATAAGACAAATAAAACCCAAATGGATCAGCCTAATACGGTGCACCAAAATATTGGGACAGGAATGATTATGCTATTGAGAACTTGATCAAACATTCGGGTTTTGATAACTTGAATTTATCAGAAAAAAGTGATTCATATAGTGTGAGCAGGTCTTAAATTTTATACCTCCATGATATCAATAAATATTCTCATCATCTCTTAAATGAAACAATTATCCTCTTTTAATTTCCAGGTATTTCAATTAACCATGTCAGAACCAATCAGGGCTATGGTATAAACTGATCTACAAAAGTGGGACTGTCATAATCTGACAAAGAAAATGTGAGTATTTTATCACTTTAATTTCACCAAGTTGTATAAAAAGAAAAGATTCCATGTAAATAAATATTTTGAGGATAATAGTTTTTCATCAACAACAAGAGCTGTATTTTCAAATGTGGTAGAGCATCTAAAGTACAAAAATGTAACCTTTAAGAGATGAAGAGAGTATTTTGTGAATTTCATGGAGGTATGGATCTACAAACATAATCACACTTTGAATATGCAAGGAGGATTCATACATAAGTTTGTTAAGGTTTCTTGTTTCATACATATGAGATAAACATGCTCTCTTCATTACTTATTTATATAATACATACTTATTGTTTTGTATGAAATAAAATACCTAATGAGGTTGGGAGAATTGATAATTGTCAAGGCTCTGTTGAGCCAATTTTCAATTCTCACAACCGAGTTAGATATTTTTTAGCTCCACTGACCGAAGGCCAGCGAGCTATTGTCATGGCAGAGTGTCCGTCGTGCGTCTATGCCTGCAGCATCCGTCCGTCCGTGTGTAAACTTTTTCTTAAATCAACTTCTCCTCCCAAACCAATGGGCGGATTTTAACAAAACTTGATAGAAATGATCCTTGGGTGGCCCTCTTCTTAAATTGTTCAAAGAATTTTGATTGACCTGCAAAAATGGGCGTGGCAGGGCGAGGCATTTTTTTCACTTTGAAATCTTTAAAAATCTTCTTCTCCCAAACCATTGGGCTGATTTCAATGAAACTTGGCATGGATTTCCTTTACCTAAATTGTTCAAGAAATTTTGATTGGCCCTTAAATATGGGCGTGGCAGAGCAGGGCTTATTTTGAGCCCGAAATCTTTGAACAACATCTCCTCCTGAACCACTGGGCTGCTTTCAATGAAACTTTAACAGAATATTCTTTGGGTGACCCCTTACTTAAATTGTTTGCTAAATTTTGATTGGTCCTTAAATATGGGTGTGGCAGGGCGGGGCCTATTTTGAGCCCAAAATCTTCGAATAACATCTCCTTCTGAGCCACGTGGGGGATTTCAATGAAACTTTACCAGAATGTTCCTTGAGTGACTCTTTTCAAAAATTATTTGCTAAATTTTGATTGGCCTATAAATTTGGGCATGGCAGGGCGTGGCTAATTTTTAGGCCAAAACCCTTGAACGATATCTCCTCTTGAACCACTCAGCCAATTTAATGAAACTTTACCAGAATGTTTCTTGGGTGACTATTTACTTAAATTGTTCAAGAAATTTTGATTGGTCCATAAATATGGGCGTGGCGGGCAGGACCTATTTTGACCCCAAAATTTTTGAACGACATCTCCTTCTGAACCTTATGTTTTAGTAAGATGGTTTAAGGGATGCAAGTTCATTATGATTGAGTATTTTGGTGCAATATGGACCAGAACCAGTAAATCATTATAAAATAGGTCTTAGGAGATTTCTGAGTGTTAATGTATTCATTTAAAGAAAGCTTTATTTAATGAAAGTCTAAAGATTTAAAAGCCAGTGGAGCGATACAGGCCCAAGATACAATACACTAAGTATGTATTATATTTATCTTATAACCTCTATTTGTCTTGTTTTTTGTAAATGTTTCTAACTGAAATGCAAATTTCTAAAAATAACCACATTAAATCATTGTTCTAAAAATAACTATGTGAAATCAAAAAATATCAAACGGGATGTTATCACACAGATATTTGTATAGTTATAAGATAAAATTTAATATTAATGATGCAAAAGCATGTAAATCTTATTCACTAAAGGAACAGGTATCTCAAGGGATTATACTTTTGTTTAAGGTTACAAAATAGCTGAATACTGAAAAATATTTTTATTTAGAAATAAAACTATTCTTTCAGCCAATCGGAATGCATGAATTTTGATGGATACAACTAATATCAAATGTTCAGCCAGATCTTTGTGCATGCCTCCTTCCAAAACAGGAATGTTCCAGTTTCAGGATAATAAGGGTTAACAAACACATGTTATTAGTCCCCCACCGGTTACCGGTTGGGGGACTATAGGTTTGCTCGATTCTGTCTGTCCGTCCGTCTGTCTGTCCATCACACTTTTGTCCGGGCTATATCTTCTAAACCATATGTGCTAGCAACTTCAAACTTGGTACACTTATAGATCTCATTGAGGAGAAGTGTCATGTTCAAGAACCGTTACTCTGCCCCGCCCACTTTTTAAGTAATGGCCCTTTGTTGTTTTTAGCCTTACATTCTTGTCCGGAACATTTTTCCTACACTGTGTGCAAGCAACTTCAAACTTTGCACACCTATAGATCTCATTGAGGAGAAGTGTCATGTTTAAGAACCGTTACTCTGCCACGCGCACTTTTTGAGTTATTGCCCTTTGTTGTGTTTAGCCTTACATTCTTGTCCAGAACATATCTTCTTAACTATGGGTGCTAGCAACTTCAAACTTTGTACACTTTTAGATCTCATTGAGGAGAAGTGTCATGTTCAAAAATCATTACTCTGCCACGCCCACTTTTTGAGAAATGGCCCTTTGTTGTTTTTAGCCTTACATTCTTGTCTGGATCATATCTCCTAAACTATAAGTGCTAGCAACTTCAAACTTTGTAGACTGATAGATCTTATCGAGGACAGGTGTCATGTACAAGAACTGTTACTCTGCCATGTCCACTTTTTGAGTTATTGCCATTTGTTGTTTTTAGTCTTACATTCTTGTCCGGATCATATCTCCTAAACTATAAGTGCTAGCAACTTTAAACTTTGTACACCTATAGATCTCATTGAGGACAACTGTCATGTACAAGAACTGTTACTCTGCCACACCCACTTTTTGAGTTATTGCCCTTTGTTTTTTTACCTTTACATTTTTGTCCGGAACATATTTTCTAAACCATTAGTGCTAGAAACTTCAAACTTGCTACACTTATAGGTATCATTGAGGACAAGTGTCATGTACAAGAACTGTCACTCTGTCATGTCCACTTTTTGAGTTATTGCCCTTTGTTGTTTTTAGCCTTACATTCTTGTCCGGAACATATCTCCTAAACTATAAGTGCTAGCAACTTTAAACTTTGTACACCTATAGATCTCATTGAGAAGAAGATCTAGTAAGTAGGAGATATATTATAAGAAAGGATTTTTTGTTATCAGGTAGGGGACTCCTGTATTGCATCGCAATACGACATGCACTTGTTTTATTTCAGTTATATACAGAGATGTAGCGGGGAGTAATAATATTGTTTGACTTTCATTTGCTTTTGGTGATAAAAGACTCTCTTATTATTTCCAACAGAACATTTGAGATGGTGAAAAACTACTAAGTGACATGTGTGAATTTCCATTTATTTATCTCCAGGGGTGTGGAATTCCCGACTCGGGCTTTTGTACTTGAGGACAAGTAAATTTTTCTAAGCCACTTGTCCAAGGACAAGTAAATACCAGGGCAAATCTTGGAATGTTACTTAAAAGAATTAAGAGAGAAATCATCCTAATGTTCATATCATAGGGTAGAAAACATTGTTTTTAATGAAGAAAATGCTGCATACCAGCATTTTCTTCATCAAAAGGCAATGTTTTTTTTGAAAATTTTCTATTTACTCTTTAGCGGACAAGTTCATTTTGATTCTGGACGAGTAGAAAATCTGCTTTTACTTGTCCAGGGACAAGTGGAGAAAACTCGTATTTCCACACCCCTGATCTCTAACAAAGTATATACCCTGACAAACAATACTCCCAGGTTAGTTTGTAACACGAGATGGTGCAAAGAACCAAGAAACTACAGCTGAGATCAGACTATGAATAATCAACACTTAAATACTCTGAAAAAAACATACCCATGAAGTTAATACTAACAGGTACCCACAACAAAGTCTTTGGAAGATAAAAAACAAAGGAAAGATTGTCAACAAGATTGTGTTATTCTGAAAAACTACATGGACAATACCTTATCTTTTCAGAACTGCTGAAATAGACTATGGACAATCATCTCCATACTTGCTGTTACAATCTGTGGACAATCGTTACCCTCTTCAGACTTGCTGTAACAATCTGTGGACAATCGTTACCCACTTCAGACTTGCTGTAACAATCTGTGGACAATCATTACCCTCTTCAGACTTGCTGTAACAATCTGTGGACAATCGATCGTTGCCCTCTTCAGACTTACTTTGAGAATCTATGGACAATTGTCAATCTCTTCAGACTAGCAGTCTATGGACAATCGTTACTATCTTCAGAATTACTGAAAGAATCCAACCACAATTGTTAATAGGTTTAGACTGGCTGTAAGAGTCCATGGAGAATCAATACTCTCTTCAAACTTGCTGTAAGAAACTTTGTACAATCATTACTCTCTTCAGACTTGCGGTAAGAAGCTATGGACATCACTCATCCCTTCATCCTTGCTGTAAGAGTCTATGGACAATTGTACTCTATACTGAGTGAGGCGGAGACTTGCTGCAATACTCTTTTGACAATCTTTCATCCATTCAGACTTGCTGTGAAGAGCTGACAACCGCTCATCCCTTCATCCTTGCTGTAAGAGTATATAGACAATCGTTTCTTTGTTGAGATTTGCTGTAAGATTCCATGGACAATCATTGTAAAACTTGCCAGAATCGCCTTTATAGTTATATTTTTAGCCAAATTAAGTGGAAATAATGTAGCAATTCTATTTTAATCACTGAATACAATATTTGATGATAAATAAGACAGGTCATTTTGGTACTATATTTGTAAAGATTGTTGCGTTAGTTAAACTGAATCCTATGATGTGCAAACAAATTTGAATAATCTTGGTGAGACGATTCTAATGGGTTGGAACAACATAAGATCAAATTATAAACCATATTTCTTTAGTATTTTCACTCACAAAATTGTTCAAATGGCTTAGTGCACCAAAATTGTTCAAATGGCTTAGCGCACAACAATTGTAACTGCCTATAGGCAGTTAAAACTGTTTTGCACTTGGCCATCAAAATATTTATATTTACATAGAACTTACAATAGTTTTGGTCAAGTCTTTATTGAAAATGTTCTAATTTTTATAAGGATTTTTCTTTCTTTTAAGAGTTGTTGTCATAGTTGTATTTAAGCTGGTCATTCTGTTCACAGCATATTCTTGATGTACACAAAGCTAAAGCAGATAAGTATAGACTAAGATCAGCCTGCACAAATTTGCTGTCTGATCTTAAATATGTGTCGAATTATGTAAAATGAGGTGTATATATTTGAAACAAAATTTTAATTCATCAGGATAACGGTTAACTATTTGTGCTTTTCATGGTTTATCCTCTACCCTGCATATTGGAAGGTGTTTTCTCTTCAATTTTCAATGATAATTTCCAATCGATAGTTCTTTAGTTCTCTTCTACTGGTTTTCCTGAAACTTTAGAAATCTCCTTATTTAACTTTAGAAATCTCATTATTAACCTTTCGGAGCCCTCTTATTAAGCTTTAGAAGTCTCCTTATTAAACTTTAGTAGGAGTCCCCATATTAAATTTTAGGAGTCTCCTTATAACTTTAGGAGTTCCCTTATTAATCTTTAGGAGCCCCCTTAATAAACTTTAGAAGTCTCCTTATTAAACTTTAGGAGCCCCATTAATAAACTTTAGAATTCTCCTTATTAAACTTTAGGAGCCCCATTAATAAACTTTAGAATTCTCCTTATTAAACTTTAGGAGCCCCATTAATAAACTTTAGAAGACCCCTTATAATTTCAGGAGCCCCCTTATTAAACTTTAGAATTCTCCTTATTTAACTTTAGGAGCCCAATTAATAAACTTTAGAAGTCTCCTTATTTAACTTTAGGAGCCCCATTAATAAACTTTAGAAGTCTCCTTATTAAACTTTAGGAGCCCCATTAATAAACTTTAGAAGTCTCCTTATTTAACTTTAGGAGCCCCATTAATAAACTTTAGTCTCCTTAACTTTAGGAGTACCCTTATGTCTAATCTTAAAAAATGATTTGGTATAAAGGGAGCTCGTTTTGTCCAAAAATTGCCCCAACACTCACAACACACTTCATCTGATATGGCAGTCACACCAAGACCTTCTTTCAACCTTTTGTACATCCTTTTTTTTAACCACTGCATCAGTTCATAAGTAGCAAATCTACTTTGGAAAATGTTTTGCTGAAAATACAGCAGTTCTAGGCTACAAAATTAGAGATTTTGTAGCCCAAAGATAACCTTATGCCAATGCAAAGTTTTGAAAGTATGATATCTTTATTAAAATATAAATAATAATATCAAAGCTAAAGTAACAATATCTAAACTTGATTAAAATGATTTAAATCTAAACTAGATAAAATATAATTATGAATCATAATTAAGCTTAAGGGATAAATAAATTAAAATTAGGTATTATGATTTCATTTAATATATTCTAACATGTTATTTAAAAATCATAATTAAACTTAAGGGATAAATAAGGTAAAATTAGGTATGATTTCATTTAATATATTCTATCATGTTATCTAAAATATTAATTATGCAATTCATAAGATATAAAAATCATGAAATAAATAATTTAAAAGTAATGTATATCATAAAATGAAATATACTTGGTATATAAGTTAGATTAAAGGAATGCTTTAATATTGATTAAATCCTATTTATGAATGGGTGATTACAGATAATTTTCTAGTGCCTAGAACAGATACTCTTCTAGGCACTATTTATAAATATTTTCTGATCTAGATGGAGGTACTTATGAACTGATGTGGTTATTGTAATTGTAACGTTTTCATTGTTACACTTTCACCCCACCCTCCCCCCTCTGCCCCAGCTGTTGTGGACCAGGTCTAAGCAGTATATAAAACAACCCCTCTCTCACAGGTTGAATATACCTGACAGTAGGGCCGAAGTGGCAGATTCATGATTTGTGAGCAGAGAAAGTAGCTTGCTCCATGTTGATCTAAAACTTGTTATGGTCACTTACTCACATCCACCAAGAACAGAGAGAAAATGTCTGAGACAACCTAAATCCTAATCATCAACTGTCATATCCTGTACACTTTAGTCATCAATTGGATTAGCCTTACCTAGGCATTAAAAATCTGATTAAGGATGCAGTGTGTCCTTCAAATGCCGCTACTTTTTTTATGTACTCAAAATAAGCAACTCCTACAGAACAAAGCATTTCTAAAAACTCCTGTCAGATAAACAACACCGTGATCTTTTTCCTGTTTTATTTAGCACATTAGAGTGGTTACAAGCAAGTGCAATTGGGATACAATTTGCAAGCAGATCTTTGTATTCCCCATGTTCACCCACAAGCCCCTTAATTATCTCCATCGCTGCTTTCCACGTCCGAGTTCCTCAATGGGTTTTGTACTGATTCTCAGGTCATCTGCATACAGCAGCTCCAATTGATAACCAGGGTATTTGATTAAAGCCCCATTATAATTACAATGATTAAAAGCACTCATTCAGTTATCCCTTTGCCTGCTGAATTTAAATTTTGTTTCAAACAAGTTGTAAATTTTGGTGACATTTTAATAAGTGATGGCTGCACATCTGTGCAAGCTGATCTTGAACTAAACTATCTGCCAAAGCTTTGTGTACAACTGGGATGTGTTGTATGGCCTACTTTTTGACTACAAATGTTCCTGCTCAATATCTGTTATATCCTGGATGTTATTCTAAAATTCTTGATGTTGTTGTATTGGCAGTTAAAACTATTTTGCTCGAAGCATTGATATAGAATAAATATATATATATATATATCTTTTGTACTTCAACATTAAATTGTCAAATTATGGTTAAACAATTATTTTTGCAGAATTGCGTTGTGTCCATCAGTGCGTCCGGTCGTAAACCTTTTCTTTAGATATCTTCTCAGAAACTACTGGATGAATGATTCTTTAGTGACCCTTCATCAGTCTGCAAAAAATTCTTGTGATCGGATGAAAAATTGGGCAGAGGTCATTTTTCTATGTTATATAGTGGAAACTTTGAAAATCATTTTCTTAGAATGTAATTGACGGGTATCAACCAAATTTCACTGGAATGATTCTCAAGTGACCCTTTATTTCAGGCCTGTGGAGCGACTCAAGCCATTCATGGCTTTCTAGTTTTTTTTGTCTTTTTAAAAGATTGATATTTTAACTTTGTTATTCTGGTAAATGTTTTGTCAAAAAATAACATAATTTGTGAGAAACCAATATGAAAAGTTAAGCTAGATATCCTGATTATTGAGCAAGCTAATCATAGAACCAAGTGATGGTTAAATTGACTATGCACTAAAGTGATGATAGTTGGTTAAAGAACACTATTGGATAACCTCAAACATAAGGAGTCTGAAGGGAAGTTCAAGTTGGGATGAATGCGCAGGGTTTTCCAGAGATTTTTTGCCTTAAAGGGTTTTTTACCTCTGGTTTTTAAGCAAGCGCTAATTTTTGAAAATGTGTATTGTAGAACACAAGTGTTTTGTTGGAAATGAATTAAAGTTAAAAGTTGAAGTTCCAATTAACTTTCTGATTTTGTAAATACAAGTACATGTATAAGTATGTAATTTTATTTCATCAATTTATTAGGATATATATTTCCAAATTCATATTTGTTAAGCCATATGTTTTTCAAGTGTTGCTAATATTAAATACATACTTTTGTTATTGTAGTTTTGTGTGTCTTATGTACAGAAAGTCCGCAACTGAGCATAGCCGAAAATAAAAACGTGGGTCTGGCTTGAACCCACGCAGACAAGTAATATTGATTTTATTGATTTGTAATGCGCTAACTCCTAGGCCAAAGGGCAGTAATTTTTGAAGGCTCAGCACCAAACAGTTGTAACTGCCTATAAGAATATTGGAAGTTAAAACTGTTTCATGCTGATCCATTTTTATCTTACCTGAGGCAAGTGGTAGAAGTTATATTTAAACTGAGTGGAAGCTAAGCATAAAGGGAAGAGCAGAAGAGCAGTGGTCCATTCCTTCATTATTTTGAATTTTAAAGAAATAAAAAGAAAAAGTGTATGTTAATCATGCAACCTAATATTTTCCAAGCTAAGGTTCTATAGATCCACTTAATTTGTTCCTTACATTAGTAAGGAACAAAGTGGAGTTAAGGAAGCTTGGATTGAAAATGGTGAATCCCAAGAGAAATGTCTTAACCCTTGTCACGCTGAACCCGAAATATTCCTGCTTTAGCAGGAGCTAAAGACCAACATCAGCCTGCACATATGTACAGTCTGATGTTAGTCTACACCACCTGTTTCTCACTTTCAAACCAGAATTGTCCAATAGATAGTTTTTCAAATAAAAATTGACCTACAGTTGGTACTTTCAGCGCTTTTTGATGATAATTTTAGCCAAAATTTATTCAGCATGACAAGGGTCAATTATTCTATGAATATAGAAGGATCCTGAAGAAACACTTGCTAGAGCTAATGGGATTCTTCCTTATATTTTGGGATATTAGGGATCCAAGGTCACTGTTAGTGTCAAACCCTGAAGAACTCTATCATCACACAAGTCATCATTCAT
Organism: Fragum whitleyi; assembly: GCA_948146395.1. NCBI lineage: Eukaryota > Metazoa > Mollusca > Bivalvia > Cardiida > Cardiidae > Fragum > Fragum whitleyi. The sequence goes on along the minus strand of OX411545.1, from coordinate 45,267,382 downwards.
GGCCATTCAGAACACCACTCAGTCAATCTCATTATTGTGTTGCCCCATGGGCAACACTCATTGTAGTATACATATTCTAATTCTCTCCCGCCATTTTCGGCGAGGGGATATAGTAATGGCCTCCGTCCGTCATTCCGAGGTTCCATCACTAAACTTGTCCAGAGCATATCTCCTAAAGTATAATAGCTATCAACTTGAAACTTAATGGGTGGATAGATCTCATGGAGCAGAAGTGCAGTACACAAGAACTACAACTCTTGCTTGCAGAATTTCAGAGTTATTGCCCTTTGTTATTTTTAAGACTTAGATTTTGTCTGGAGCTTATCTCCTAAAGTATTATAGTATCTAATTTGAAACTTTATGGGTTGATAGATCTCATGGGGAATGTGCAGTGCACAAGAACTACAAATCTTGCTTGCATAATTTTGGAGTTATTGCCCTTTGTTATTTTTAAGACTTAAATTTTGTCTGGGGCATACCTCATAAAGTATAATACCTATCAATTTTAAATTTTATGGGTCGGTAGATCTCATGGAGGAGAAGTACAGTGCACAAGAACTACAACTCTTGCTTGCATAATTTTGGAGTTAACGCCCTTTGTTATTTTTAAGACTTAGATTTTGTAAGGGTTTAATCTCTTAAAGTACAATTGAATCCTTAATCTATTAGGCTTCAGTGTACTATCAAGCTTTCATGGCGGGGGGATGGCCCTGTCCGACATGGCTCTTGTTTTGGAAATTACATCATATGGAAGGGTTCATTGGAGCAGAGAATCGCATATTCATATTACACAACAACTGTTTACAAGGTCCAATGTTCAAGCATTACCACAAAATATATTTTAAAGTTCATTAAAACGCAAAACAAACTTTAAAGTTTATGATATTAACTTTGGAAAGGACGTTTATTTCGTCTTTCAGTTTTCCGTTTCTACTTCCGGCTGTTCCTGCGCATATATGTCTGAACTCAAACCAGTTCAAGGCAACAAAGGATGTCATTCGTAACATCACTCGGCCATTTCCGTAAACTGCAACACACCTCGGATGTATGTAAGGCGGTTGGGTATGTAACAAAATCATACATTTTGTTAGGCGGAAACAGTGAAAGAAAAACTAGCACTGTAGATTTATATCTTTTTCAGTAAATAACGGCTGAAAAATCTTAATTTTGAGAATGACGAATCATTCTCAAAAATTAAGATTTTTTCAGCCGTTATATAAGAATCTTAAGATATTTATTATTTCCCGCCGTTTTCGGCGAGTGGATATAGTAATGCTCTCGGTCCGTCATTCCGTAAATAAACTTGTCCGGAGCATATCTCCTAAAGTATTGAAGCTATCAACTTGAAACTTTATTGGTGGATAGATCTCATGGAAGAGAAGTGCATTGCACAAGAACTATAACTCTGGCTTGTATAATTTTGGAGTAATTGCCCTTTGTTATTTTTAAGACCTAGATTTTGTCCGGAGCATATCTCCTAAAGTATTAAAGCTATCAACTTGAAACTTTATGGGAGGATAGATCTTATGGAGAAGAAGTGCAGTGCACAAGAATTACAACTCTTGCTTGCATAATTTCAGAGTTATTGCCCTTTGTTATTTTTAAGACTTGGATTTTGTCCGAAGCATATCTCCTAATGTATTAAAGCTATCAACTCGAAACTTTATGGGTGGATAGATCTCATGGAGGAGAAGTGCACTGCACAAGAACTTTAACTCTTGCTTGCATAATTTTGGAGTTATTGCCCTTTGTTATTTTTAAGACTTAGATTTTGTCCGGAGCATATCTCCTGAAGTATAGCTATCAACTTGAAACTTTATTGGTGGATAGATATCATGGAGGAGAAGTGCAGTACTCAAGAACTACAACTCTGGCTTGCATAATTTTGGAGTTATTGCCCTTTGTAATTTTAAGACTAAGATTTTATCCGGTATATATCTCCTAAAGTATATTAAAGCTATCAACTTGAAAATTTATGGGAGGATAGATATCATGGAAGAGAAGTGCATTGCACAAGAACTATAACTCTGGCTTGTATTATTTTGGAGTTATTGCCCTTTGTTATTTTTAAGACCTAGATTTTGTCCGGAGCATATCTCCTAAAGTATTAAAGCTATCAACTTGAAACTTTATGGGAGGATAGATCTCATGGAGGAGAAGTGCGGTGCACAAGAACTTTAACTCTGGCTTGCATAATTTCAGAGTTATTGCCCTTTGTTATTTTTAAGACTTGGATTTTGTCCAAAGCATATCTCCTAATGTATTAAAGATATCAACTTGAAAATTTATGGGAGGATAGATATCATGGAAGAGAAGTGCAGTGTACAAGAACTATAACTCTGGCTTGTATTATTTTGGAGTTATTGCCCTTTGTTATTTTTAAGACTTAGATTTTGTCCGGAGCATATCTCCTAAAGTATAATAGCTATCAACTTGAAACTTTATTGGTGGATAGATCTCATGGAGGAGAAGTGCAGTGCTCAAGAACTACAACTCTGGCTTGCATAATTTTGGAGTTATTGCCCTTTGTAATTTTAAGACTAAGATTTTATCCGGTATATATATCCTAAAATATTGAAGCTATCAACTTGAAACTTTATGGGAGGATAGATATCATGGAAGAGAAGTGCATTGCACAAGAACTATAACTCTGGCTTGTATTATTTTGGGGTTATTGCCCTTTGTTAGTCCCCTACCGGTGTTCACACCGGAGGGGACTATAGGTTTGCCCTCCGTCTGTCCGTCCGTCTGTCCGTCCGTCTGTCCGTCTGTCCGCTCAAATCTGGATCCCGCGATAACTTAATAACTAAGCAAGCGTTTTTGATGAAAGTTGGTATATGACTAGATGGCAATGTGTAGATTATGCACATCATTTTATTTTTGTTTTTCGACTTAATTTGAGGTTGCTATGGTTACAGAAATAGTGAAAATATGGCCAAAAATGGGATCCTGCGATAAGATAATAACTAAGCAAGCTAGTTTGATGAGACTTGGTATATAACTATATGGCAATGTGTAGATTATGCACATCATTTTATTTTTGTTTTTAGACTCAAATTGTTGTTGCTATGGTTACGGAAATAGTGAAAATATGGCAAAAAATATTGGATCCTGCGATAAGTTAATAAGTAAGCAAGCTAATTTGATGAGACTTGGTATATGACTAGATGGCAATGTGTAGATTATGCACATCATTTTATCTTTGTTCTTTGACAAAAAGTGTGGTTGCTATGGTAACGGAAATAGTTAAAATATGGCAAAAAAATGGATCCTGCAATAACTTAATAACTAAGCAAGCTAACTTGTTGATACTATTTCTTGCATCTGTCTATTGCTTCCATGAATTGTATAGTGGGCACAGCAGAGACAACAACTCATGTAAGTCTTGTTTAACCCTTTAACAAGACCTGGTTTTGACGTCCCTGATAGAATTGGCGTGGGAAAACATTGAGACAAACAAAGCCGGTAGGGGACTTATGCCCATGTCCAACATGGCTCTTGTTATTTTTAAGACCTAGATTTCGTCCGGAGCATATCTCCTAAAGTATTAAAGCTATCAACTTGAAACTTTATGGGAGGATAGATCTCATGAAGAAGTGCAGTGCACAAGAACTACAACTCTTGCTTGCATAATTTTGGAGTTATTGCCCTTTGTTATTTTTAAGACTTAGATTTTGTCCGGAGCATATCTCCTGAAGTATAATAGCTATCAACTTGAAACTTTATTGGTGGATAGATCTCATGGAGGAGAAGTGCGGTGCACAAGAACTTTAACTCTGGCTTGCATAATTTTGGAGTTATTGCCCTTTGTTATTTTAAAGACTTAGATTTTGTAGGGGCTTAATTTCTTAAAGTAGAACCCTTAATCTATTAGGCTTCAGTTTACTATCAAGCTTTCTCGGCAGGGGATGGCCATGACCGACATGGCTCTTGTATTAGGATTCGATGGTTTCACGTTAGTGACTTAAACGAGTAGCGTTGGTGACATCGAATGTTTTCACTCACAGTTTCGAGGGCTTACGCCATTTTAACTGATGTCATCGAGTTTTTCCAAGGTTTTCCCGTAATTTTTAAAAATGGTCTGTCTATGTACATCCGAGGTTGATTGTGAGATTGGCCGAGTGGTTTTCCGGATGCAAAGGATATGTGTAAATGTCTTATTGAATCAAAGAACTTATGGTGACCGATCAACTCGGCTTATCAGCAACTTGGCCCAGCGTATAATTCGGCCCCTAATCTAATACCAAATCCATTTATATAAACGATTATCTATTAAGTAAAGTTATTACAAATAGATAAAATAATTATTCTTTAATGCTTTTCGGTGGTTTATCGAGGAATAACGGTAGATTATCACTTGATAAACTCACCGCAAAAGCAGTGAAATCATCAGAAACTTATACCCTGCTTTTGTGCATTTCATCCTTTCTGACGTCATCTATGCGGGGCGAAATAAGTGACGTCACAATGAATGTTGCATAGTAATCACGCGCAAAATGACACGCTTTACAAAAATATGTCCTAGAAATTTCACATTTTGTCTCATTTTTGCATTCAAGAAATAGAATAATCGTTTGTTTAAGTGTAAGATCGATTAATATTTCATTTCGTGAACAACAAAAGCTATATTTTCAATATAGCTTTTGTTGTTCACTCGATGAAATATAAATCGATCTTACACTTAAACAAACGATTATCCTCTATATCTTCGTTCAATTGTTCGGTAATGTATGTATGCATCAGCAATTTAATTCTAAGAATCAAACAATTTGATATAATAATAAAACACAAAATGATATTGAAAAAGATAAACATAGCCGCTGGATGTACTGGTGTAATAGACAGCATGAAGCTATGGGCACCAATCGTCACGATATAACTGCAATTATGTTAAAAGCGGCGATAATCAATCAATCAATCAACCCGCAATTTTCTGTAATGTAGCATACAAGGCCTACATTACAAAACGTAATAAAACGTTACTAAACGTTTAAATTTAAAGGGTTTACCTGCTATGCACGTAAAGCCTCGTACAAAACGCCGGGGTAGCCATTTCTTAAACGTCTACAATAGTTTCGTTATTCTTTACGAAGGGACTGGTTAGTCGAGAGATGGTGATATGATACTGTTGTTGTCGTCGTCATTGTATTATAATACCAAATAAATGCCAAATAAAGTATATATGTATGTATGTATGTACATGTATTATAATACTAAAAACGTAACCATACTTATGAATGGAAGCGCTTCATCAATTTATTGAATCTGGTTAGTCCTTGCGTTTCATACATCAATGAATACAAAAAAATGTATATTGCCTATAACTTAACAACATTAAACAAAAAAGAAAATAGTTTAATATATTTTACACAAATGTTATGAAACAACGTAGTACGATTGGGAGCATATCCTACTCAAAACCTTTTCCTTGCCATGGAGATACGAACATTTTTTCTTCGAATCGAAACCACACTGCTTGTTCTAAAAAATCAATATAGGGGCAAGCAATAGAAATAATTGAGAGGTCGTCAAAAAATCTTTAGTTGTTCTCATTTGATTGACTGCAATCGCATTGAAATCACATTTTGTAATTATAATAATAATAATGTTGGATTGTGTCTGCTTCCTAGTCCTGCCCTACGTTCAGGATAACAATACTGTGCGAAATGCTTTCAAATCATACCACGCTTTTCACGCAAGTGCACGTGCAAAGCAGGATATAATCTGAATAAATTTTGCACTTTTTTGCCAACCAGAGGCCGGTTTCACCAAACATTTAAAACGCATTTTTGTCTTACCGATGATTTACCACATATTTAGGATAAAAATCATATATCACCAATCTGTCAACATCTATGTAAAGCGAGTGTTGTTGTTACTGTTTCGAAAGACATCAGTAAGACAAAAATACGTCTTAAATGTTTTGATGAAACTGGCCCCTGAACGCAGGGCTGAGTTTGATGTTCATACAAATACGATGCTATGGGTTATCATCATAAAAACGGAGAACCAAATGGTCCAAACCCGCCTGACATGTCCATAAAACCTCTCCCCTGCCTCGGGGCCCCAAAGGGACCTCCTACATTATTTTGTCCAAAAGCATTCTCTCTACGACTCACAGACCCGTCGAATCCTCTAATTTCGTCTTCCGGGGGCTCATTTAGGAGGTTCGAACCTCGCTGGAAACCAGCTGAAAAACGTCTCGTGAAGGGATCCACCGGTCGAACAACTCGCCTTCTCGTAGGTCGAGGTCGAGTTCGTGAAGGTGTCCGTCGAATATTCGTTCGACCGATACTCGTTCGCCTTCGAGTTACCGGGGGCGTTCTTCCTGTCAGTCTGTTTGAAGATGACGTCACAGTACGTCTTCTTGCCGTTGGAAGTAAAGTTCTTCGCACAGCTGGTCTAGCAACACCCCTAGTTGTAGCATTCGGTCTCAACAATAATGCGATCCTTCGAGATCTAACGGGTTGCTGTAGAGCTAGACGGGGTTCAATTATTGGACGTCTAACAATGTTAGATCGACCGCCATTCACTGATGTTCTACGCGCAGTATTGTTCCCATTTTGAATGACTTGACTCCTCCTGGAACTATTTAATAGCTGACGACGAGCATTCGCAATCTGATTCAATCTAGATATGTTGTTAAGCAACGCTTCGTTATTTATTAGGTTTGTTAGATTCCTTCGAACAGTTCTTCCTGAAATTATTGTTGCATTAGGCGAAATTAGATTTCGGGTAGGTAAAGAAACATTTTGTGAAGTTTCTTTAGTCAGGTTTATATTTCTTAGATCTATCTGCTGAATGGCTGGTTGTCTACTCACAACTGGTGACCGGTTACGGTTTCGTATTTGGGGAACCTGTCTCTGTGGGTTGAGGGATCTCAAGGGCACAATTTGACCAACGGGAAGGGAGTCGTTGTTTCGTAACAGCAACAACCCTGGTCCGAGTAATAATGATCTGTCTATAGAGGTATTGTTACGACTTGGATTCAGTAATAACAGAACTCGTCTACGACCAACGGAGGGAGAATGGACAGCAGCTTGCCTCCTTCTTCTTGACAACCTCTCTAATGGTATTGAAATACCTTCCGAACTGGCGGGAATGTTCTGATCACTAGTATCTGATGTGGTATTTGTATCGCTCGTGTAATTAGGTGAATCTTTTTCAGTTTTATCACTATTATTCATTTTTAATATTCGATGAACACTTTCCAGTATTTTACTCGCTATAACCGGTACAGAATCACCTTGAGAGCTGTCCAGAACATCGTTCCAGGCTAGAGAGGGTGTTCCTAGAGCTGACACAGTGAGAGAACGCATTTTCTTTTCTGAAACGATACAAAACAAAGACAATATAAAATGAAAGGGAAATTTCGTTTTCTGTTGAAGTATTGTCTGATAATAGTGAAATTTTATTTGTTCTATCCGACTTAATTGTTCCTTGCGTTATAAACAACTGACTTATCATATTGCGGATAATCATGACATGTCGAATTTCAAAGAGTAAGTGATTTTGTCATCGTACATTTAGATCTGCACCGCGTTAACGATGAAAAAACGATACAAACTGTTTGCCAACTATACCCGCTTTGAAGGCAAGTTCACTAGTAAAGCAGGGACTAATTTGCAAACAGTTTGCACCGTTTTGTTATCCTGAATAAAGGGCTGATCAGTCCCATATTCAAGACACCGTATTCTTGATAACTTATGTTCGCAAGCGCCCAGAAATAGTATTCTACTTTATCCTGTGATTTCAATCTAATACACGTTTTCAAGAGGAAATACACTGTTTTATAATGTGACCTACGTCGCCGGAGTGAAATAACCCCGTTGAATATTTTTGATATTACACGGGTGTTCTTACACTGGTGGAATAACTATGCAAATGAGCTCAGAGCGAAATAGCAACGCTATTTTGTAACCGCGAAAATGACGTCATAATCCATATATTGTGACGTCAGTTTTAAACGGCGTTATAAGTTTCGCGGAAAATTGAAATGTTGAATTTTAGAATTTTGATGATTTTTGCAAAAATAAGGGTCAAATTATAGATGAATTTAAAATTTGTGCTCATAAAATACAGCATCTATTAAACTCGTCATCTAAAACAGATATAACTCGGCACAGCCTCGTTTTTATCTGTTTATAGATGACTCGTTTAATAAATTCGGTATTCCATGACCACTCATTCAATATCCTCTATACATCTGACAAGGAAACCCAGTCAGGCTAGCTCAGTGGATATCGATCCTGGGGCCATGAGTTCGAGACGCGGCTTAGCCAAATTTCATCCGACATTTTACAAAAGTCAATGTGACGCGAGTCATTTGACTTCCGAAAACTCAGATGGTCCCTTTTCGTCTGTCGGGCCACAAATGAAAACAAACCTTCGGTACGATTATTATTTTCCCCACCATTTAGTACTTCCAAGAGTGCTGTGTTGTTAGATACTGCATTTTTCACCAATATGTCCATCCTGAAATCAATGTAAAGCTCAACATCAATGAGGGTCAAACAAATAGACAATGCAGATACGCACGATGAGCATTACCTTCACTTTACTCCATACACCTAGGGGCCCGTTTTACTAAACATCTTACGATCATTTTTTTGTGTAAGTCAAAAATTTAAGTTGCTTCTAGAGAAGTAACTAAATATGAAATTCTGCCATGCATCATCATCTAAATACGATTCCAATGATATATTGCAAGGCAGAATCAAACAATAAATGAAAACGCTAGGCACCATTTTAGATTTTGACTAGTGACGATTATTATTTACGTAAGACGCTTAGTAAAACGGGCCCCTATGCTTTAGCGACAAAGACCCAGTAGCTCAGTGGTAGGGCATCGACCAACTTTCATTCAACATTTGACAAAACTCAATGTGGCACGAGTCATTTGTCTGCTACCAATCCGGGCGTATGATAAGTTGGGGGAGTAGCTTATGGCTAAGATGAAATGTTTTGGTGGTACTAGTGTGAGAAACAATGTGAAACCGTAATTGGTAGGTGCATCAGTCGCCGCGATTTTAAACTTCAATAGTGTTGAACGTGGCGTTAAACCCAATACAAACAAATACTGACCACGCACGTCACATTTTGTCTGAATTTGTAGCTATGTTCAAACTTTTAACATAATTCAGATTTGTTTCTTGAGTGACCAAAGATATCTTCACTGTGGTGTATCATTTTTCAAGTTTTGACAATACATCCCATCCTACAAACATAACGTCAAAAATGTAATTATGCAATATCCATACATATTTGCAATGCTGTGATATTGATGTACTACATTTTAAAACGCTTATCACCTCTACAAAACTTTACCACACGTTGCCGTCACGTTAACGTGTTATTATGTACAGTTATAACGTCTGTCCTTCCTGGCGGTTTAGTTGGGAGAGACACGGTGACGTATAGCCTGAGATTGAAACGAAAGTTTGCATGTAACATACTTCTCCATGTTTTGTGCCTCGAGTCCGACGTTACTGCGACGTCTCATTATCAATTCAATCCGACACACGACTGGTTGATTTATGACGCTTAACACCTATAAGTGACCGGGTTATTGTCATTTACACGGTCTTGTACTTAGTTTATGAGCCCATGCTGCCAAATTATTGTTAATCAACATAGATATTTAACACCACCTTTTATGTGTTACAAATGTGTATATGTATGCTTGCACAGTATCTATATCAAGATATTTTTGAGACGTCGAAACGAACAGAGACTGTGACGTCGCAGTATCGTCGGACTATTTTAATGAAAATCAGTTACTATGTTTGTTTTATTAAATTAAAAAAAATGCATTTCTGTATAACCTTTAATAGGTAATTACCGTAGGCCTATATCATTTCAAGGCATTGGAAAAGCTCTAACTTATTGTAAATAATATTCTGACATCCATCGCTGTATAGAAAAAAAACGTGACCGAAACAAAGAAATGAAAATAAAATAAAACGCTTATAACGCTTAACACGCTTCCTTTTCAATCAATATTCAAATCTCATAAAATCGTAGGTATGCTTTTTATCGAATGAAATTTTGCACATGAAGAAATATAATACAAGAGTTTTTGCATTGCGAATTTGAAAGTTTCACATGCCATTTCGAGACAAACTCTTCGTGCCAATTAAATATAGCGAAAAGGTATTTTTTGTGTAATTTCTCCTTTTTTGTGAACGGTTGACCGGGGCCCGTTTTACTAAACGTCTTACGAAAAAAAAAATGATAATCGTAAGTCAAAATCTAAAATCGTACCTGGTGTTTTCATTGATTGTTAGATTCTGCCTTACAATATCTCATTGGAATCGTCTATTGAAGACGATTCCAATGAAGTGGTGCATGGCAGAATTCCATATTTATTTATTACTGTAGAATCAACTTTAATCTTTGCCTTGCGCTAAAAATGCTCGTAAGGTGTTTCGTAAAACAGGCCCCTGGACATTGACTTTAGGAATTGTAGTCCGATGTTTTACTGCAAGATTACCACACGAAATATGAATAACTACAATGCATTTTTCTTATTAAAATAGTATTATTATTATCATTATCATAGCAGTATCAAAGCCGTATACATGACTAATAAACACCTTTTAATGAGTGAAACATGTTTTACTATGGTCTGATTGTTTTTGCTGGTCATTTTTCGCTCGGTACGTGATAATGACTGTCACATGGGCCAGTTATCACAGGTCCGTTTTTGAATAGTAATGAAGGAAATATGTGGAGCAGAGGGAAACACGAAATATATGTCGAGAATTAAGTGCAAAATCGGTATACGAATATGTATAGGATAGAAAACGAGTGTCGTGGTATATGGGAAATAGACTCGAGCGTCAGCGAGTGTCTATTTCCCATATACCGCGGCACGAGATTTTCTATCTGACTTAGACCACGCTTTTCTAACATTGTCTGTATTTTTTACCCGAACCTCTGTACAATAAAAAAAGAGTAAAACTCGCTTTAATATTACTTTAAATATGTGTAATAATGCTCAAATTACTTATGCATCTATTTTCCGTTACTTTTTGCAGATCTTTTGCATTTTTGCGACTGTTAAAAGTCTTTTGGAAAAAGGCGCTCAGATAAAATGCACGTCATCTTTTTGCAATGACGCGGCACATAAAATCTGTCAAGATTCACGTGCACGACATGCTACCATCGTATATCTGTAAATACAAGGCTCGGAGTTGTATCTGTGATTTATACGTTTGAAATACTGTTCTCTGATTGGCCAATTCGCTTAAAGCGTGGTCTAAGGTCAACAGATAGTTATTTCATATGCTAAATACAGTCTTGGTAATGTATCAAATCAAGAGAATGGGTTATGTTTCATCTTTAAACCGGGATTTTGGCCCTTAGACCGGGGTTTTGACTCGCGAAAAATTGAAATAAATATATCAGATTTTGACCCGTTAACTTGATGATGTCTGTCAGGGGTCATCTTGACCCTCTAGATTTTCAGTATTGTATCTTGATAAAGCTGCAAATGATATCGAAAATCGAGTGTCTCCTACATATTTTTAGGAGAGATATATGTATATATTTTATATGAATTTCCAAACTAGAGCTGCTTGAGCAGCCGATTTGCTCCACTGATAAGATATGACTAGAGTTGAAATGAATGAAGAGTGAATGTTTATTTCAAGTACAAAAATGTTTTTAAGTGCTATATGCTGAAATATTTCCGAAAAGAAAATACCATGGTCATTGAATAACATATTGAAAATTGACCTCTGCCTGTTAAACATATTTTTTCATCAGATCACAATACTTTTGTTCAGTCTGATAATGGGTCACCCAAAGATCGTTCCATTGAAATTTGGTTAAAATCCAAATATAAAAATTTCAACTCTTACAGAGCAAAAATATACGAGTACTTTGTCCACAAAATTTCGATCGTAGATCTTTCTGCTTTTCATTAAACACCACTAAAAGGATCTTACTTCACAATGATTATTTGTCACCAAAAAGAAAATTCTAACTAGTGATTATAAGAAGTAAAATATTCAATCAAATATATTTATTTCACTCTGCCCAATGCCTTAGCGTGCAGTCAACTAAGCTCTTTCTACCCCACTCTGAAACCTCAGTAAGTCAGAACATTTTACACCACTTGTTCTCTCTGTGCAGAGTCACCATTCGTTCAACGAAACTGGTCAATTCTCAGGGGGTATTTTCAGGCTACCTATATCACCTAATGTTTCTTCACATTTTGATTACAACAAAGGTTTTGTTCCTTCTAATCTACAATATTTACACCTATTCAATTTTATGAGTCTAGAAAAAAACATCATGTAGGTGATACAAAAAGGGTGATTAAATATTCACATTATTTGTTGAAATATCCTCTGCAAATAAAAAAGCATGCTGCCCATCTAAATACTTTTTGCAGACTGGATACAACTTCACAGAAATAAAATTCCCATGATATTTGGTTGAAAACCATGTTTAAACTTTGAGAAAAGTTTGTTTAGCCCTATATTGGTTATTCAACCATATTACATATCTAAAGAAATGACCTCTGTCCATAAAAGACATATTTTTCATCTGATCAATAATTGTTTGAAGACTGATAAAGGATCACTAAAGAATCATTCCAGTGAAATTTGGTTGATATACACCAATTAGATTCTGAGAAAATGATTTTCAAAGTTTCCACTGTATAACATATAGAGAAACGACCTCCACCCATAAAATACATACTTTTCATCTCATCACATTTTTTTTATTACTGATAAAGGGTCACTCAATGATCATTCCAGTGAAATTTGGTTGATATCCATTGGTAATATATATGGAAATTAGCCACGCCTATTAAAGCCTAGTTTTTCATTGGATCATAAATCTTTGAACAACTTTGATAGAGGGTCACCCAAGGATCATTCCTGTGAAGTTTGGTTGAAATTCATCCAGTAGTTTCTGAGGAGAAGATTTTCAAAGAAAAGGTGTACGACCGGACGTACGATCACTGACGGACGGACGCTCGACGGACACAGCACCATGACAAAAGACCCAGTGGCCTTCCGTAAGTGGAGCTTAAAATGGATAGGTGAGGGAAAATTGAAGAAGTCGGCACGATCAAAAAACATTTACTTATTTGTGCTCTTTAAATTGATTTGACCTCTTTAACATCAGTTAAAAAGCCATGGTCAAGGCGTCAATAACTTCAGAATTTGAGGGCGAGCACTATAAGCCATGAAGAACAATTACGTATAGATCTATACAACCTTGACAGACAAAAGGTTATTTTTTTTTATCCTTTAACCTGCTGTTAACAGTATCTTCCTCTGAAAGATAGGCTGGTCTAATCTACGCTGTCTGATTTCTTTATTATAGCGGAATAACTTGAGATGGACTGGTTGAAAACCAATAAATTTGTTTGGAAAAATTCAAGCCAGGCTAGTTTATAAGATAATATAAAGATGGTATCTTGATCTCTTTGTTGCTTTTGACATATATTTACTTACTAAATGCAAATATCAATACACACACCAAGCACGTTTCTTAAAGACAATTTCTTCCGGTCTGAAATATTAACTAGAGGTCCTTCACTTTAGGAATCGCTTCACTGGCCTGGTCTTAGCCTTTGCTTTAAATTAAGATTTCAAATTTTGTTGGTTTTTTTTTCTCTACTGACCTATTACTAGCACACGCACTTACACTAGACAGTTGTCCAATGGACAATTGGGACCTGTTTTACTAAACATCTTACGGTCATTTTTGTGTAATTTAACTAGAAAGCCATGAATGGCTTGAGTCGCTCCACAGGCTTGAAATTCTTTTAAAGCAATAAAAGTTTTGACTAGATTTTTAAATATTTTGGATTCTACTGATGTTGAAAATGATTTTCAAAATTTTCAACTATATGACATATAGAGAAATGACATCCCCCCCCCCCCCCCATAAAATGCATATTTTCATCCGATCACAATAATGGTCACTCAGGGATCATTCATAAACAATTTCATTGGTATCCATCATTTAGATTCTGAGAAAATGATTTTCAAAGTTTCCACTATATAACACATAGAGAAATGACTTCCGCCCATAAAATACATATTTTTCATCCGATCACAATAATTGTTGGTAGACTGATAGAGGGTCACTCATTGATTATTCCAGTGAAATTTGGTTAATATCCATCATTTAGATTCTGAGAAAATGATTTCCAAAGTTTCCACTATATAACACATAGAGAAATGACATCCCCCCATAAAATGCAAAATTTTCATCCGATCACTATAATTTTGGTGGACTGATAAAGGGTCACTCAAGGATCATTCCAGTAAAATTTAGTTGATATCCATCACTTACATTCTGAGAAAATGATTTTGAAAGTTTCCGCCATATAACATATAGAGAAATGACTTCCGCCCACAAAATGCATATTTTTCATCCGATCTCAATAATCTTTAGTAGACTGATAAAGGGTCACACAAGGATCATTCATGTAAAATTTCATTGGTATCCATCGATTAGAATCTGATAAAACTTACTTTTTACCATATTTGGAATTTAGCCACGCCCATTAAATCCATGCTATTCATTGGATCAAAATTTCTTGGACGACTTTGAAAGATGGTCATCCAAGGATCATTCCTGTGAAGTTTAGTCGAAATTCATCCAGTAGTTTCTGAGGAGAAGATTTTTAAAGAAAAAGTTTACGACCGGACGCACGCACGCACAGACGGACGGACGCGAGATCGACACAACGGCAAGACAATAGCCTCAGTGGCTTTCAGCCAGTGGAGCTAAAAAGAATGATCTGTTATCTAGGAAAACCTCCCTCAATAACGTCACTGGGTAATTTCAGCTTACTTACTCGGCCAGACATTTCAAAACGAAAAGAATTTCAATTTTAAATTCAAAGTGCATTGTAAATAAAAAGATTGTACAAAATATTATCATTCAAAGAGAAATTGCTTCAAACAAACTATTTCTCTTTTCCCTCAATGTTTTCCTTATATTGTATTAAGCGCGAAAAAAAAAAACAAAAAACCGATTGTTTGGAAAATGATAACATAAACATGTACTAAAAAGGATCCATTTCTTTAGGAAAATCTTTTTTTTTTCCTTATTCTACTCATAATATATTTTGATTTTTTTGTAGAAATCTTAAGATTAAGTTTTATGGCTATTGTTGTCATTTGACATTTTTTCTTGATAAAGGATCAATTTTTTTACCCTTACCTAGAGGAAGTATCCGCTGACGAGTCATTATTTTGTCCATATGCAAACACAGAAAAGTATAGCACGAGAAAACAGGTATTAGTAAAACCCATTATTGATAATTTTCTCCGAAATATTGTAGAATTCCTATAAAGTTCCGATTTTTGCAAATATTTTGTAAGTCCGTTAATCCAGTGCGGCGTTGACAAATTTGGTCACAGTATCTTGAAGTGTTGTTAAGGAAACATAATCTTCTAAACTAGAATAAAGTTATTGGGCAGGACAATCATTAATTAGCCGTTGCCAACTAATTATTTATTCATCTATATTACAGGTAATGAAATGAAACGTAAGAGAGGTCATAAAACATCATTTAGTGGCCATAAACACGCCGGTCCGTGCACTGGGGTTTTGATAGATGGGTTGTCCTTAACAGATGTCCAACATCTTCATATCGTCGATTTTCTTCCAAAACCTCATAACTACAGCTTCAAATAAGCTGTAGCTACGAGATTTTAGTAGAAAGCGGACGAATTATCGTCTGAGGGTTACCAAAATGTCGTAATTACAGCTGGGAAATCTGAAGCGACTACATTATGTACATTTAGAGACGCTTCCTACTAATCACTTTGACACTTTTCGGATTTATGCCAATGCTTAGACAACAAGAAAGACCCAAGCTTTTTGAATTTTTGAAGTCTTATGCTTAACCAAATATCAGGGTTACATTATGACAAGATTCATTTCAATCCAATTAAATTTGTAGGAGTTGTCCACACACACGCACAAAAAACAAGCAAATTCGTTGAATTGATATCGCCCGCCAAACATATTCAAATTGTCAATGGAGCTAATATCAAACTTAGGTACAGGTTATCTTTTATCTACATCAACCTATAGTTTTCAAGAAATAGCGCAGAAACGAATATCACTCTGTATGTATATGGCTTAAACAGTCAGGGGCCGTAACTCTAAATTCGACGGTCGAAAAAGGTAACCCCGACGATATGCGCATGGCCTCTTTGTAGTGAAGCTGTGTGCCAAGTTTGATTAAAATCCGGTCACAAAATTTTTTTTTTCAATGACTGGAGCATTTTGAATTGAAGTCTTATGCACAACTAGACATCATAGAGAGCAACTGTGTCTAGTTTCAGCTCATTTCAATTGAAAGTTTAGGAGGAGTTGTGCACAAAAAACAGTAATTTTTGTTAAATTCAAGGGCAAATAATTCAAAATTTCTCAGAAATGACTGCAGCGATTTGAATTTCAAAGGTCTTATGCACAACTAGACATCATAGGGAGTAATTGTGTCTAGTTTCAGCTCATTCCCATTGATAGTTTAGGAGGAGTTGTGCACACAAAAAATAGTGATTTTCATTAAATTCAAGGGCAGATATCAAGATTTCTCAGAAAATGACTGGAGCAATTTGAATGTCAAAAGTCTTATGCACAACAAGACATCATGGGGAGTAATTGTGTCTAGTTTCAGCTCATATCCATTGATAGTTTAAGAGGAGTGGTGCACACAAAAACACTGATTTTCGTTAAATTCAAGGGCAGATAATTCAAGATTGCTCAAAAAATGACTGAAGTGATTTGAATTTGTAAGGTCTTATGCACAACTAGACATGATAAAAGGTAATTGTGCCAAGTTTCAGCTCATTCCCATTGATAGTTAAGGAGGAGTTGCGCACACAAAAAATGCTCACGGGAGGACAGGCGGACAAACAGACAGTAGATGGCCAACCGGGGCCATAACATAATACCACCCTTCGGGCGTATGATAATAAAAAAGGTGATATCATATTTTACTTGTCCAAGGAATCATCTTTTACTTTTATCTTATAACTATACCAGTATCCGTGTGATAACATCCTGTATGATATTTTTTATGATATCACATAGTTATTTTTAGAACAATGATATCATGCAGTTATTATTAGAAACTTGCATTTAGGTGAGAAACTTCGACGAAAACAAAATAAATAGAGGTTATAAGATAAATATAAAACATACTAAGTGTATTGTATGAAAAAAATATCAAACTCAGTTGTTAGAATTGATAATTGTCGCAGCAGAACCTTGACAATTATCAATTCTCCCAACCTTGTTAGATATTTTATTTCATACAAAACACTAAGTACATGTATGTATTATATATATCCAAGGAAAAGTGTGAACAATTCCTATTTCCAAACCCCTAAATAATTGTCCTTGACCTTGTCAGGTGACCTTGACCTACAAAGATGCTGATGGGAACGCATACACCAAATAAGGATAACTTAAACAATGTTGAAGTTTTGGGAAAATGTTTAGTTTGCAGATTAAGCTTTTGTAGACAGTCAGTCAGTCATATAGACACTTTTGTTGTACACAGCAACTAAAACAATATGCCAGCAAACTATGGATGGGGAGCATAAATAATCCCAGTGATTGCTCTCTGCATGTCAATATTTAAGGCTGTGAAAGGAAAATAAAATACATATATTCTATGTTAATAATAAAACTTTAATAAATAAAAAACAGGATATTCAGAGCAAATGAAGATAAATTGCAATATATACAATCACAATATATTCAACTCTGACAACAATTCAAATACAAATATTTGGAAAGAATTTTATAGATTTAAGTTTGAAGACATTCAGCACTTCAAAAAACTGCATGCTTTTTGGTCTGCCAGTACCATTAAAATGATAAATCTTCCATGTTTCAAGTTAGCTAAGCATCATATTAAAGCTATAATTGTGTAAGTTAGTTATTTGACATTCATCACAAAGAAAGCTTGAGTACAGTAGTCCTTGCTATCAATCCGAAAACTTCAGGTCAATTTCTGCCCAATCTGTGACCTTGTTAATTGTTTAGGGACCCGGAGTGGATACATACCCTATAAAAGTCATGATTTACTTTTTCTCTGCATTTTATCTAACCTTAAAAAATTAAAAGAAAAAAGTTCTAACATTGTATCACAATTATTAGACCTAACAATGAGATCTATTAAATTTGAGGTTACAGCTTAGTTTCTAATCAGGTAGCTCAAGTTTATGAAGATTTCTGTTTTATTAATATACAAGTCTGTGACAATTATTATATCTGGCTTTATTTCACAAGATTTTTTTATATGAATGCCCCTATTTCCATGATGCAGCTGAAATTCACCAAACCGTGACAATATGCACAAGGTCAGATGACTAGAAACATCTTGTGAACGTTTCATCTAAATCAGTCCACAAATGAGGGAGGATTTACATTCAAAAGATTGTAACAGACGGATGGATGGACGTGTGTACCTTCTTATATCGGCATCGAACAGACGGAGAAGATGATACCAATATACATCCACCTTCAGCAGTGTATAAAGAGATTAACCCTTTCATGTTTTTCAAAATTTTGGACCTCTCCAAATTCCAAGATTTTGCAGATGAAAATTGAAAGTGGATTTAATTTGAAAAATAAACATTAAGTAGGGGAGAAAATAGTGTGGAAAAAGAAGAAATTGCTTGTCAGAAGCAAATTCTTCTTTTTTCACAATTTTTTCTCAATCATAAAATCACAGGCACGTAAAAAGCAGGGATTAAACAGCAAAGGGTTAACTCAATTCATCTTATACTTTGCAATTCGAGTCTTTTCCCATTTCAAAGGAGGCAAATTTTGATTGATAAAATTTTAGATTTGTCTTCTTGGACAGAAAAAATACTAGACAATGAGGATATTGCTTGTAACAGGCATATTCCTTCATTTTTTACAATGTTTTCCGATGCATTTTTCTGGGGCCTCAAAAAAAAGGGATTGTGTTTGAATGAGTTAGGAAAATGTAAACAACCATTTTGCTAAAATGAGGAGGTCTTGAGGAGCATAATTATGATAAAGTAAAATCTGACAAATCATAAAAGTTTGTGATTGAAGTTTTGTAAGTTCCCATCAATATGTTGTAGAAACAATAGTTAAACACTAAGTGCTAAAATTTTTCTAACTTAAGGTAGTGGAACTGTTATAGTTCCAAAACATTTTGGAACTCATGAACTTTTTCAATGTTGACCGAGGATTCCTCATGAAAATCATTGAGGAAACCTCGGTCAACACTGTTAAAGTTCATAACTTCCAAAACATTGCAGAACTATTACGGGTCCACTACCTTAAATGCCTCCTATTGCACAAATTTCTAACAAATATCACCCAATACATATGTTTACTTATGATAACACAGCAATAAAATGCTAGGATAAATAATCAAATCCATAACAATATTTTTATATCATATATGCAAGTATAAGCTACATCTATGGAAAATCCTTACAAAAAAGTAAAACAATTTATTTAAATATAATATTGATCAATATAAATTAACAACAAGAACTTAACTATAAAAACAAGATTGCCATTTGCCAAATCCAGAATTGAGATATGGTAAAACAATATGATTTACTTTCGTAACTCAGTTACAGAATTTTTAAGATTTGGTCATAGAAATAATATTTTTATACAGAGCAAGAGAAAGTTAAAATTAGATTCAATTAACAGATAGCAAAAAAGAATAATTTATTGATTGATATCATATCTATAATTCATAGAAAAAAATATGTGTTGTTTGGCAAAATAACAATGACAACACTGTTATTGCATTATCCATAGCCGTAACTAGAATTTTGAAATTTATTCCCACACAGAAGGTGACCAACATAGAATATATAGGAGAAAGGCAATATGACATTGTGGACTGTGACATAAAATGAATGTCCTCTGTCCGCTCCCCTTTGCAGTCAATTGAGCGTTGGTGAATGATCAAAACACTATAGCTTGAATAAACTTTAGTTTCGATGTAATGATCATTCATCAACAACATTTTTTGAAAGAAGATTTATTTCTATTACTCACTTGCATAATAAGGGTAATGATTGTTACACCCTTGTTATTCAATTTGATGGATCAGAATAAAACGATCGTAAGTGCCTATATGACACAGTAGCTTTATGCCAACTTTCCAAACGTCATTATCATTTTGCCAAACTATAACATTGTGACATCAGGAAAACAACAAATAAACAACAATAGCAAACAAACTCTATTTACAAATATCACAGATTCTTTAGTTTAGTCCTTAACACTAGAAAAGCTAGTTATTTTTTTTCTTGGCAGGGCTTGTGCTAGAATTTGAAATTGAGGAGTCATTGAATCCTTGAACATGAAAATTTTGGGGTAAAAACTGATCTTACAGGGGTAAAAAAAGGGGGGATCATGAGAAGAATTTTGCAGGTTTAAGTATCAATAGTCCTTTCACTATTAATATATAATGTAAGCAATTGATTTTTGAGATAATTTTGAGTGAGAAACAAAGGTTTTACCTTAGAAATTCTCTCAATGGGGTAAATTTGACCCCTTGGGAGAAATTTAAGGGTCAAAATGGTATTTTTTTCTGATTTTTGAGGGTCAAAACCATGGTTTTAGGGTCAAACACAAGCCCTGCTTAACCCATTCTTTTTTATTTTTCTTTTTTAATTTTAGACTGTTACAAATTGAGAGAGATTGAAAACATCAATAAAAATAGTGTGTGATTTGAAAGGAAACCAGAAAATGTTGTGGGAAAGAGAAGAAATTGGTTGTCACAAGCATTTTTCTTTCTTTTTCCACAATATTTTATCAAGTATAAAATCACAAGGATAGAAACTCCAAAGACTGTACAGGTAAGGGTTAAACTTAGGAATTTCAGTCTTCATATAAAATCTAAGATTATAACAAATATCCTTTTTTGCTTACTATATGTATTACAGAATTTCACTGTCATTTGAGGTCAGCCCAAAAGCATTTTAATGAAGCAGCTAAGGTTGACTTAAAACAGAAACTGTCCTAAAATCTCATGTTTTTTTCTTTTTTTTTTACTTGATATAGATCTTATTATCAATACTCATGTACCATATATCAGTGGCGTAGCCATGTTATTTACATTGGTGCGGCAAAACTGAGCTCCGAAGGAGCGAATGCGAGCGCAGAAGGCGCGAAGCCCTTCTAGGGGGGTCCGGGGGCATGCCCCCCCCCCCCCCCGGAAAATTTTTGAAAAAATGGTGCGATTTGGTGCATTCTAGACTATACTTGATCACAATTTTTGAGTCATTTTAGAGCAATTTCCAGGCACGTAAAAAGCAGGGATTAAACAGGAAAGGGTTAACCCTAGTACGAGGACTAATCGATAATGACATTAACAACTCACCATGTACTCACAGGGAATCGCATGTTTGGAGTGACCTCACTGGAATTTACTTCCGGAGGTCGTTGTATGGTAAAAGTAGATCTTAAAGAAAAAATAGTTCGTCTTTAAAATGGCATTTTGAAGTGGAGAATAGTGATCCACGTACATATTTATGTGATTTTTTGCTAGTTTTGAATCTCTCCTTTAAAATAACGCTTGGTTCGATCTTTTTTGTGAACGATTTCCTTTCCACGTGGACGAATAATGGACGGGGGGCATACCCGAACTAACTGTCCTCTTCATGGGTGGGAAAAAAACGGTGCCTTTACTCTCGCTTGAATAGCCTAAAAGATAACCTGATTTGACCAAGTTTCTTTAGTCTCAAAAGATAGATCTATGAACGTAGATGAAGCGCTAATGACGTAATATATAGGAGAAGTGTTGAGGAATGCGTTGCAGCACCTGAAATTTGAGCAATTTTATATAGAACAAAGAAGGCCAAAAATCGGGTTGGGTCCGACCGTTTGACATCAACAGAAAACGGAAGTAAACAGAATTACCATTCTACAGACGCTTGGAAGTTTAGATTATTGATGAGTCATTCTAGGATGCTGGCATTTCGTTGTGTATGGTGGATTAAAAGAACTATAAGACATCATGTTTTATAAATGTTTTATTCATCTGTTATATGCTCACATACATTTTCAGTCATTTAGCGGTCAACATAATCCAGTTTTATTGTAGCGGCATGCCGCATCTACGGCAATTATTGGTGCGGCGAATGCCGCACCTGCCGCACCCGTGTCTACGCCCATGTATATGCAAGTAGAAAGTGCACTTGAAAATACTTTGTTCAATTTGAATGTTAAGCTTCTCTGACTTGTTCAAACGAAAAACATTCAAATATTGTTAATGAAAATTACTTGAACCATAGATATGATCACCTCTCTTAACCAACTTAAACAGGGGAGGAACTCTAAAACCTATTTCGTTTTATTTATAGTATAATTATGAGAAATTAATGATGGTTCAAGTTGAATTAATTTTCATACTGAAAAAATATTTGCTTTTGACAAGAGGACATATTTATCCTCACAAACCCTATGACATCAGCATTTTATATTAATGATGTAATAATTGACATGTTTTATGACTACCTGTCAACCATTCAATTATAGCTTCACACTTTTGGCCTGCACTTACATTATGATAGATAACCTGATTATGTATGACTATGTACTTTGACACTTTCCTATACTATCCCAAAGTTTTACATCTCTGGTATTTTATACTTGAGAAAATATTGTGGAAAAAGAAGAAATTGCTTGTCACAAGCAATTTCTCCTTTTCCCAGGGTATTTTCTACAACATTGATTTTCCCATCATGGAATGTCATCTGCAGCCTCTTTCAATTAAAGGATCTGCCCTAAATTTGTTCAGCAAATACCCCTTATTAATGTTAAGAGAATTTATGGCTACAAAAAATTGAAAGGGGCTGTATACAAACTGAAGGAGATTGCTGACACTTATGAGAGTGCAATTTGAAAAGATTTTTATTAGTCCATTCTTTTCTTAAAAGACAAGCTATTTCTACTTATTATCCTTGTTTTGTTTTTACTCAAGAAATATGACATCTCTCTGAAATGCCTTTGTAACTTCTATGACTTTGAAAAAGTTAAAACTTTGTAAACCGATAAAAGGTTATTATAATCCATACAAATCAGTTTAATCAAGGAAAGACAACCTTTCATACACAAATGCTTAGTCTTAATGCCCCTAACAGCTTATATGTGTATTTTCAAAACTGAGCTCGGGAATCTATATATGAATATAGATTTCATGGCTCACTGCACAAAATCTATCTACTCTGGCATTTCAGGGGAGACAATATTTTCAACAAACATCATCATGGGAGACAACTATCCCTACTAATATCATAATGGGAGACTACTTTCCCCCCACAAATATCAAGAGAGGTAACTTTTCCTACAAATAGTCTGTCTTTTCTGGACTTGCAGTGATTTTGTCATGTTTGTGATGTGATGGGGACTTCTTTTTCATCTTAGTCTCAAACGGCTGGAGACAGAATACCTGTAATAGAACAAAGAAAAGATAATCTCAAGAAGAAGCAAATAACCCAAGCTCAATAAACACAGTACCATACAAATAAAATACGTACTTAGTGTTTTGTAAGAGAAAAAATATCTAAAGAGGTTCGGAGAATTGATAATTGTCTAGGCTCTGCCGAGGCAATTATCAATTCTCACAACCGAGTTAGATATTTTTTCATACAATACACTAAGTACGTATTATATTTATCTCATAACTTTTTAGCCTTGTTTTCCTCGGTGTTTCTATCAGAAATACAAGTTTTTTGCCATGTTTCTAAAAATAACTGCATTATGGCATTGTTCTAAAAATATTCATGTGATATCATAAAAAATATCACATGGGGTGTTATCACAGGGATATTTGTACACTTATAAGATAAAATAGTATATCAGTCTGGTCAATATCGAAGAATGTTTGAGATGACAATTTGAAATGGGTTTATTGCTATACAGAAAGAACATACTGTTGGAAATAGGGCAATTGTATACATAACAAACAATTTCTGCCTATTTCAACAGTTATTATCTTGGGCAAATGCATGAATACATGGGGTAGCTTGGTAATAATACTATCATTAGTATATACCAACAGTTAAGTTTCACAATTGGGTAAGAATAACTTCAAAGGAAGCAACAAACCACATTATCTTTTTAACTTTCAGCATAACAGGATAAAATAATTAATTAACATAATCATATTCCATTTTTTAATGTTGAGTTATGATGCAATAAGTGCAATACTACACATTTTGTATAATTTATAGGGTTTTTTTGTAAAATTGTCTTACTTAAATGATTTATTGGTAGATTTTATTTCTGAAAATAGAATTTGTATTGAATGTTGATTACTGAACAGTAAACTCTGCTTATAAAACTTACTGCCTTTAACAAACTTGATTCTTGGTTCTAACATACTATAACATATATTCTATCCTATTTTGGTCACAATAAGACAATATTAAAAATGTTCCCACATCAATTATTATACCATAAGATTATCTTTTTTATAATTCAAATAAATTTGTTTAATTAAAATAACTTCAAACCAATTAATTCATTACAAGACTATTGAGAATTCTTCAAAAGATATTTAAAGAAATTTTACCCTAAATGTGCAAATGGAAGATTAGTTCCCAAAAAAAGGCAATCCTTAAAAATTCTGGATCTTGATAACCCTTTTACATGGCCCTGATTAACCCTTTCCTATTTAACAAAAATTGGACTTGTCCAAATTCAAAGGTTTTGCAGACGAAAATTTAAAGTGGACTTAATCTAAAAATTAGTCATTCAGTAGGGTAGAAAATCGTGTGAAAAAAGAAGAAATTGCTTGTCAGAGCAATTTCTTCTTTTTTCACAATTTTTCTCAATCATAAAATCACAGGCACGTAAAAGCAGGGATTAAACAGCAAAGGGTTAATAAAGAATTAGATGCTTTTATATAATTGACGAGATATACCTTCATGCCAAATATGAGTATTGTACCCGAAATAGTGCTGAATTTAAGGCACAGAGCACTGTTGATCCTTGTCATACTGAACAAATAACCTTTGCAAAATACATTAAAATTAAAGCACTGAAAGCACTAAATGCACTTGTTGTATGTAGTTTTCATTATGTTAAAAACAATTTCTGGTTTAAAAAGGAAAACTAGGTGGTGTAGTCTAGGATCAGATTGCACGGAAGTGCTGGCTGATCTTTGACTACATCTCCTACCAAAACAAGGAACATTCCAGATTCAGCATGAGAAAGGCTATACTCAAAGATCAATTCAAGAACAGACAGACGAATTGGTCGCTAGGCAAATGGTCTTAAGTAAAACATCAAAGAACCCAATCTTTAAACGCATGGAAAGTTTTCCGGTTGTGAACCAAACTTTAAGGTATAAATTACCATAATATAGCTAACTGTTTACAGAAACCATTGTTTTGCAAGCAATTTTCTTTTCCCCAAAACATTTCCTTTTTTTTCAATATATTTTTGTTACAATCAGCGAGAGTTGGGGTTATATTTGACATGACAACATCCACACTTCTACAAATATGGACACATTTACTTGTTACAATCAAGATGCATCTTTACATGCTATAAATTCATTACAACTTTTAAAATATGGATGATTTATTTTTTTCTTTTTTGGAAATGAATTATTGAACATAGGGCAGTTGGTAGCGCGTCAGACTCAAACTAGAGATCCTGGGTTTGATCCCTGACAGCAGCACTCACCCTTTCTGACTATTTGTCTTCAAGCAATAGGTTGATAATCATAAACCTATGACTGTGAGATAGCAGCTTGAGGCTAGGAAAGGATGTGATGAAAGTACTGGTGTGAGAAATACCAGGAATCCATTGTTAGGTGCTCCAGCCACCATAATGACTGAAATAATGTTGAAAGCAGTGTAAAAACCCCTTTCAAACAAACGAAAAATTATTGGATCTATATGATGCATTTTTAGGTTGATTGGTGAAATATTACAAGCATGAATACTTTTTCTGTCTAACAGATATGTTACACCTTCAAATATGGTATCTCCCTGAATTCAGATTTTTATAGATAAATCGATAGAAAAAAAAATTATTTAATTTTAGAGGAGTGGCCTTCTAAACAGCAAAGAAAGTCTTCTTAACCCTTTCCCGTTTTAAAAAATTTTGGACTTGTCCAAATTCAACGGTTTTGCAGATGAAAGTTTAAAGTGGATTTAATTTGAAAAATAACCATTCAGTAGGGGAGAAAATAGTGTGGAAAAAGAAGAAATTGCTTGTCATAAAAACTTAAGTGTTGACAAGAAATTGACATACAGTATGCAAGATATACACTGTATCATTAATTTCCGTTAAAAGATATTTCACAAATCCATTTTCCATACATAATAAATTTCACATTGCCCCTTCGAGATGTTTCTCAAATTTCTTTTAATTTTAATTTCCCAAAGAAAACTTTATATAGATTAAAAGCTTGTATCTTTTGTTAATATGATCTATAATCAATGGTTCCTTTTTTATATTTGGTCAATGCAGTGAACAACAATTATTATAGCACAACCACATAAGCTCATATTTAGCACAAAGTGAGGAAATGAGCTTCTCTATTAACACACAATAGGTACAAACTCACAACTATCTAGCTGAAAACAGACATCTGAGTAGGGCTATTAAATCATATATGAACAGTAAAGGAGTTTTATTAAAGTATTTCTGCTACATCTAAAGATAGATTTCTATAATAAACTTATTTACTGTAAAACATAATTTAGGTCGATTTTGCGCGGCGAGCCATGAAATCTACTTTTAACTGCTAAATAACCGTGCTATTCTTTCAAAATAGATAATATAGGTTTAAACAATACCTAAAAATGATCCAAATTACCTTCCAAATGATACATATTTCTTGTCTAAGATCGTAAGATTTACTGATTCAAAGTCAGTCAAAGTTGTAAAGGATGTATCACGTTCAATTCCCATCATATGCTTTTTTAAATATACCCGATGAACCTATGGTAATGGACTCAATGTCTATATCAGAGCTCAGTTTTGAAAAAAACACCTATACCCTATTTGCTTTTGTAAACTATAAGATTTGGTTTATAATGATCTTAACTGAACTAAATGTTAATTCTCTTATATACAAGCAATACAGATACATTTACGTTGGTAAAATGACAATTTGTAAATGTTGTTTATCAAGTGATGCTTCTGTTTATTTTCTCATACTCTTGATTTCTTACTCTTTTTTTGTAATTGTGACCTGTCATGCGAAAAGCAATATCTGGCAACTTTATATTAATTAAATATTAGAAAAGGAGATTGGGTCCAGCATAATGTGAACCAGAGGCTGCTTTTCAAAAATTCTTTCACATGAAGGTAGATTGATCATTCTAGATTCAGGAAATAAGCAAAAGACGAAAAGTTTCAACCCTAGGCAGCCTGTGCAGTGCGCGCAGCCTAGACTCAACACTTTACTCACTACCCAGATGGTCCCTATTTGCTTGACGGGTCAGGATTATTTCAAGTATGCAGTACCACTTTGACTTCTTTTCTGAATACTTTGTGTCAACAAAATCATCATGAAAACTGGCTGAAGTATACAATTATCTTACACCATAAAGACCACTATTTCACATTTCTTAGATTTTAAGTACTGGTAAGCATTATCTTCTCTTATAATTAAATGTGTAAACCATTTGAGCACTTGCTATCAATGATAGTAAGAGAATTAATAAGGATGGCATTTACAACTAAGTAATTTCATAACAAAGCTAGACTTCACAGCAATAGCACATTTTTTCTTGGAAAACATGGCGTAATCTATAGAGATACTAGGAGGTCATTTAGCAACAACAATTAAAGCTGAAATGTAATAAACATAAGGAAACTAGGATTAACAGGGTATCAAATACAACAGAAACTTAGCAAAGCAATTAAATGACACAGGTAATAAAAAATCATTGGCTTTTGACATTTCCATAATTCTGTCTAATGGTATTAATAATCGCTTACTTAAAAAGGTTTCAAGGTTTTTATTCAAAGACCAGGACCTAGGGGTTTGGAAATACAGATATTCTCCACATGTCTACGGACAAGTAAAAGAGGATTTTCTACTTGTCCAGGATAAAAAAGAAATTGTCCACTAAAAGAAAATCGATCAATTTTGAGAAAACATTTAAATTTCGTAAAAAGAACTCTCTTAAAAACAAGAGATAAGATGAATTACTTTTCATATTGCTTTGCACAGTTTCTGTATAGCCGCTCACAAAACAAGGCTCACAACCAAAACTTTATCCTTACAGCCAGTTAACTCACAGGTTTTTCGTTACATGCAAATGTCACACCTTACTTTTCTCATTCCCATTTGGTAAGGGGGAAGAGCTTTTAGAGAGATTACAGGGCAGGAGGCAAAACACCTGACCCAGCAAGATAAAAATAGAAAACATAAAAGTTTATTATTATGTAAGTAAAACAATAAGCAATTAGTTAATAATTAGTAATTATACTTCTTATAAAACTAACATGGAACAAAATACTTAGCAATTGATTTGATTATCTTTTTTTCAATAGAACAATGAGGAACAAAACCTTTAGTGATTGCACTGAGATGAAGAGAGTATTCGTTAATTTCATTGATGTATGAAACTAAAAACCTTATCACATCATATAAATACACGAAGCTAACTCATACAAAATGTGATAAGGTTTATAGTTTCACATCTCTATGAAATAAACAAATTTTATCTTAATATTTTATAATTTAATGTCATGAAGCAAAAATGTAAAGATTAGTCAGTTCAGAAATAGATTTCTTACAGGTCTACTTTTTGTGAAAGCTTACGAAACAGCTGTGTACTCAAAATTGTTATCAATTGGGAATAAAACCTACTTTTCAGCCAATCAGAATGCATGATTATTGATGGACACACTTAAAATTGAACTATTTAATTGGGAAGCAAGTTCTTACCAGTTGAATTAACTTCTCTCAATATTGCTTCACAAGAAATTTCAAGTTTTCATCAACTTAAATTTACTTTTGTGCCAGCATGAGGTCAAGGCTGTTTGTTTATTTTACTAAAATCAATTACCTGTAGGCTTCATGTTTCTTTGTTACATGCTGACAAACTACCAGTCAAAAGATATATTTTTATTTCATATTTCATAAAGAGCACCCTGGTTGCCTAAGAAATATGTTAGTTCAGTGAGAGATATTGTTGAAAATAAGACAGATAAGTGACCTTAATTTAAAGCAGTCCGAGAAATTGAAGTAATTTAGATTTCATTTCAAATTATGTCTAAAATCATCTACTTGTATTTAGTGTTACAATGATCTTCTTTAATTAAAGAAGTGTTTAAATTGATTTCAAGAAGAAAACTACAAGGTATAATAAATGTACACAACAAATATGAAGTCTTTTTTTAAAAGCATCTAGTTAAAAAAAATATTCAGAAATGCCATGACTGATGAGAAAGTTCTATTGGAAACTGCAAAAGTTAACTCTAAACCTTATTTTGGACAAATCTTTTTTGGACAACAAACGAAGCTTGATATGACCCTTCAAAAATCATGTTGAATAATGAACTTGTTTGTAGTTCACTTACAAAGATAATCTTCCCCTAGATATTTTAATCCAAAAAATTAAACAATTTGATCATTTTAATTAGATAAAATCCAGTTGTATCACTATGGCTCATTTGGAGCTATTGGCCTTATTAGTCATTAGTTATGGCAAACTGACATGGTGTGGTTAAGTATCAAATTGTGTTTTATTAAAGAAAGCCTAGGTGCAGCATGCATGATGGAAAATATAATCAGAAAGATAAAGTCTACAGATATGATATTGATGCCTTGAAAATATCAGTCGCAACAGTTAATTTTTTTCTTCAAACTTCGCAAGTACAAATATACATTGATACCATGATATTGACACTTACAAAAGTTAAACACTATACAATTAATTTACACCAGTATAATTTACCAGTGTAAAGAATTGATTGATTGAATGAATGGAGTTTAATGCTGCTTTCAACATTTTTCAGTTATATCGCGGTGGCTGGAGCACCTAACAATGGATTCCTGGTATTTCCCTCACCAGTACAACCATCACATCCTTTCCTAGCCTCCAGTTACTATCTCACATAGGTCAATGATTATCAACCCACTGGTGAGAGTCGGAATGAAAGAGTGCCACCATTGGGGATCGAATCCGGGACCTTAGATTGAGAGTCCGACAAACTACCAACTGCGCTATGACAGCGGCAGTAGTGTAAAGAAACATTTTTACTAAAAGAAATATTGAAATCTAAAATTTTATATTATAAACTATTTATTACTCAAATTGCTGTAGAAACAAAGTACTTAAGAGATATATTGTTTTAAATTCAATTATTGGTGCTTGGCAATCAAAACCTCGTACCTCCAGCTTATTCAAGCTGAAGGTATGAAGTTTTGATCCCCCACAAGTGATGTAATGGTTCCTCTGCCTAATTGAATTTTCACTAGGAGTACGGACCTAAAATCACTATTCATAGCCAAAAATCAATTTTAATCCACTGCACGAGTGTCCAGGCTACTAGACGTCTTTTCATCACACACACATGAAACTGTTGGAAATGTCATGCACAGGCTCAAATGGAAAGTTAATTTGACATTGCACGTAATTTCAAGGCACCATTTGTGCTTAAGTAAGTGTTAGTAAATTATCCTAATATAAAAAAGATCTAACATTTTTCAATTTGTTAATTTAATATTAATACAAGTAACCAACTTTAAAGCCCTTTATCAAAATGTAAGTGAAAGCCTAACCATCAAGATACAAACATATACCCACACACTATCCACACTAAATAGTATCAGTCTATGCCCCCCCCCAAACATTTAGTTACGGTAAAAACTCCGATATTTGGAATTTTAAACCTTAAAGTATTATGATTTTAATCAATATTACAATCTTTTTCTTTCTCAATTTCTGGAAAAATTGTGCATTTATACAATTTACAGTCATGTATTAAGTTTTCACTGATCAAAATGTAAGCAAAATTTGTTGACTACACAAAATGCCTAGGTATATTTTTTGAAATTACCTTAGTGTGTAGGTATATAAAATATGCCCCTCTTGCAATGCCTCATTCAATTGTAGAATAAAATTCCCCCAACAAGTATCCCTTACCTGATCTGTGGGCAGCAGTTTAAAGTCTTCTGGTGGATTGGTGATGACATAACGTTTTGAAGACGGGCTTTTCTCCGACGCCGAAGTATCTCTAAACCTGTACAGTCCTATACACAGTATGCTGTGGTTCCTTAATGCACTCACAAACAAGTTACCATAACTCCCTCCCTCCTGCAATATTGAAACAAGTCTGTGTAGCATTTTCAATAATTTCATGGAATCTCTTGAGGGTTCAGTGCAAGACTGTACTAAGTGTATTTACAATGTATATACACTTAGTTCACTCTTGTACTTAACCCTCGACTGATGCCCAATGCACACACTGGCCAGCCTGGGCATCCACATCTGTGCAGGATGCTCTTAGTCTGTACTGTCTGCCAAAGCTTTGAGTGCAGCTAGAAAATGTCATATTAATAAAAGAGGAATATATCATCTCAGAAAGTTTATTTGACATATTATTTTACTGAAAACACTGGTTGCCTGCCTTGTGTTGAAAGGAAATACAAAATCTGATTGCATAAAGCTGTATCCATAAGGTGTATTGATATCACTTACGACTCTACTGGCTTAGAATATTCCTATTGATTTTTGTTTGACTAGGGTTTTATGCCACTATCAACATTTTTTCAGTTATATTGCAGCGGCTGGAGCACCTAGCAATGGATTCCTGGTATTTCTCACACCAGTACAATCATTACATCCTTTCCTAGCCTCCAGCTGCTATCCCACATAGGTCTTTGATTATGGACCCATGAGTGGTAGACAAATAGTTGGAAAGAATGTGTCATCCAGTGACCTTGATCTTTGGAAAGTTGCTCTCAAATGCAAAGGTGATTGTCTGTGCCAATTTTGGTGCTGCTAGATCAATTCTGTCTCAAGTCATCATCTGGACAAAGTTTCTTCTGACGACCTACCTACATACTGACAGACATTAGCAAATCAATATACCCCCACTTTGTTGAGGGTGGCATAAATATCTCAATTTTGAATATGTATTTAATGAATCTCCAAGATGGTCACTTTTACACATTGGAAGGTGACAGTGCAGATTTCTTATAAGAACCAACAACATACCCCATATTGAGCAAGTGGTCCTTCAAACAGTGATATTTGGGCTACTCTGCACCGGTCCCTATTCGCTAACACAGCAGGTGTACAATAACCCCCGCGCATACCCGCACCTTCAGCTAGTATTTGCTCCAGTTCTGGAGTCGCACCACCCGTTATTAATGTACGAATCAAAGTTAATGCGTTGTCGTTGAAATAACTCTGAAATCAGACATTTTTCAATCAATTAAGATGAAAGCATGCGCTTGAATATAGAGCAAACTTTTCTGCATGAATTTAGATTGAGGTTAACTTTGTTCGAATTAAAATTTCTTCCAAAGCTCTAAGCTTTAATTAATAGTTAAAGTATCAGAAGAACTAGATAGTTGTCTGAGGACATCTACTGTTAAACCAGCCAAATTTTCACTATGTATAGCTGAAGATAAGCCTAATTCTAACATTTTGGATCTATCTAAAAATCTTTCAAATAGTACTTCTACATAATAATATTATAATGGCTATTTTGATAAGTAATTAGCTGAGAAAAATTGGACAGACTCACAGATTAACAAATAAACAGTTAAACTGAGCTGATATAGTGACAACTTTGTCTCCACATGCAGATAACAAGAGGACCATGATGGTCTCAGATCGCTCACCTGCGTCTGTTTGACCCCTGGAACATCACATTAATTAAATAGGCAGGTGTCGAAATGGAGATAAATTCTATATAAGATCAATACCATGGAAATTTTTCAGCCAGGAGCAAGAAAGATATGTCTTTTTGCTCTCTGATTCTATGTAAAAAGGGATGCACCCATTTGGAGCACAATAGGACTCTAGGGTCTTGATATGAATGAATTTGGTTAAGGTCCTCTAGATGATGCTACATACTAAATATGAAAGCTGTCAGCCTTCTGGTTTCAGAGAAGAAGATTTTTGAAGGTTTTCCTATTTCACCCATAGTGCTCAGATGAGCTAAAAGGGATGCGCCTGGGTGGAGCCCAAATATGACCCCAGGGTCTTGATATGAACAAACTTGGTAGAGGTACACTAGATGATGCTACATAACAAGTATGGAAGCTGTGTGCCCTCTGGTTTTGGAAAATAAGATTTTTAAAGATTTTCGTTCTTTGATATGCAAAGAGGAAAAATGACTGGTTGGTCCTTGTTCTACCCTGAGATGTTGATCCCGACTGGTTGGAGGATATGTAGTTGATAGATCCAATACTTGTAAAGGATCTTCCTAGTTTCCTTGTATATTGGAAGCGTTGTGTCACTAATCTCCAAGATGTGCTTTTTGCTTGGGTTGACTTCTGCTCCCCAGTGTGAAACTCTTCGTTTCTTTGTCACTTCGACCAGGTGTTGGTCGTGTTTGGGTAGGGGGTCAGCGTCATGTTGCTCAGGCTTGAGCCAATAGTGGAGGTGCTGGCAGTGTGTGTGTGATTCACTGGTGGTGTGGTTGTGAAGCACGTCTCCTCTGTCCCAGGTTGGTTAGACGATATAGCAGTAAATGACTGGTTGGGGGCGGAGGAAGAGCTGCTTCCTTGTTTGATTAGACATCCTGACCGGTTTTGTTCGATTGTTCGAACTCTTCAGAGGATTTTGTCCTGTAATGCAAGATTGTTGTCTTGCTTTGGTTGGAGCTAGAATGCTCGCTGCACCCTTTATATACACCGGTCAGGATGTCTAATCAAACAAGGAAGCAGCTCTTCCTCTGCCCCCAACCAGTCATTTACTGCTATTTCGTTCTTTGATACTATGTAAAAAGGGTTGCGCCCAGGTGGAGCCCAAATATGTTCCTAGGGTCTTGATATGAACAAACTTGGTAGAGGTCCACTAGATGATGCTACATACCAAATATGAAAGTTGTATGTCTTCTGCTTTCAGAGAAGAGGATTCTTTAAGATTTTCGCTCTTTAATTCTATGTAAAAAGGGTAGCACCCAGTTGGAGCCCAAATATGATCCAAGGATCTTGATATGAACAAACTTGGTAGAGGTCTACTAAATGATGCTTCATTCCAAATTGGACAACTTTGGTAGAACTTGACCCAAGGAACATCCATGCCAAGTTTCATCAAGATTGGCCCTCTGGTTTAGGAGGAGAAGATGTTTAAAGAAATTGTGGATGACACACGATGGACACACAACGGACATTGTACGATCACAATAGCTCACCTTGAGCACTTTGTGCTCAGGTGAGCTAAAAAGGGCAACAACAAAAGGGCATAACTACCATTACACACATTACCCAAGTGCTCAATAGAAATTAATCCTCTTTCAAAAATTGTTGTTGATCAATAAACATAATGTCGAAACTACATTTTTATTCAAGCTGAATTAAAAATGTTTTGATTTTGCACAAATGCTCCAATCATAGAAAAGTGGAGTGGGGGACAATCATCTTTTGTCTTAGTCGGCATATCGGCTTTATCTTATATATTCTATGTTTGTTGCCATTTGAGTGCATGTACTAAGTCCTAGTTACGCCTATGAATGCCCTAGGTCACCAAAAGCCTTCACTTGGCTAATATGTAAAGTTGTCCTGTTTTTTCAAAGGCAGTCTTACTAATATTGTACTTACAGTGCTCATCAGTGAATCAAGAACACTGACAGCAAATGCTGTACCACATGCAAATGGCTGGGTCATGTATAATTCTGTATCTGGGTCATCCTCGTCATCTTGGTCTAAAAACTGCACATTTGAATCATTTGCTGAAAGTGGATTAAATAAGTAACACTTAGTATTTTTTCAAAGAATGAATGAATAAATTTCATGCCGTTTTCAACAATTTTTCAGTTATATCATGGCAGCTGGAGCACCTCAAAATGGATTCCCGGTATTTCTCACACCTGTACTACTTACATTTCCTAGTCTCCAGCTGCTATCCCACATATATCTGCAATACTATTTTTTCAAATGCAAGCATTTAAAAGCTAAAAAATATATTGATTTTTCATGAACCACAAAAATTTGTTTGACATTCTCATGATCTGAGATCTTCTTTTGCGAAAATTCTAAGCATTTCTGTTTAAACATAAAAAGTTTAGCTACTTTTACAACACCATTACCATTAGGTACAATGATGTAAATTTTAATGTTGGCCATCATCCCTTTTATCACAGACACTTACTTGAAATTGGCCATGAATGTTTCAGGAGGAATCCATAAAATTAAGGAATATAACTCTCTGAGAATATTTGTAAGAATCATGCCCCTTTTTCAATATCCAGAATAGACTTAATATTTGTCTAGTAAAGTCAAAAAAGGGGCATGACTCTTACAAAAATGCTTTCAGAGTCTGGTTAGCTCTTGTGAAAGTGACAAGTCATGAATAATTTTATTACAACCAAGATATATATAACTAAGGTTAAAGTTTGTTACATCAACACCTAAGCCAACAACAACACCAATGCCATTGATACTTAGGTGGTTACATTTCTTCATTTTTTTTCTCTTCAATATTAGCTAAAAATGGCTTTGCACTGACCATTCAAACTAATGCCAGACTTATCTCACCTAATTCTGTGATGAGAGGGACATTTGATCCACAAGCTGATCCTCGTCTAGTGGTCTTTGATGGACTGCTGACCTGCATGAACCCAGGGGGTAAAAAGTCTGAAAATGTATTGTAATACATGCGATATGAAAATTAATAAATCTACTTTGCTTGTTTGGTGTTCTTTATCTTTAATTAATTTATGAGTGAAAATTTAATCATATTGATAATCAACATTAAAACTGGAATTGGTTTGAAATGGAATCAAGTTCCTTCAATTTAAAATACACCACTCAGCTAAATGACCAATTTCGATTTTGATTTGGTAAAAAAATTTACTGTCAGATTCTCTGTTTGTAACATTTCTTTATTGCCTGGTATGTAACACCATACAGGTTGATTCTAGTAAAACCCCTAAATATTGATTTGAATGGCTTTTGTATGATTATTCTCCATTGCGACCAATCACACAAAAGGGGATATCTGGGTTAATTTATTGATTAAATGGGGTTTTACGCCGCTTTTGACATTTTTTCAGTTATATCGCGGCGGCTAGAGCACCTAACAATGGTTTCCTAGTATTTCTAGCACCAGTACAACCACCACATCCTTTCCTAGCCTCTAGCTACTATCTCACATAGGTCTACGATTATCAACCCATTGTTGAGAGACAATTAGTCGTAAAGAATGAGTGCCGCCTTTGGGGATCGACCTCTAGATTCACAGTCTGACGCGGTACCAACTGCGCTATGACGGCGGCTAGGGGATATCTGGGTTATCCATAATATAAATTCTTGAAAAAGAGGTCGATTCCAGTACAAGTCAACAGAATCCCTGATTCCAAAGATGCTTGTACAGGGAGGTAGAATAATCATTCAGGATGTAGAAAATCAGCAAAATGCTTGAAGTGTCAAACCTAGACAGCCTGTGCAGGCTGACTTGGGTCAACACTTAATACACAACCCAGATGGTCCTTTTTTGCCAGATGGTTCATAGTTATGAAGTGTATAATATAACCTGTAGCATGTCCGGGACTATTTGGTGATGAGGACTGTATTAGACCAACACTATCATCAAATGTCATGGCCTTGATATTGAGTGAGCACAAAATGGCCTCCTTATCCACTAGGTGGGGGTCGTCCAAATTCTTGTCTTTCGCTGATAGAATCACACACATATCACACAGGTTTATATTCACAGCTCGCAAGTTGGCACGATTCAAAGGTGAGCCCTGAAAAAGAAGAACAAGGCACTTTTAAATCCAACTTAAACTTTGTGCCAATTTTTTTTTTACATAAATATTTGGGTACCTAATTTGTCTTATCTAAAATCTTAAACAATCTTTAGCTTCTCTTAATGCAATTATAATCCCAATTTGAATTTCTTGTCTCCTATATCTCTGATCTCTGTATTTGAATTCAATATTTGTTTAAGTGATTTACATAATCAATTACAATGCTTCTGTATTGATCATGCATAGAAAGTAGCAAAACTGTGTCCAGGATTGAAACACATTTTCACCTGTTACAGTGTTATAACATGGATGGTTTATGCGAGATAAAGAATATGGTATTTGGTTTTCTCCAAGGCAAACTTATCTTAGCATTATCTAGAATAGTAATCAGTAGTAAAACTTGCCCAGGCTCACTCAATAGTTTTTATAATCCAGACTTGTTTAACACTGTGTTAACAGTCTTTGGATGATCCAAATCTGTAATGAGATGTATTTCATTACAGATTATGGACATCCAAAGACAGTAAAATACTCTCCAAAGATGGACTTCACAAAGTTAGTACAAATCTTTAACAGGTGGTAATTGGTCAGTCATTCAATGCAATGCTTACTGGTAATATCAGGACTTTAGGAAAGTTCTGTAATGTTTTCCACTCTCTCTGTAGATACTCTAGATTGCCAACAATCACAACATGTTTGAGTTCATTAAAATGAAAGTTACTAGCACGCAGAGGCATCACAAGATTCCGTAATCCAATCAGAGGAGAATTAGAATCTGCAAACAAGCACACCACCACATGGTTACACAAAACTGTCATGGCCGCCTTGTTTCTGTCCTGAAATTGATTTACAGATACATAAATTATATCAAAATGGGTTGCAGGTATAATTAACACTTTCCTGTTTTACAAAATTTTGGACCTGTCCAAATTCAAAGGTTTTGCAGACGAGAATTTAAAGTGGATTTAATTTGAAAAATAACCATTCTGTAGGGTAGAAAATAGTGTGAAAAAAGAAGAAATTGCTTGTCATAAGCAATTTCTTCTTTTTTCACAATGTTTTCTCAATCATAAAATCACAGGCACGTAAAAAGCAGGGATTAAACAGCAAAGGGTTAATCTAGTTGAAAAGGTTAAAGTTGAACAGAGCAAGATTGATTCATTCCATTCACCGATCTTTAATATGAGAGAACCCATGTCAAATATCATGACATAGTAAAACACCATATTTTAAAACCAAAATTGCAAAAAAATAGAATATTGGTACAATTTACAAAAACATATATGATGGCCACTCAGGTGATTTAACACATTATTAGCAGATGTGTTCATTAGTTAAGCGTCACAGTGAATGCACATGATGATCCCCATGTGTTGATTTCTAAGTACTCAAAGTCTTTTAATTTCACTTTAAATGGCATTGAGATGGCCTAATTAAAAGGAAAACAAGACTAGTTTATCCTAACTAAACAGATGAAAGTTAAATTCTTCATCTCTTAACTCTAGACAGGGTTTTAAGGTACGCAGGTTTTGAGAGTCTGAGACTCAAAAATAAGTAGATAGGATCCTCAAAAGTATCTGATGTCATCGAGTCCGCAAGACCCTCTTGAGATTAGCTTCAGAAAAGAATTGAAGACTAATTAAACAAGAGGACCAAGATGGTCCTAGATCGCTCACCTGAGTCCCTTTGACCCCTGGGACATCACATTAATTAGATAGGCAGATGTCAAAAAGAAGATAATTGCCTAAGATCAATACCATGGAACGTTTTCAGCGAAGAGCAAGACAGATATGCCTTTTTGCTCTTTAATTCTATGTAAAAAGGGATGCACCCGGGTGGACCCCAAATGTGACCCAAGGGTCTTGATATGAACAAAATTGAAAGAGGTCCATAAGATGATTTAAAATACTAAATATGAAAGCTGTCTGCCTTCTGGTTTCAGAGAAGAAGATTTTTGAAGGTTTTCCTATATTCACCCATCGTGCTCAGATGAGCTGAAAGGGATGCGCCCGGTTGGAGCCCAAATATGACTCAAGGGTCTTGATATGAACAAACTTGGTAGGGGCCAACTAAATGATGCTACATACCAAAAATGAAGGCAGTGTGTCCTCTGGTTTCGATTAAAGAAGATTTTAAAAGATTTTCGCTCTTTGATTCTATGTAAAAAGGGTTACGCCCAGGTGGAGCCCAAATATGATCCTAGGGTCTTGATATGTACAAACTTGGTAGAGGTCGACTAGATGATGCTACATACCAAATATGAAAGCTGTCTGCCATCTGGTTTCATAGAAGAAGATTTTTGAAGATTTTCAGTTTTTTACCCTTCGTGCTCATAAGAGATAAAGGGATGCACCTGTGCAAAGCCCAAATATGACCCAAGGGTCTTGATATGAACAAACTTGGTAGAGGCCCACTAGGTGATGCTACATACCAAATATGAAAGCTGTGTGCCATCTGGTTTCAGAGAAGAAGATTTTTAAAGATTTTCGCTCTTTGATTCTATGTAAAAAGGGTTGGGCACGGGCAAAGCCCAAATATGACCCCAGGGTCTTGATATGAACAAACTTGGTAGAGGTCCACTAGATGATGCTACATACCAAATATGAAAGCTGTCTGCCTTCTAGTTTCAGAGAAGAAGATTTTTAAAGATTTTCATATTTTCACCCTTTTTGTAAAGGGTAAAGGGAAAGTTAAGGGTGGATTTCATTTATTTGAACAACTTTGGTAGAGCTTGACCCAAGGAACATTCCTGCCAAGTTTCATCAAGATTGGCCCACTGGTTTAGGAGGAGAAGATGTTTAAAGAAATTGTGGACGACTGACGACGGACGACGGACATTCTACAATCCCAATAGCTCACCTTGAGCACTTCGTGCTCAGGTGAGCTAAAAAGTCTTCAATTCTTCCTGCAGTGAGCACAGTCAATTTAAATCCATTATTTTCTATACCTTAATTTTAGCAAGGCATATAGTTCTTAAGTCACAAAGGAAATGGTCTACATCCTAAGCAGGAACTCCAAAACTTTAAGGAATGACCCTTAGGATCCCATTTATTGAGTCCTTTTGACCCCTCTTTGTTGAAGGCAGACTAAAACCCTATCTAGATGAAAGAAAAACTTACAATGACAGCCTCCTCTAAACTTTTAGATGGACACCAATGAAACATTCCCGTTGAATCAAACTTTCTAGGCTCGTCTGTTCCACTGACTTTATCTGGAGGTTGGTTCCATGGTGCAGGGGGTAATTCTGTATGTTCACGCTCATTATATGATTGTAGGGCTTTACCTGGGCTTGTTGGCCTTTAATAAAACGATTAAAGTTATTTACTTAAGGCTATATTTCAATTGATGAAAACACAATACGACAGCTCAGCGCTGAACAGTTGTTACTGCCTATATGTTTACAGGCAGTAACAACTTTTTGTGCTGACACATCAATTACAATTTGATTACATTATGAAAATGTATATTCACATATAAATGGAGTTTAATATCATCATCAAATATGAAAATTATATTAATATTTATGAATTGAAATTGTTGAAAATTTAGGGATAAAATATGATAAGGCCTGTCATCACACATTTTGTGAGCAATATTTTAAATACAATTAACAAATAAGTATTCATACCATGATTTTTTTTTAACTTACATCAATCACAAAACATCATTGCTAGTATATTAAATCATATCAATTCATTGAAAAACTTTCAATGAATTGATATGATTTAATATCACTTTTATATGCAGTATGAATATTAATGTTATTAAGTTCGTAACTAAATTTCCTTGATATATTCAAACTAGCGTACTTAGAGCCTAAATCGCTTCAAAACATTAAGTTTGTGACAGGTTTTCTGATTAGATAAGTTTTATTATTCAAATGTTTCTTTAACTATGATACTGAATTGTCCCTTTTTGCATTTGGATCAACTGTTTTTGTGACGAGTCATGTGAAATGGGAGCATCTGTGTGGTGCATAAAGTGTTGACCCTTGTCAGACTGCATGGACTGTTCAGACTGCCTAGGGTTGAATTTTTTTGGGCTTTGCTCATTTTCTTAATCTAGAATAATCAATCAACCTTCTCCTGAAAGATTTTTTGAAATGTGACCTCTGGTTGACCTGTACTAGAACCACTCTGTTTTTCAATATTTATTTTATGTAGTTCCTAGATGGTCCCTTTTTGCATGACAGAACACATTTAAATAATTCAGTTAAAAGAAAGTCTGCGCTACTGGCATTTCTCTATTTCTTTTCTGTGTAAAAAGCTATGTGTGTGAACTGTCCAAATAAAAGGGTAAATTAGAGTTTCAAGAATATATAGAGGATAATCGCTTGTTTCAGTGTAAGATTGATTTATATTTCATTGAGTGAACAACAAAAGCTATATTTACACTCATGGCCACTCATAGAAATATAGCATTTTTTTTGTTCATGAAATGAAATATGAATAAATTTTAAATAATCGTTCTATTTCTTCAATGCTAAAATGGGACAAAATGCGAAAAATTTCAGGGCATAAATTCTTAAAGCCTGTCATTTTGTACTTGATAGCTATGAATCATTCTTGATTACGTCACTTTTTGGGCTCCGCTTACATGATGTCAGATAGAGTGACATGAACAAACAGGGGATATGAGTCGTTGATAATTTCACTGGTAAGGTGGTGAGTTCATCAAATGATAATCTACAGTTATTTCTTGATAAACCACCGGAAAGCATTAAAGAATATCTGTTAAAATGGTTATTTTATAACTGGGATGTGGAAATTAATAAATAAATTAATGGAAATTTTAATGATTTGTTAGTATTGGGAAAGATATATAGAATTACCATCCCCCATTTTCTGAAATAGTTTGTAGAAATTAAGCTTCAAACTAGACAAGAAAATTTTTAATTGTCCAAAACAGAAAGAAGTTGCAAACTGCAGTGGAACTATATTTGAATTGCAAACTTCAAAACTGTAATAAATATAGGGACACTTAGCTATGAAAGTATTTGGTAGAAAAGTGTTTTTTTGTGATAAACCTTCAATTCTAAGCTGTCATAAATATCATAACTAACAGGAGAGCTAACTAAGCAAAACATCAACCAGGGTTATTCTGTAGAATTGACAAAATAAAGGGAAATTCCTGAAAAGAAGACTGTCTTATTTTTTTTAAAACAACAATCTAAGGCAAACAAACCCTAGACACATACCCAACTCTCAAGCATCA
Organism: Fragum whitleyi; assembly: GCA_948146395.1. Lineage (NCBI taxonomy): Eukaryota > Metazoa > Mollusca > Bivalvia > Cardiida > Cardiidae > Fragum > Fragum whitleyi. The sequence goes on along the minus strand of OX411545.1, from coordinate 45,225,262 downwards.
CAGTAAGGTAAAAACTTATTGCTTAAGGTGGTGGTCCCGTAATTGTTCTGCAACATATCAGTAAGGTAAATACTTTTTTGTTAAGGTGGTGGACCCATAATTGATCTGCAACATTTTTGTACATTCTGCCCGATATAGATTGTAAGTAAGTGAAAATAAAAACATTGAAGATATAATAATTTCAGGAAAACATCACACTGATTTATGATGTTGCAATAGATTAACTTATAGGTCCAATTGTCAATCGATTTCATTGATAATAATATCAAATCAATACTTTGATCAATCTTCAAATTGCCCACTTTCTGTCAATAAAACTAACAATCCTGTTAATGGACAATTTTATTGAAAATGAAAAAAACAATGATATAATAAATTTATCAGAATGTCATTTCAATATAGTTGCTAATGATTCTGAAAATTCACTGATCTTTAAAATGAGCATGTGCATGACATTTCCAATTCCACAAGTGTGCAAGGCAAAGTCTCTGGCAAGCCTTTGCATCAGCACAGTCTTACCAGACATTTTGCTGTGCAAATTATGCACGCTGTAGATCCATAAGATCTTCATCCCTCTCCTTTTGGCAAGCAAATTACCTTATCTCATTGTGTGGTTGTCTAAGATGAATGTATGTATGTCTATTGTACTTAATGGAAATTATTGCAAATGTCTTGCACAGGCTCAATAATATGTTGTTTTTTTCCCAAAAAATAATGCATAAAAGTTGGGCATAGCGTCATATAGATTATCAGAAATGCAGTGTAAAACTCAAGCTTGGGCGTGGGGCAACATGCCCAAACGTAGCACACAAAATGTTTACATTGATAGTCGATGGACCTGCGTGGTGAGTTTCACCCATTTCTCAAGGGCACTTTCTTCTCTGAAAATGTGGGTTAGAATAACAGAATATGTGAGAAAACATTTTCTTCAATTAAAAAAGTGTCCAATAACTTTCAAAATATGAAAGAATATAATATAATAACAATACAATAATACTAACAAGTATAATAAAGCTTTGTTGTTAAATTGCCTTATTCTACAAATGAAATCAAATAAAATGTGCTAATACCCTTGAAACCTTTTTGATAAGCTTGACCTAAAAATTGACCATGACCTTGCCAGATGACCTTGACATTCACTGATTTGTAGTGACAAAAGGAAAATTCTTGTTGAATAAGACCTTTGTAACTTGACTAGCAGTGAAATTTAAGGAAAATATGAATTTGCAAGTTACGTTTTTCCTAAACAGACAGACAACAATGTAAAACAATATGGCCCAATCTATGAAGGGCATATAGATATACAGAAATGATAAAAATCATCCATCTAACATACATATCCCTTTATAAAACAAAAATACATCTTTTTGTATTGACAAACTAATGTAAATAATTGTGATACTCACATATTACCTCCTCCCCCTCCTACTGCCTTTTTGAAAATACTGGCTTTGTCTTTGAGTGAAAATGGGTGGGATGATTGACTCTGTGTAGCAGCTAAAAATCAAAACATTTGTCAATTGTTTTATGTTTAGCATTTTATAATATTACATGGGTGTTATTACACTAGTGTAATAACTATGCAAATGAGCTTAGAATATAATAGCGACACAATTTTGCTATATTGAAAATAAAGTCATTATGGATGTGATGATGTCATTTTACAATTTTCAGCAACTATAGATAGATACTTAATGCAATTTAAATAATGTTAATAACCCAATTATCAATACTTATATGAAAGCTTTTCAAATCAGGTGAATGCACAGTACAATATTTTCAGTGATGTATAGACGGATCAACAATCATTTATTGAGATGTATGGTTAAACTATGTCTAAAGAAATTCTTGGTAATCAAATAAGCACAATATTTTCTGGAAAAAAAATGGATAGCTGAAAATTAAACGCTTAAAATATCACTTTCATATAACAATGTTTGGAAACCAAACCTCCAGCTAAGTCAAGATTAGTTACCAGCCCGGCTTTCCAGATCAAAACATTTGCAAAGTGCTTGAGAAACTTTATCCCACTTTGAATGTCATTTTGTGCAAAGACTAGTACAATTTCGTTCTGTTTACAAAAGTTTTAGGTCTCCATTTAGTAAGGTGCTATTATATGTGACCCGTCACGCAAAAAGGGACCATCTGGGAATTTTGTAAAATGAATATTTGAAAAAGAGATTTGGACCAGCATAGGTAAACTAGAGGTCGCATTTCAAAAATTCTTTCACGGGAAGGTAGATTAATCATTCTATTTTCAGAAAATTAGCAAAGTGCGAAAAGTTTCGATACTAGTCAGTCTGTGCAGGCCGCGCAGTCTGACTAGGATTGACACTTTACGCACTACCTAGATGATCCCTTTTCGCGTGACAGGTCACATATAATATATAAAAGACATCAACTGGTCATTGTCCTGGAAATATAGCTACACATCACTACAACTCTAGCTCATTTAATCAGCAGAAGCAATTTTTTTAAAGCCTAGTGCTGTTACGCATTCAAGGCAGCCTGAAAGTACATTTGCTGGTGATCTATCAAACGTCACATGCATTCAATGTGGAGGACAAGTGTCCCAGTTGAAACAACGTCTGAGGGAGCTCTGCATTACTCTACAACTCTAGCTAATTCAACCTGCAGACGCAATATTTCAAAAGCCTAATAATGGTATGCATCCAAGGAAGCCTGTAAGTACATCTGCTGGTCAACTAACAAACTCTTGGGAGAAAATATCTAGCGTTGCTATAAAAAGTATCAAATATAAAAACCTTCCCTTCAAAGGTGAAATTTTAGACTACAAAGACCCAAAATTAGCTGATATTTATTGATAAAGATTTCGAAGTCCTGGTCTACAGTATCATACTGTAGGTGGGAGATCAAAATCTCATAACTTCAGCTGTATTCAAGCTTAAGCTATAAGATTCTTGACGCCCGTTAATGACATGATTGTTAATAATTATCTTATACTGATGCAAAGCCACTCAAATTTCATATGACACAATCAAATAGGATCATGCTTGCAAGCAAAAGGGGAAACAGTCTTCAGGTTTCTTCCAAAATGTTCAAGCTTCCAAAGTCACAAGCCCAATAGTTTAGTTTATTTGTATGGGGTTTAACGCCAACCTCAGCATTTTTGCAGTTATATTTAGGGGCTGTTGCACCTACTCATGGTTTCCTGTAATTTGTCACATCAGTACAACCACAATTCTTCCAAGCCATTGGATGCCCATCCCACTTAGGTGTACTACTTATCATACACCTATTGGTTGGAGACAATTACTTGTGTCACATTGACTTTTGTCAAATTTCGGATAAAAGTCAGAATCAGCATGTACCCGCTGAAGCAGTAACTCTAAAGTAAATGTTGACAGTAAAGTTGGATCAATATTCAATATTGTACACACATGAACAATAATATTGCAAATCTACAGGATCTATGATGAGCCTATTCCTGACATTTCCAACAATTTTATAAGTGTGTGATCGACAGACATTGAGCTATTGGAACAACCACACAATGCGTTAAAAATATCCTCTGATTGATAACAGAGAGAATGCATCTGTAGCTATCTACAAAGTATGTAGTGAAGACTGATCAGACTGTGCAGCTGCACAGGCTGATCTGAGTTTTCATGTTGTGCACATATGAAATTGTTGGAAATGTCACACACATCTGCACAGTCTGACCAGAGTTTTGCTTTTCTTTTGAAGGTAGATCAGGTCTAGAAAAGCCTTTCGACAGGCAGACAAAAACTCTTGATAAACTTTAGAACTATCAAGGCTGCTCAACGTTTTCGCTTCATGCATGTTTCAAATTGTTGGAAATGTCACACACTGGCTCTAATATTGATGAGGATTGGCAATATCATTGATACATTGATATTTGATTGTTTGAATGGTGTTTTACGCCACTTTCAACAATCCTTCACCCATATCGCGGCGGCATGAGCATCCAACAATGGATTCCTGGTATTTCTCACACTGGTACTACTATTACAGCCTTTCCTAGCCTCCAGCTGCTATCCCACATAGGTCTACGATTTATCAACCCATTGGTGAGACAAATAGTCGCAAAGAATGAGTGCCGCTGTTGGGGATCGAAACCAGGACCTCTAAAATTACAGTCCAACGTGCTACCAACTGCGCTATGCTGGTGGCTCAATAGTACTGTCAATAACATTGAAAATGTATGTACCACTTCAGATATCAGTATGTACAAACTGCAAATTAATAAGCCAAAATTACTTTGAGGTCAGATGAAAACTTTTGTTAGTGCCTACAGGCACTTTTTATTCAATTTGTGGATAATATCATTTAGATGTATTTTTTGCTAAAAAAAATTGTGTTACTGATTAAGAAGCAAAGCATATTTCTTTTCTGAACATTAAAAGGGACCATTTAGCAAGTCCATGATTTGTTTCAATGAGGTTTAACACTGATTTTACTTATCATTCATTAATATAATGGGGTCTGGAGCATCTTACAATAGATTCCATGTATTTCTTGCACCAGGACAATCATTACATTGTTTCCTAGCCTCCAGCTGCTAAACCACATAGGTTTACAATTACCCCCCCCCCCCCCACTCAATTGGTGGGAGACAAATATCAGAAAGGCTTTGTGCTGAACCCATGACATCCCATAACTGAAGATTAGAGAGCCTGATACCCTACCAACTGATCTATAGCAGTGGCTAGCAAGATGATGAGTAATGGCTACACAGGGGGTGTGGAAATACGAGTTTTCTCCACTTGTCCCTGGACAAGTAAAAGCGGATTTTCTACTTGTCAAGAATCAAATGAACTTGTCCGTAAGTAGAGTAAATAGAAAAATTTGAAAAAAAAACATTGCATTTTGATGAAGAAAATGCTGGTATGCAGCATTTTCTTCATTAAAAACAATGTTTTCTATCCTATGATATGAACATTAGGATGATTTCTCTCTTAATTCTTTTAAGTAACATTCCAAGATTTGCCCTGGTATTTACTTGTCCTTGGACAAGTGGTTTATAAAAATTTACTTGTCCTCAAGTACAAAAGCCCGAGTCGGACAAGTCAGGCATGGGAATTCCACACCCCTGTTACAATTTTAGCGTATTAACAATTTAAGGTGTATTTTTTACACTTGGGCATGCTAGGGCTACAACTAGTCAGCAAAGTTTTATTTTAACATGTACCTACATGTCACTGAAAGATAAAAATAAATATCATTTATTAAGTTTTATGTAATACAAAGTATATAACATAAACAAGGTAAACATTTGTTATCTAGAGAACATCTAAGAAATGTGAACAGTATCAACCTCACTAAGACTGCATACGATGACCAAGATTGAAATATTTTACAGATGGTAGGTTTTTTGTAGGAAGAAAAACTATTCTATCTTAACCATCAATTCACAATTTGAATAATATATGAGCCTGCACATGTTTTTTTTCTTCAAATCAAAGCCCTGAAGGGCCTGAAAGTCGCTTCAACAGATGTATTAGTTAAACAAGACTTGCTTTTTATGACCCTATCAGAGAAGGTTTTAAAAAGTATTGAAGGAAATGAAATTAATATTGAATTGTATATAACAAGAGATGTTTGTCTCTTAAAAAATAGATCTATTGAACCTCTCCACAATAAATTCTATGCACCTTTGAATTTTCAAAATTGTGACCTGTCACGCTAAATGGGACCTTATCCGAACTCCAAAAATCCAAATTTTGACAAACTTGTCAGACCCAGGGCAGGTTGACCAGATCCTGTATGCGAAAAGTGAATACAGAGTAAGATAGGGTAAATACCCCAGATTTAGAAAATTACATAAAAGTGAAAAGCGTCGGCCCTAGTCTGGCTGCCCGGACAGTACAGACTGACTAGGGTCAATATTTTTCACACATGCCATAAGGTCCCTTTTAGTGTGATGGGTCACAATTGTACATGAACCTTTATCAATATTTGAGCTATGTGCAAGACAAGATTTGTACATGGACGGACAGACAGGCTGATGCCAGTATAACCCCTAAAACGATCAGGGTTCTCCTAAGAATAATTGGAAGCTGTAGTGGCAGCATCGTTGGAAGCTTACAATACAGTGTTTATGCAAGTAATTGTGATTATGTGAATAAAAACATTTGGGAAAAGAATAAATTGCTCATGTTGAGCAATTTCTTCTTTTCCAATAATGTTTTTATGCATATTTATTGTACAAAATGCCTTGATTCATCAGTTTTGCCTTATTTCATCAGTTTTTGACATAAGATAACTAAAATTTCTCTATTTGATGACCATTTTGAAGAAATTAAGCGGTGGGGTAGTTTTAAAGCTGTAGGGGCATAACACTGTTTTAGATGAAGCTGTAGTGGGGCTGATACAGCTTATTGGCCTGGGGAGAACACTGACGATCGTTTTGCGGGGGTATGGTTTATTGGGGTTTTACGCCGTTTTCAACTGCTATGGTCATACTGCAGTGACTGGAGCACCAAACCATGGATTCTAGTTTTTTTCATACTAGTACTTTCACAATACCCTAACCGAGCCTCCTGCGATTCCTCTACATAGGTTCACGATATGGGTGACATTCTTTTAGTGGAGCTACAAAAAGTTTTGCTGGGGTATAATAAAACATACTTGTCAAAACTTCTAACCGGCCTATTATTTTCTGTCACAAATGACATTTTGAGACGGGATGAATATAATCATCGGTTTTCATTAAACAGAATAATTTTTTCGACGTGCAAAAGATGAAAATGTTACCACTATTCTGGTTCAAGTATTTAAAAAAAATACACAAGTTTCACCATATCTCCTTATTTTGACTTTGATCGATTTTAACATTGGTGGGTGGAGTATTTTGTGGAAAATTTGTTCATATCTGGGAAATATTCCATAGAATCAAATTCTTCTTTCGAGAATAATGCTTCTTTATCGATTGACTAGAAATGTTGATAGATAAATTTTTAAGAATATCTAATTTTATTTGGTCCTAAATCAGAGTTTCTGTCAAAACGAAGCGAATAACAACCGATGAGAAAATGGCGACTAGATCCACAGGGAAATGTTCCGCTGATTTTTTTAGAACATATTATCATATATGTTCTAAAAAAAATCAGCGGAACATTTCCCTGTGACTAGATCTATATGAGAGCGTGTCTGAATTACTGCGCATGCGCGAACTATTTTTTCGATGCTTTCCAGGGCTCTCACTAGGGTTTTGAAAGTAGGATTCCAGGAATCCAACTTCAGAAAAAGTTGGATCCAACACAAAAAAGTTAGATTCCATCATTATGAGGGTTGATTTTGTACCATGCAAAACTATGATATTGAAACGACAATTTATTAACCTTTTACTACACAATCCAATGTTTTAGTCACCAGAATGGTTATCTTAAGGAAAACATTGATTGAAAAGAAAGAATTGCTTGTAAAAAACATTTTCTTCTTTTATCCCAATGCTTTTTACATTTTTTTATTCATTTTTGGAGATTGGCTCAGTAGATGACAAAACTTTTCCCGGTTCAGTTTAAAACCATATAAAACCAATACAGAAGCAAGTCTTTGAAACAGTCATATCTTCTTTTTGCCAGAAGTTAAAAAGAGGTCAAAAAATTTTATTGTATTTACTTAGACTTTAAAAACATCTCAACATATAAGTCAATGCGATGATTCTCTTTGCAGATGTTGCCAATTGAGAAAAAAAATTCAGAATTCATTTTCATTACAAAAGATTGTATGTTTGAACTGCATTGGTTATCCCTCTTTCTTTTTTTTTTTTTTTTTTTTTTAGATTGAAATAATTAAACTTTCCGAACCACTTGTCTTTTGATTTATGTTCATTTTTTTTTCATTTCAACACGTGTCTGATCAGTAGGCTGATCCGGAGCTTTCCATTTTCGAAATACGGTATCCGACGGAATTGAGCACATGCACGGCGTTTCAGAGATTCACCGGTAGTAGTAATTCGTTTCGTGTTTTTTTTCGGAACATTTCTTTAATTAAATAATTGTTTTAAGTCAAAATACCGATTTTAAAAAAGGTAAAAGAGATTCGGGACAGTTCGAAGGACACGGACTAATCATTTACTTGTTACGAACAAATCGGGTCAATTATGTTGTCTTACAATTGTCTTCGTCTAAATTGGGGCCCTGCTCGAATTCAATTACCGGTAAATAATTAGTGAATCAACTGCTTCGATCAATATATTAATAGTTCACGTGTTTCGTTTATGCCTAACAATCGCCAAAACACATTGTCGGAGTCTAGATTCAATTCATTGATAGTCAGGCTCCGCCTACAAGGTCTACGAATAACCGATTACGATTGGCTGTTGGCGTCAATTAACGTCACGCCTACCGCGCCCATCTATCGGACTTCAGATATGGCCATTATCGATTTTTCACGCGACAGTTAGCCTAACTTACGTAAACAATCAAATACATGTTATACACAGCCGAGAGGTTATAAGTCGGTACGCGTGCCTTAAAAAAACTTGTCGTCCGGTGGAATCCTTTGATGGGATTTTTTGTCATCCGCTGAGAAAAGTTGTCGTCTCAGACGACACTACTGTCGTTTCCGAGAGCCCTGCTTTCAACGAAAACCCCTTAACTGTATATTAAAACAAATTGTGGTTACGAGGTTTTCGTTGAAACCGATGTTATTCTTTTTCTGAAACGAGTCTGTATTACTGCGTGTAGTGCACTATTTTTTCAGTGGTTTACGAAAAAACTCGTAACTGCTTATTAAACAGGTGTGGTTACGGTGTTTTTTGTTTGTTAGTTTTTGTTTTTTGAAATTCTTTCTCTGCCTCATATGGCGTTTAAGAAATATGATGTATATTTCTTCTACAACTTTCATGCGATCACAAAATGTGGCATTATTTCGTTATGTTTATTACCATAAAGTGCGGACAAGAAATCAGAGATCTACTTTGTCTCAAAACAGAAATACAGAAGACGTTAAGAGGTCTGTCTTTGACCTTGTTTGACCTGTCCAGAAAACTTCGTACGACCACAATAAGTCGCAGCGCGAGCGCAAGCGACTTAAAAATTAGCATATGCCCCATACTTTGAGCAGCAATGATAACAAAACAACCTATTCAAAATATTTGCTGACCATCTGAACAAGGGTTTAATCCCTGATCAATCCATTGATAGCATATACATAACATATACTGTAGTAAAATAGGTGGATGCGGAGGCTTTGAAAATTTGATGAAAATATTTCACACACAGAGTCATGGTATAGAGTTTTACAAATTTCTTTGAAAGTCCCTTTTCTTATGACTAGTTACTGATATATATATCATTACACATACCATATTTTTTTCATTAAAGTTGCATTTGCTTCCTTTTTTAAGGTACCCTAACATTATGAACATTATAGACAAAAATACTGAGTTAATAAATGTGACCCATCATGCAAAAAGGGACCATCATGGAAGTGTGTAAAGTGTTGATCCTGGTCAGACTGGGCAATCTGTGCAGACTGACCAGGGTTGAAACTTTTCTCAAAAACCAGATTTTCTGAATCTTGAATTATTATTCTACCTTCCTACGTAATTATTTCCAAAGTCCTCCTTCTAGTGTGCTTATGTTGGATCCATCCCTCTTCCAAATAATTATTTATTTTATGGAGTTTCCAGATGAACCTTTTAGGTGTGACAGGTCACAAATAGATTCCCAATATTAGACAAACGTTATCAATGATATTGCTAATTATGAAATACGCTTTTTTTCAAATGATTACGACTTTTTTCTAAATTGTCTACATTTAAAGGGAAAGTTTTCCTAGTAAAAACATAATGATATTCAGAAAACAAAGAAATACTTGACTGTTGCAAAGCAGACTAATACCCCCCTACAAGTGCTTGTCAATGATGAAAAGCCAATTTCCATCAAAGAGCCATAATTGTCAAAAGACAATGGATTGCAACCAAAATTTAACTTGCACATCTCTGCGTGATACTGATCACATCTGTAAAATATGAATAAAATCCGCTCATTAGTTACTGAGAAATTGAGTGGACAAAAAAAGTTACAGAAGGATGGACAAACCAACCGACGGATGCATGCACACTGACAAGCTGACTCCTCTATTACCCCTAAATGTAGTTTCGGGTGGTATAATAATAGAAAATGTATATGTAAAGACAATAATAGAATAACAATAACAGGAATGTACATATTGCCCAAGAACAAGCATTTACAAAGAGTTTGAAAAAAATTCAGAATATTTTTTTTTATCTCATCTTAAACTAAAACAACAAGGGAAAGAGCATGAAACAAAACTCTAAGCACAGAAAAGAGATAACTATAACAAACAAGAAAGGTAATAGCTGGCCTTTGGCTCTTTGAAGATCAAAATTAACTTGGGAAAAAAACTTTAATATTTGAATTGCATTATCAAAAACAAAGAGATAAGACAGTAGGAAAGCAAACAGCATCTTCGATATTCAATCATCTCTCCATCATTTATTGAGATGACAGGTCGTGTCAAAAGGGCAGTGCAACAATCTTGTAAGTGTCTTATAACATTTTCAATGAAGGGTTTGTTTGGTTGTATGGAGTTTTACACCACTTTCAATAATCTTTCAGTTATATCGCAGTGGCTGGACAACTAACAATGGATTCCTGGTATTTTCTCACCAGTACTACCATCACATCCATTCCTAGCCTCAAGCTGCTCTCTCACATAGGTCAATGATTATAAAATAATTGATGAGAGACAAATATTTGGAAAGGATGTATCGAGGGGTCAGTGCAACACTATTGTAAAAGCCTATAAATATATAGGCACTTACAATTGTCTTGCGGTAACTCCTCAGTATGCTGCTGTAGGGGATCAAACCCCAGGACCTCTAGATTGACATACTGGCTCCCAACCAACTGCACTCCATTTTCAATCAAGAGAAAAAGTTTTGCGAAGACAGGCAGACAACAGCAAGGACTCCTGAGTGGGAGTTTGGCACTATAAAGCCTTGGTTTGAAAAAACAACCATAAATTACATATCCACAGAAGGATCTTCAATTCCCACAAGGATGGTGCATGTAAATATAAGCCCCTTATCCTCCTTATCTACATTTTACCATCAAAGTAAGAAAGCAGAAAGTTTGAAAATATTAAAGCATGAATGAAGCACAACACAACATTAAAAAAAAGGAGTTTGGTACCTAATACTGCAGTTGCTCCCTTCCTAAACATGGCCACTGTGTTATGCATTAAATATAACAATCAACATTAGCTATACCTATATACTACAAACATATATTTGCTATATAAAAACTCAGAATCCAAACAAAGTGGATTAAACATTTGTAGGTAAGATAGAAGGTTATTATATTTATACACATATTTATATATTCATAGGATCCTCTTAAAGAAGGCGGCTGTGCCGCTGAAAGCTAGTGTATAAATATAATCTTATTATTAACCCTTGTCATGCTGAATAAATTTTGGCTAAAAATTTCACAAAAATCAAAGGGCAAAAAGCACTGAAAGTACCCACTGTAGGTCAATTTCTATTTGAAAAACTAAATCTATTGACAATTCTGGTTTGAAAGTGAGAAACAGGTGGTGTAGACTAACATCAGACTGCACATATTTGCAGGCTGATGTTTGTTTAAAGCACCTGTCAAAGCAGGAATATTCCGGGTTCAGCATGAAAAGGGTTAAAAGTATTTATCTCAAGAAGATATTCGTTAAGATAGAACAAATGAATTTGTAATGATAGAGAATAAGGTAAATCCTGGCTAGCCCAAAACTATTGTAAGTGCCTATAATTTAAATAGGCGCTTACAACAGTTTTTGTGCATACATCTTCGAGATTTTCTGAAACTTTGATTTAAGATAAATAGAGGAAGGCTAAAAGTAAAGACCATTCATTGAACATACCATGATAAAGAATGGTTGAAAGATCTTTGAATTATATTTTGTTGGAAAAATCATGTTATGCCATTATTATTTCTATGATCATTATTTTGTTACCCATGCATTATAATATCCCAGAGTCTAGAAAATTATTGCTGATGAAATTTTTAGGAAAATCTTTTGTAACAATGCCATAAGATTTACTATTGCAATCATTAGGATAGGGTTTTACAATAAACCAAAGAGGAAAGGATATTTTTGTTTTAATGTTAAGACTACAAATGAGATAGTTACCGGTAATCAAATTCTATATGTCTTAATATTTAGTAAGAAGGGGATCAAATTCTCAGAAAATACCAAATCCTTTGACAATAGTGCTACATCATCTTAATTTAGCTAAAGGTATAAAAGGATTATAAGAAGAAACAAGAGCACCACCTACGGGTGCAACACTTGGCTGCAGGTGCATGATAATGCAAAAATTCTAGGTAAAAAAGGGGCATAACTGTTACAAAAATGCTTCCAGAGTTATCCATCTTGATAGTGTAGGTAGCTCTTGTGATGGTGAACATACATGTCAAGTTTCATGAAGATATCTTCAATAACAACAGAGATATGACTTAGGTTAAAGTTTGTCACACCAACGCCAGCATCAACACCGACACCAATGATACCAAGGTGATCATAATACCTTGGGTTTTCTCTGAAAACAGCCGAGCTAAAAAGAGATATTGTCTAAGTTTTCCACTCTCCTGACTTACTAAATCTTATGTGAGGGTCAATTTTTATGCTTCTTCTTAAGCAGAAGGTCTTTGGTGATTCTATAAATTAAATAATTATATATATTCCAATCATGATTATCATGATAATTTGATATGACAATTATTTATTTACAATGCTTTAAAAACAAAAATTTTTACTACAACATGAAAAAAAGATACACACTTAAACATTTTTTCCCCGCTACTATTGAATTTTGTAAAAAACATAAGAATGCATAATGCACATGATTCATTCAATACAAATCCTAAATTGTACAAGTCAAAAATCATTGCTGGGTGGCAAATTGACTAAGTTCTTTTCACAAACTAGATTTACCAAATTCATTGTTTTCAATATCATAACAAGGGCTATGATTAGCCTTAGCAAGTAGGTCTCGTCTAATCACAACTTTTGATATGAAATGTTTATTTAGACAAATTTATATCAAGGTTATTAAAACATATCAAACTATCTCAGACATCATGCAACATATAAGTGCTGGCACATCAAACATATTTATTTCGGCATTCAATCAACCTTTAATCAAAATATTATATTTACTGTCAAGATCATGTATTTACTCATGTTCACAAATACTTCCTGAAGTTATTTCAATACACTACCCGTAGAACTATGTTTCAGCATTTTAACAGATTTTTTCTCACATAATCAACAATTTTCTATATTTCTCTACCACAGAGTAATTCTGTTACAGCTTTTTTTAAAAAATTTGGAATGGAGGTATTATTTTGAAATACCTCTCATTGTAACTTAACCCTTTCCTGTTTTACAAAATTTTGGACCTGTCCAAATTCAAAGGTTTTGCAGACGAAAATTTAAAGTTGATTTAATTTGAAAAAACAACCATTCAGTAGGATAGAAAATAGTGTGGAAAAAGAAGAAATTGCTTGTCAGGAGCAATTTCTTCTTTTTTCACAATGTTTTCTCAATCATAAAATCACAGGCACGTAAAAAGCAGGGATTAAACAGCAAAGGGTTAACTCAGTTCTTAGGGAGACAAAAAGTTTACACTACCAAGGCATCAGTTTTTTTTTTTATTCAAGTTTTAAGTATATTTTAACAATTCAGATTAAAACTGTTGTGACACCTTTAAGAAATATAGTATCCCGCTTTGCATGTTGAGGGTAATGTACAGACACTTGGTACAGTCTAGCACTGAACCCTGGATGTGTATTTTCATGCAAAGCAGTGTAGACACTTTTAAACCTTTTTTCAAATTTGTTCAAAATTTTGCATCCTGAACATAGGCAAGGTGTGATATCAAGATACATATTGAGTGTAGAGTAAACTCCTTCATGCATTTAGTATGTGATGCAGTAATTATTTGATTTGTGCTTTAAATCCTAATTCTTCAAGACATTTCAACTTGAACTCCAAGCCATTAAGAAATTTCATAAAAAACAAAATCCTCAAAACATCTTTTCTCATATATGTTTCTTTTTGAAGTTTCAATGCCATGAAAGTGGTCAAATTTCTCGTTTTTGTTTTTAATAGGAAATGATAAGAGCCCATTACACCTATGTTTGACTGTCCAGTGCTCGATTGGGATAAAAAATATAAATCCAAAATGGTGCTTAATTTGCACAAAAATTATTCCCAGTTAATTCCTTGTTAGCCAAGGTTACTCTTTTAATAGTTAACATATATTCCAATTCTTTAATTGATGCCTTTAGTAATACCAGATACAGTTATTACAAATTATCAGCTTTTGTATCTATACAAAAAGAGGACCCTGATGCCCCAGCTAAAGCAATCCTTCAAGTTTTCTAAAAAAAAAAAAAAAGAATAAAAGGCACACCATTTCAGTGTTCCTATTTTTGGAGTTGAAGTTTTCAATATTTTAAGTGCTAATGTACAAAATTAGTTCAAAATACGTACGAGGTCTACAGCGACATTTCTTGATCATGCGTATATCTTGGATTTCCGAATGACAACTTTTGCAGTAGTAATATGCCCTGAAATACAACACAGAAAATACTATTTGTTTTTTTTAATCCAGATGATTTGCTTTATGGAATCTAAGAGAACTTTATAAATAATTTTCCTAATAAACTTAACTTATCCCAAGGACAAAATTATGGTATGGTTAATATTTAAAAATTAAATTTTAGATGACCATTTAAAAAGATAAGACTTAATTATTTTAATATTTTCTGTGTAAAAACATGCTACCAAATGGGCTATAACAATGACCTCTACTTTTCCTTTTGACCTCCCCTGCAGACTTAGGTACAAAGAATCTCTGTGTAGCAGTCTCTAGTTTCACCCTAATATTGCCCATACAAGATCAATAAAATTGTCAAATCCAATAGATTGATAATATTATTTGAACCTGTAGGGGTGATATTGAAGATAGGTCCATACCCATATATTGATCATGTATGGGATCCATTACTTTGTCTTATAACTTCCTCTGCAGATTCATCTATAAAGAAGCCCAGCTTGGCAGTCTCTAGTTCACCTCACTACTGCCCTTACAAAATCAATTAAATTGACATTCCAAAAGATTGACAATATAAATGACCCTGCAGGGGCTATATGGAAGATAAGTCCATATATTGATTATGTATGGGATCCATAACATTACCTTTTAACTTCCTCCTCAGATTCAGCCATAAAGAAGTCCCATGTAGCAGTCTCTAGTTTCACCTTAATATTGCCCATATATCGAGGGGTCAACGCAAGACTGTCGTAACTCCTTTTTGGAAAATTTTACAGGAGAGACAAAAAACTCTCTTATCTCTATGTTGTAGATTATATTTGAGCAGAATTAAGAAATTAAATAGAGGTAATCTGTCTAATTTCATTCTAATAGTTCATTTTTAAACAAAGCTAATGAAAAAGGTTATTTCAAAGAAAATGTGACTTACGACAGTTTTGCCTCTGAAAATGTCTAAATATTTTATGAAGTGTTCATGCAAAACTGTCGTAAGTGGACTTACGACAGTTTTGTCTTTCAAATTGCTTAAGACTTTTACATAGAAATAGTGCAAAACTGTTGTAACTCAAGTCTGTTTCCACCTTTATTTCCATTTTCTAGCTTTTTGCAAGGAAACTAATTGATGAATTGTAAGAAGAGAAATAAAAACTGTGTTTAAAGTGCATTTAACAACTTTTCAACACTTCTGTGAACCAATGACTATGAAAAAAGTCAATTATTATTTTTTTCAATTTTGCGCAATTTAAGAAATTTAATCATCTAGTGGATTGAACACCTTTTTCAACATTTAGTATTTATCACGGTAGTTATATTGTAGAGGCTGACACATCTACCCATTGTTTCTCAAACCAGTACATCAACAACATTACTGTTCATCCCAGCTAACAGCTGCCCATCCCACATAGCTGCACTACTTATCATATGCCCAGTGGTGGGGTCATGACTTGTGTCACATTGACTTTTGTCAAATGTTGGAGGAAAGTTGACTGAGCCAGAGTCCAAACTCAATAACCCACAATTGGCAGCCTTATGTGTTGACTGCTTCCTGGACTCCGCTTAATCATCTAGTAATCATTTCTTTACATGGCTGTTTTTAGGAAAAATTGCAGGATTTTCCTAGCTTGGTTGTTGTTGGATTATTATCAAACAAACATGTTTCTGATATTTCTGGTATGACAAAAGATATTTCCTTCAAACTTGGTATATAACGTACCTTATGAGAGAGCAACCTATACAGGCACAGGATGTAACAGGACAAAGTCATTTATTTCATTTCAAGCTCACTTTTTTGACATTACAATAAATGTATTTTGATCTATATGATGTCTTTTAATGCATAATTATTGTAGGAATACAACAAAGTAGGTTGCTTCAAACTTGATATAAATCTTAAGGTTTACTGTTATTTTCCTTTTTAGGAGATAACTCCTTATGCAATTTTGAAAGCATACTACATATGGCAGTTTTAACCAAGATATTTTTAGTTCTTTCTTTTCACTTGAATAAGATTTTAACACCACTTTTAAAAGTTTTTCAGTAAGAATACCTAACCATGGATTCTTTGCATTTGTAACACCAGTACTAACTTGACATCCTTTCTCAGCCTCCAGAAGCTCAATCCAATTAGTTTTACGATTATCCTCTCATTGGTGGGAGAGGATTGTTGACAGGGATGTATCCCACGACTGGGATAGAAACCAGAACCCCTGATATGGAGCCCAGACACAGTATTAACTGTGCCGAAGCTGTAGCCTCTTAACAGCTTTAAACTACAACTGAGAGTTGAATCTGTTGCATTCCTCTTGTGAGAACCATACCCTTTCATAGCTCCAGGCTACTATCATCGTGGTGTTTCTGCTGTGTGTCAATAACTTTCCTTTGAACATCTTCTGATAAACCACAATGCCCAATTTCAAGCAATCTTGCCCAACTTGTTTGGGGAATTTAGATTTTCCAATCAGTGTGGGTTTGTCAGGGCAAGTTTTCTTTTGAAGTTGATACCTTGAAACAGTTTCTACTCCAAGCTCATTTGACCAGCTTCAACAAAACTTGAATGTAACTTGTCTGTGAATTCTGCTCAAAACTTGTCTGTGAAATTTTTGTTGGAAGGTGTGATGGGGAATATTTTTGATTTGAAATTTTCAAGCATCTTGCTTCAAACAACAATAGATTTTAGCCAAACCTGGTACAACTGTTTTAGTTTGACTCTTCATAATTTTTTTCATGAAATTTTGACAGAAGTTCTGTCAAAGATGGGGGTTTGAGTCATGGCTTGGTAAACTTTTGTCCAACATTTGACATTCATAAGTCAATGCCATTTTGTCTCCAAACACTGGGGTACAGTAATTGTGACATGGTGGGAAAAACAACTTGTGGTTCATATGAAGTCATTTAATGCTGTGCTTGTACTTATGAACTGATATGTGGAACTTTAGAAAGCCATTTGACTAGGTTGACCACTGGGTGGAAATATACAGAAACACTGTTAGAAAATGAATAAAAACCTGTGCAAACCATAGTTTGAACTGCCGTGACCTTTATCCTTAGATGAATACTGTGAATTATGCACATTCAGTTTAATTCTCTCCTAGATATAAACTAATGCCTGAAATGTAATGACAAATTGACCTTAGGTTCAAAAGATCTTTGAATCCTAACTGTGACTGAATTTTAGATAAGTCGCAAATTTCAAATGCTGTTCACTTCCATTTATAAAATAATACAATTTTTTGAAATATGATTTTCTTCAATTTAACTAAAGATCATATAAATATGAATGCTATATAGGAATTTCTTGAAGAATAAAAAAAGGGGGAAACAACAAAGATAATTTTTCTACTAAATTAAAGAATCTGACAAAGGGTAACAAAATACATTTCCTAGGAAAATAAGAGATGTTTGTAAAGCATTTATGCCCCCAATAAGAACAAGTCATATTCTTTGTCATTAAGCAAAGGACAATAACACCAAAGAATGTTGAGTAGAGTAACTGTTCTTGAACACTGCACTCCTCCTAAATGAGATCTATCCACCTGTGAAGTTTCATTATTCTAGCATGCATACTTTTTGAGATATGCTCCGGACAAAAAAACAGTCTACAGACAGAAGGCCCGACTGACAAGTGCATAGCAATAAATCCCATCTTCTGTGAAGGGGAGCATAATTAAAGTTTTTGTGAAGAGCTAAAAAGAATCTTTTCGTGAACCATTACAGTCATATTGCTAATTTGATGAGGATTTCTCTAAGAATCGGAAAAGAGGTAAATTTAAACATCTGAGGATATTTCTTCGGTAGTAAGCACTAAAAGAATCTCGCTAGAGACAAAAGGATCCTAAAACCCAGGAAAATTAAGAAATTAAATATGAAAGACAAAGGACCTTTCTCAGGTTCTAAATTAAATAGAAAAAGAGGTCCATAGGGGCCTGGGACTCTCTACTGACTCCCTTCAAAAGCCTTTAGCATGATTGGGTTGTTAGGTTAGGTAATCACATGCCATTTGAAATTAATTAAGAAGCCAGTAATCTTTCTAATGTTGGAAAAATTAAAAAAAAAGACATACTAATCAAATTTTCATTACAACCCTTTTGCTGTGAGACTTCCTGGACCTGAGCATTTTTTAACAGAATGTTCCTCACAATGGTTAATCCATGCATTCCATGCAAGTTTAAAGCAAATCAGATGAGATCCGTGGACTAGAATTGCAATATTACTAGGATATTTTAGATATATTTTCATCTCCCATGATACTTGACGAACCTGACCCACTTTCAAAAGGAGCGATTATTATATAAGTACAATCACTCTGTGAAAGTTTGAAGCAAATCAGATGAACTGTTGACTCGATGCCAAGAACAAGAAAAAGTTTACGAATGGACACAAACACAGAGGGACAGTCAGAAAATATACCTTCTATCAGTTAAGAGCTAAAACCCTGATATGGGGTACCTAGATGAAATTTCCTGAGAAATAAAGGAATCTGATTGGGGTAACAAAATGAACAGTCTTTAGAAGTTTCTAGGACAATAAAAGTTTTCACTACATACCACATTATCAAAATTAGAAACCCTTGTAACAGTAAAAAGGGAGTTAAATGGCTCATAGATAGTCTATATACAGACAGAGTTGACCTGTTTAGGGTTGAGAATCCTTTTCCCTGAGTGGATCAAGTCTGTCTATGTGCTTGTTTGGTACAAATTGTTGGCAGCGGTGGGATAATGACAACTGCAAGACTGAAGTTGCCTTACTCACAGATAGGCCAAGCCTCAGGCCTAGTCATTTTTGGGGGGAGAGTAATGTAACAGTTTAAATGGAGGTAAATTGTAGAGGATATGCAAAAAAGAAGGACCTGTCCTAAGTTAAATGGCTAATGATAGTGTATATAGAAATGAACCAACCCATAAACCCTTAAGGCACGGTCCTTTTGCACATACAGATGCATTGGGGATGTAAAAGGTACATCCGTTGAAAAGACACTTTGCATCTAACCCTGTACATACACTTTGCATACGCTCTGTCCATCGAGCACCCATCCATTGTGATTTCATTCTCGCATAAAGTTTTGCATGAGCTGGATAAAACTTATAGAGTGCAAAAACTTTCTGCTATGTACATTGTAATTGCAAAACAATTTGAGGAAAAACGCTATGAATCCGATAGCATCCATTATATTTCTGCTGCATCCCCGATCCATCCGTTAAGCATCCTTGGAACTCTTATCCACTTTGGATGAAAATGTACATAGGATGGATTTATTAGGTATACAAAAAGTATATAAAAGGGAAATAACACAGATAATTAAGTATGAAAGCGTATGCATCACGTAAAATTTAATGATATGCGCTATGTCCCTTTCGTTTCCATTCAGCATACACTGTGTATATGTCCAATCATTTATGCATTCACTCTTTCCGCTATTAGTTTACATCACAATTAAACTCGGCAACCTCTTCTGATCTGTCGCTCCACTAATATCAGCAAGGCTTCCAATGAGCATCCACTCAACATTTCGGCTACATACTTTAACCATCCGATATTTTCCGTTCTGTTTTCGTAGCTTTTTGCCACTATTATCAGTTTTTATCAAGCTTAGGATAAGGATGGAAATTTTACTCTTCCGTTTAGCATACGTTTTGTTTGGTTTGGCAGTGGGACCGCGCTTTTGTATCCTAAATTTTCCTCATAGGGTATGATATAAGTTGATATAAAAATTGAGCAAGTAGAAGTTGTTAGCGCTTCATCCTTATATTTCTGACCAGATTTCAAAACACAATTTTTAGAATTATTTGACATTTTCACAGACACAAAAACAAGAAAATAGCCTGGTTTATGAGAAGCCAGAGGAACAAAAATGATAAGAACATAATAAAATAATTACCATAAGGAGACAGAGACATTTGGAGGTGACTTACGACAGTTTTGATTGTATTCATGCAAAACTGTCGTAAGTCCATTTCTCTTCAAAGATAAAAAGAGAAATATTTTCTGACTAAAGTATTTATATATAAAGATAGTATTAAGCATATTCTTATTTTTAACAAGTGCATAATGAACAAACAAACTGTATACTTTAGAACTTTAGACCAATTTTTATAAAATATATAATTTGTGCTTTTTTCTCCTTTATTAGCTGTCATTTTGACACAATCTTATAAAAAGAAACCTTGGATGGTAAATAATCTATTTATAGTCAGAATATCCGTAGTCATGAATTTTAAGATTGAAAATCATTGAATGAATTAAGAAACATTAACATTTGTTGGACTTACTACAGTTTTGCATGAACATCATAACCATTTCAAGCATAAATTCTTCAATGCAAAACTGTCGTAACTCCAAAAATAGACTTACGACAGTTTTGCATAACAAAATATCCCTTTTCTGAGTTACGACATTTTTGCATTTTTCTATTAAAGTATTTTATATTTTGAATTTATATTTTCTGTTTTAACTATGGATAAAGTATCAAATAAGGATATCAAAAATGTAAAAAAGTGGTTTTGTGAAAAAAATTGAGTTACGACAGTTTTGCGTTGAACCCTCGATATGATCAATAATATTGTCAAATCCCATAGATTGACAATATTATTTACCACATATTGGTGATACTGAATAAAGGTAATAATATAGATTCAATGTTATTATTGTGGACCCTTTTCTTTACCTATTGACTGCCTCTGCAGATTCAGCTATAAAGAGGCTGTCTGTTGTTTCACCTTACTATTTCCTATATGACCAATAAAATTGTCAATCTTTGAGCTAAAGCTGATACTGAATAAAGGTAAATATACAGATTCAATATCATTTTTGTTGACCCCTTTTCTTTACCTTTTGACTTCCTCTGCAGATTCAGCTATAAAGAAGCCCTGTGTGGCAGTCTCTAGTTTCACCTTGGATCCTGGGTTGATGGCCAGTGTACTTTCTTTACCCTCCTCAGAGCGCACTTCTATTGCTAACAACAACAACTTTAACTTGGCAAAACACAGTCTGTAACATAGAATAGCAAATAAGAGATTAAGCACTTAAACTTGACCAGATAATTTAACTTTAAAGATTCTTATATGTTACCCATCACACGAAAAGGGACCTTTTTGGGTAGTGCCTAAAGTGTCGACCCCAGTCAGACTGCGCGAATGGCGCAGGCTGACTAGGGTCGAAACTTTTCACACTATACCAAATTTCTGAATCTAGAAAAATCAATCTACCTTCCAGTGAAAGAATTTTTCAAATGTGACCTCTGGTTGGCCTGTACTAGAACCAATCTCTTTTTCAAATGTTTATCTTATTGAGTTTCCAGATGGTTCCTTTTTGCGTGATGGGTCACATATTTTAAGAGTGAAAGGCAAACAACCCCAAATTAGAGATACTATGTGAGATATCAGCTTGGGGCTGGGAAAGGGTGTAATGAATTTGCACTATCTCTTGCTTCTATCAAATTTTATTCATCTTCACTATTTTTCTTTCGTTTTTAAGGTATTTACTAATTTATCTATTTCTAACTAGCTTTATGAACCCATTGTATTTCAGAAATTTTCTAAAAAAACATATTTCCCATAAATCTTTTTGCAAAAGAAGTTTTATTATATCTTAGGCCAGACATTTGACGTAACAGAAATCTTGACATTTTCTCCTTTCAAATTAATCTCAATCATTGTGCTGATGTTAACTTGACATCTGGCAAACAAACCCACCTTACTGACATCCAGGAATGCAATACACTTTATATGTGAGTAACAAATGTGTCAAGATAAAACAGAAAGTAATCATCTGATAAGCTCATATCAGGCAAATTCAAGCCAAGAAAACAAGACTTCATAGTTCTATGGGACTGCAGAATATATGTTAAATATATGATGTATACTTCTTGTCCAGTTTACAACATGTCAGGCCCACAAATATACTTATTACAAATTTTCTTAATTTTATCTGATTACAGCAACACAAAATGTAACAGCAGTCAAAATTGAAAGAAGGGGGAAGAAAACATTGTGTGAAATGAAGAAATTGCTTGTTACAAGCAATTTCTTCATTTTTCCCTATGTTTTCCTAACTTTGTGTATGGAGGGGCATAAAAAGGAGTTGTGTGGAATGGTTTAATGATCCCAATTTTTTTCAAATTAATATCAAATATATAGATTTTTTTTTATCTGAACTAGTAAAGTCAATTCAAATTGACCTTGACTAGTGACCTTGACCTCTGCTTACAATTACATATGTAAATGCAGATGAATTGAGCTAATTTTAGCCAAAACCTTCTCTTTAAATATGGGGTCAAGTTCCTGCTGTATATTATAACTAGTTAACATGAACTTGAATTACAGAACATCTATGATTAAATATACAAAGAATCATTGAAAAGAAGTTGTAAGTATGGGAATATTTCACTTGAAAAAAAGAGAGAGCCATTAACCTCTTAATTGGCATTAACAAGTAACATCTACATTCCAGCCATATTTTTTTGTTGGATGAATCAGAAATACTGATTAATATTGCAGACTTTTACTTTTACAAGTAGACCACTTGTTCTTGTATTTCAGAAAACTAAATATTTATCATCTGTAGCACATAATCTCTGTTTATTACCTGTCTCCCAAAATGTTTCTGAACTTACATAAATTACACTACTTAACCCTTTTCAGGAAATGTGAATTGAATACTAATTCAAACTCTCAAGATGCATTTCACTAAAATTACTTTATATCATGCAAATAACCCTTAACCTTGATTTTTCTGAATGTATAAATCATGTTCTACCTAGTAACCTTCCCCTTTTTCAAAATTGAGAATCGGTCTAAATTCAAAGAGGTTTCAGACAACAAAAGAAAGTTCAATTTGAAAAGAAAATATCCTATGCAGGGATCATTTTTGAGTGAGATATTGAGAAATTCTTTCATTTTTCTACCAGAAATCTCACTGAAACTTGCTTAATGAGAGAAAGTCTCAAAGCAAAATTGCATTTAGTGAAAAAAATTTGTTCGCTCAGAGTTAATCAGTTGTAATTGCTTACATAATTATATAGGCTGTTACAACTGCTTTGTGCTGAGCCATCGATATGTTAAAATTTCTCACTAAAAATAATTAATTTCTGACAGACAGACTGACATGGTAAAGCAATATGA
Source organism: Fragum whitleyi (assembly GCA_948146395.1). NCBI lineage: Eukaryota > Metazoa > Mollusca > Bivalvia > Cardiida > Cardiidae > Fragum > Fragum whitleyi. The sequence goes on along the minus strand of OX411545.1, from coordinate 45,201,577 downwards.
TCTTTCAATGCAAGAGCATAATACATAATACTTGGTAACAAATGGGGACAATTAAAAGCTTACGGGGTGTAGGATAGGACAGGAGAGATAGCACCTCTGTGTCAGTGGCAGCTGCACCTTAGGGTGGCTAAGATACTTTGGTTCTCACTGCCTTATCTAGCTCACATATGGCTCCACGGATACTGTTTGCACAAGGCGGTGGCCACACCCTAAACAACGGCTTCAGCTGGCCGGCTAAACTATGTGAGTGAGACTCACAGGTTCACCCCTGTGAGTTGAGGGATCTCTCCCCTCTATTGTGCACTTGGACTATCATTGATGGTCCAACCCAATCATGGGTTAAATGATAAGATAGCTGCAGTCTTAGCGGAGGAGAGAGAGGCCAAGTCTCCGACGGTGAAGGGCGGATGAGGATCCAGCATCCCAACGGCCAGCAGCAAAACAGCCGAAGACGGAAAGTCCTGACCTGCACGGTGTGACACGAAAACAGGGGGCTTACGCAAAAATACCCAAAATGATGTCATTGAATTTTGCATGTAACGATGGTGTTCGCCCTCTGGTACAGCGGGGAGGTGCAATGCCGGCTCCTCTATTAAAGGATCCACCCCAAGATACTGCTGTCCCCACCATGTCTTGCCTGGCCAGGAGATCTGGTATGGGGTCAAATGCTACTAGTGCCAAAAAACCAATTAGACTGATGCAATGGAATGCTGAAGGCATCCAGAAAAAGAAACTAGAGCTCACCAACTTCCTGAACAAAAATGAAATTGACATTGCATGTATCCAAGAAACATATCTACGCCCAGATCTTCGCTTTACAATTAGAGGATACCAAACCCTTCGATTGGACAGAGAAGACAGGAACAAAGGAGGTGTTATGACCCTTGTCAAAAATGACTTTGCAACAACAGATAAAACAATACCAACAAATAAAGAAGCAGAAATACTTTACACAAAGATCCTCTTTAAAGAACGAACATTGAATGTCTTCAACCTATATTGCCCTCAAGATAAACAACTCTCTCTCTCGGCTCTAGACACACCAAACGACAACTGCATCATACTTGGAGATTTCAATAGCCGGTCAGTCAACTGGGGATATCCAAATACAGATTCAAGAGGTGATGAAATCGAAGACTGGCAAGATGAAAATAGACTTCTTCTCCTAAACAAAACAACAGATGAGACAACCTTTTACTCAAGATGATGGCACACCACAACTTGCCCCGATCTAGCTTTTGCAACAGAAGATATAGAAAAATTAAGTACCCGAGAAGTCAGCTCCCAACTTGCAGGAAGTGATCATAAACCCATTATTATACAAGTAGACATTCAAAATCCTACAATGAAAACAAATTCTGCCCCAAGATGGAACTACAAAAAAGCAAATTGGACTGAGTACAAAAATCTGACAGATGACTACACAAAGGCAATTTCAACAAATAAAAACATAAACAGCATAGGCAAAGACTTCAACAATGCAAATCTAAAGGCAGCAAAAGAAACCATCCCACGTGGTTCGAGGAGTAACTACAAACCGTACTGGACTTCAGAACTCGATCAACTTCACAAAGATCTTGACACTGCAAGGCAGACAGCAGAAAATCATCCAAGCACTGAAAATAATATAGCCCTAAAGAAAGCCTCAGCGAAATACAACCAAATTAAACTGACAACAATTAGGAAAAGCTGGCATGAAAAGACAGAAAATCTTGATATGGACAAAAATGGAAATAAACTATGGAAACTCACCAAACAGCTCAATGATGAAAAAAGCCAACGAACCAAAACAGTAATAAAATCTGATAACATTCTTACAACTGGAAAACATGCTGCAAACCTGATTATAAAGTCGCTGGTTGAAGATGGTAACATGCACATTCCTGCTGCAAAAAATTTAGAGGCAAAGAAAGAAACAGAAAAAGCTGAAAATAATGCTGAATCTAGCACAGATGGACTCATGGATGCTCCATTTACTACTGAAGAGTTAAACAATGCCCTTAAAACGCTTAAAAAGAAAAAATCTCCTGGAAAGGATGGAATTACAAACGAAATGCTAATCAATCTAGGCCTAAAATCCAAGCAAAAGCTATTAAAGATTTATAATTGCAGCTGGAAGAGAGGCGATATTCCCCAAATATGGAAAGATGCCCTAATATGCCCAATCCTGAAACCAGGTAAAGACAAACTTGACCCAAAAAGCTACAGACCCATCAGCCTCCTTAGCACGGTCGGAAAACTACTTGAAAGAATGATTAATACCAGAATCACATGGTTCCTTGAAAACAACAAGATTATTGCTGATGAACAAGCAGGTTTCAGAAAATGTAGATCAACAGAAGACCAATTATCATACATCACCCAAGAAATAGAAGATGGGTTCCAAAACAAAAAACATACCCTCATGGTATGGGTAGATTTAAAAAGTGCCTTTGACCGCATATGGAAAGATGGACTTTGCCTTAAACTAGCAAAATACAACATACGAGGAAAAATGCTCCATTGGATTAAAAAACTCCTTTTAGACAGAACAGCTAGAGTCCAGGTAGACAATATCTTTAGTAAAAAACAGAAATTCAAAAATGGTGTTCCCCAAGGAGGGGTTCTTGCTCCCACCTTATTTCTTCTTTTCATAAACGATCTTGTACTACAGCTGCCAAGACATGTAAAGGCAGCATTATTTGCAGATGACCTAGCTGTTTGGTGCACAGAAGAACATATTGGAACTGCTCAAGTAAGAATGCAAAACTTTCTACAACAACTTGAGCAATGGACCAACAAATGGCTCATGACAGTAAATGAAAGCAAAACAAATTACACAATATTTTCACTCTCAACAAAGGAACAAAAAGTTCAACTCAACTATAATAACAAAAGACTTTATGAAATTGAAAATCCAAAGTACCTTGGAATAACAATGGATAAAAAGCTGACATGGAGACAACAAGTGACCAACTCAACAACAAGAGCTGAAAAAAGACTTGGAATTATGCGAAAACTAGCTGGAACCAACTGGGGTGCAAACCACACAATTCTGAAGAAAGTCTACATTGGAAGGATAAGACCTGTACTTGAATATGGAGCAAGCTCGTGGGGTAACACAGCCAAAACAAATGCCCAGAAAATTGACAAAATGCAAAACAAAGCAATGAGAGTTATGACAGGTGGAATGAAAACAACAGCAATTAACGACTTAGAAAGTATGACGGGTTTGCAGTCACTGCAAGACAGAAGAAAAGAAAAATCTCTGATACAAACAGAAAAATTCAAACGCCTTATCAACCACCCCATGCACAATCGTGTACAAAATCTTTCAAAGAGTCGACTAAAGCGCCCCAGTCCGATCAGTGCATCGCGTGAACTTACAAGAAATTTACTTCAGAACAAATTACCACCACCAGCAGATATAAAGATACAGAGCCCCTTTCCACCCCACAGAGAAAACCCAACCTTTAAGATCACCACAGAAATCCAAGGAATTCAAAACAAAAAGGAAATAACTGACACAAATTTAAGGATATCAACATTAGAACATATAGAAAAATACTTCCCATCTGAATCCTGGATCCATGTATACACTGATGGATCTGCATCTAATGCTACAGAAAACGGGGGTGGTGGAATACATATTTACCTACAGAATGAAGCCACAGAGAGCTGCTCCATACCCACTGGTAGACAATGTTCAAACTACAAAGCTGAAATCAAAGCTCTCGAAAAAGCAATTGACTTACTCTTGGACCACACAAGAATTACACACAATATTGTCTTCCTCACAGATGCACTATCAGTACTTCAAGCACTACAATCAAACAATGAAGATACATATACTCTTTACTCCAAACTAAATACACTGTGCAAAACAGCAAAAACAGTCCAGCTCCAATGGATCCCATCGCACTGTGGTGTACCTGGTAATGAAAAAGCAGACAAACTTGCTAAAGATGGAGCCAGGAAAGAACAATTCGACGAACGAGGTACACTTCATGAATCCAAAACAATCATCAAACACTTCTTCAAGGACAAATGGAAGGAAGAACACCCAAAATACACACCAAGTGACCCACTATACAGTCTTGCAAGGAAAGAACAAGTAGTGATTTTTAGACTTCGCACAGGACACTGCAAACTACGCAGCCACCTACATAAAATGGGAATTGTAACTTCAGCTACATGCCCCTGTGGAAACTCAGCAGAAACTGTAGAACATATACTACAAACATGTCCACTGTACACTATCGCAAGACAGAATCACTGGCCAACACCCACCTCCCTGGATGACAAACTCTATGGAAACCGTGACAGCCTGTGCCGGACGGCGAATTTCATCGGGACCAGTGGAGTTCAACTATGACATTGGGAACGAAAAGAAGAAAGAAGAAGAAAAGCTTACTTTGCAGCTTCTGGAATAGTGAAACCATTTAATGCACTTAATACATACTCTGCAGCTTTTTGAAAAATGAGACATTTGAATGAACTTAATACTTTCTCTGCAGCTTTTTGAAAAGTGAGACCATTAAATGAACATAATACTAACATTTCAGCTTCTGGAAAAGCGAGACCATTGAATGGCATTAAAACTTACTCTGCAGCTTCAGGAAAAGTGAGACCATTAAATGAGCTTGATACTTACTCTGCAGCTTCAGGAAAAGTGAGACTATTAAATGAGCTTGATACTTACTCTGCAGCTTCAGGAAAAGTGAGACCATTAAATGAGCTTGATACATACTCTGCAGCTTCAGGAAAAGTGAGACCATCAAATGAGCTTGATACTTACCCTGCAGCTTCAGGAAAAGTGAGACCATTAAATGAGCTTGATACATACTCTGCAGCTTCAGGAAAAGTGAGACCATTAAATGAGCTTGATACTTACTCTGCAGCTTCAGGAAAAGTGAGACCATTAAATGAGCTGGAAAGGAACTCTGTATACATCTCCATAGCTGTGCCTCTCATATAGTCATTCTGCCATTGTTGCATTTCTGCAGACTGAAATAAAATTTACAAATTTGGATCACTTTGAAAGAACGGAGTTACTTTGAACGAGAAATTATTCTTAGATATATTGTTGTTCTATCCATACAACATTTTCATGCAGAAGCTGTAAATCAAGGTCCTTATGGTAACTTTGTAACATGTAGATCTATTATACATGTGTTTTTTAACCATTATACCAGTGAATTTTATGTTGTTCTCTTGAAGGTTGACAAAGAAACTCTGTCATTACAGAGTTGTGGGTGTTTCTCTGTGATACCATTAATTTTTCTGTACAAAGTTGCATTAATGACATTGCCAACAGGAACACTCAGTTACTAAATTTACATTGCAGAGTCCATGATATATGTGTAATATATTTTTTATGGAGTTAGTAATATACTTTGATAAGTAAATCAAGCTTCAAAATAAAGAATATTTTGAGGTACCATTTAATCAAACTTAATTCTTATAACTGTAGTTGGCCAAGAGTTCCCATTATCCAAAAGTTATTATCTTTCTAAAATTCATGAAAAGTGTAATCTATATACATTTTCAGCCGAATACAAACCCTAGCAAAAACTGCATTAAAATCAAAGTGTTGACTGCACTGTATGCACTAGTTGTGAGTAAGTATAAATGTTGAAAATATATATTTTTAAACATATCTGGTTCAAAAGCAAAATCAACTGGCACAAACTATAATCAGACTTCACTTATGTGCTGAGAATTTTGATATGAGGTAAAGAGCAGTTAGCACATATGTGCACTTATGTGCTAACTGCTCTTTACCTCATATCAAAATACTCAGGGTAAATACAGTAATGAATTTTCATTGATTAACAATAATTAATAAAACAAAGAAAGAAAAGAACTCCCAATATTTTTACAATATGGGGATTGTGGAATGAAGAATGCTAGTTTTACTCCATGCTGTGTATCATTATTCCTACCACCCTCTTATTTCTGGTATGCAAAAACATTAAAAAAGTTCATAATTCATATTTCATTATTACACTATTATGCAAAACAGATGTGGGTATTTGAAAAGATTTCTTTACAGCTTGCACTAGATAAACCAACAAAACATCATCTTTGCATATTGCATGAAATGAAATGCACAAAATTAGCATAAATACATGTTTCTAATCACATTGATCAAAAATGCAATAATTTGTTAACCCTTAATCCATGGCCAGTTCATAATGATGTTTCAAAGTGCTTAGATCAATCTTTTGTTATATCATGACAAATTTCTCTTGTGTATATTAGATTGATTGAATGGAGTTTAACGCCGCTTTCAACATTTTTTCAGTTATATCGCGGGGCTGGAGCACCTACCAATGGTTTCCTGGTATTTCTCACACCAGTACAACCACCACATCCTTTCCTAGCCTCCAGCTGCTATCTCACATAGGTCTACGATTATCAACCCATTGGTGAGAGACAAATCGTCAGAAAGAATAAGTGTTGTCGTCGGGGGTGTTTATTGGAGGTTTAGCGCAGAACTGTACTAATTGTATATACACTGTATATACACTTAGTACAGTCTTATGCTTCACCATCGTTATGTTCTCTCTATAGATTTGCTTAGTACTAGACTTAGACTCCATACAGGTTGCCAGCAACATTATATTGAAGAAGCCAAAAGCTTTGACACTTCTGAAATGTGCATGGCCACATTGGCATTATGGAACCAAATAAAGGCATCATAAAAAATACAAGTTTATTTTCTTTGTTAGATGTTACAAAGTTTGACCTTGAATGATGACCATATCTTTATCAGTTAACTTTCATTTGCTATCATTAGACACAAGCTATTATCATGCTCAGAATAAGCATTTCATATTAAACAGGATTGAAGTTATTTCCACATGTTAAGTTTTGCAGATAGATAGACAGACAGAAAGGCAGACAAATGACCTTTGGTAAAGCATAATTCAATGGCGTTACAAAACACTGTTGTAAGTGTCTTTATAAATTTAGGCTCTTACAACAGTAAATTGTTTCCCATCCTTTATAGAGTGATCGGTGCAACATTATTGTAAGTGCCTATATATTAATAGGCACTTACAATAGTGTGGCCCTAACCCCTTGATATGCCCTTGAGCTTATAAATGCAGGTGAATAAAAATCAGCTGATGCTTATATGAGAATAAATAAAAAATATTTTTCTGTACAAGCAAATTCTTTGCATCAATAGAATTCCGGTGAGCATGTCCCTGTTATACCAATAAACATTTATTACAAGGTAACAAAAGAGAAATTTGTTTTGATGTAATTATTATGGACATTAGTAAGCTCTACATCTTAACATTATAAAAGGACCAAAAAATATTTTTCTCATGTTGGAAATGGAATCTTAATACAGCAAAGATTAGTCAGGTCAAACATGCAACCCTCTTTTCTGACCTCCATCTTCTATGTTTATCTTTACCCTTCAATTGTTTACAACTTCTTCTAGAAGTACCCTTAGCAAGAGCTTAAGAGAGAGGATATATTGAATTTTAATATTTTTCAATAATACTTGAGTAGACCTAGCCTGACAGAATTCAATGAATTGTATTGTTGAGACCTAGCAGTCACAACATAAGATTTCATCGACAAATAAAAATTTTACACTGGCTTTACACCCTCCTATCTGTACTACTGTGGCAAATAGTATACAGAAAGCAGACAGGAAATCAAATTGATTTTTCATGTCATTCGCAATTTTTTTCAAATGCCAAACATTTGTGTTCTATTGGAGTTGATGCAAATTTGTAATTGTTCAGGAAAGGAATAACTGAGAATTGAATTTGACATTAAGAATTCAAAATTCATGTATAATTAACAGAACATGGTACAAATCTAAGAATTTTGTGCAGTTGAATGTTACAGAATCATTTTTTTTCTTTTAGATGTTATGAAAAGAGTTTGTAATCAGGATTTTTAAAATACACTGAACATTCAGTGATCCATACTTAGAAATGACAAATGAAGACAATTAAAGCTAAAAAAAAATAAATTCAGTATTTGACAAAATATACTTAAAAGATGCAAATGATAGGTAAAAACAAATGTGCCTGTGTGTGACATTTCCAACAATTTCAAGTGAGCATGATCAGAGACATTAATTGGGCTGCCTGAACAGTTTGGCAATATTAAAAATATTCCCTGATTGTGTACAGAGGCTATTTGTCAGACATCAGAGGTGCAGATAAGAGGGGGTAATTCCAGTCTAAAATCTTTATTTCTCATTGAAACTTTATGCTGTGGGTAGTCATTTGAATCGTCTGGATAAGACGATTCCAACAAGTGCCCACTATATAGGATTTGTGTAAGTAAAGTTGAAATAATCTGTTTTTTGAAATCCAAATACCCCCTCTATCTGTAGCTCTGTGTCTTTAGCTATCAATTAAGTAAGAAATGAAGACTCAGATCAGACTTTGCAATGGACTGGCTGCTCTGAGTCTTCATGTTGCATGTGAAATTGTTTGAATTGTCAAACACTGACTAATACATCATAATAAGTCAAAGAAAAATCTGATAATCATGGACATAAATTTGAGCTTTACCACTCCATAAAATATTTCTGGATTCAAACAATTTTAAGATATTCTTTTATTCATTGTGACAAAGTCTACTTCTTCAAGTGCTGCCTATGTAAATTTCACCAGCATATGCTTCTTACTAACAGTTTCTTTATTTCTTTTCAAAATGTTTTCCCAACTCTCTTTTCATGAAAGGCGTTGGAAAAAGGAGCTGTGTTGGAATGAATACCGTAAAAATTCTAATAAAGCTCCATGCTCTATTAAAAACATACTCCCTCATTGGAACAGCAATGTGGAGTTCCATGCCCAACTTGACCGACATGGGCTTTACTACCTGAGGGTAAGTACATTATTTTGAGGCTACTTGTCCTTGGACAAGTAAATACCAGGGAAAAAAAAAGTGAAGAAAATCAACATTTCCACACCCTTGTGGACTGTTTAAAATCTTTTTTTTTTTTTTTTGGGGGGGGGGGGGGGGGGGGGGGGGGGGTGTTGGAAAACTTGAATCCTTTTATACATTCCCAACTCTAAATAAATGCCATGATGATTTGAATAACAGATCAATGTACCTTTTCCAAACCAAATGTTAGGCTTTTGTGTTAATTTCATTCTTAAGTGGGTGCAACGCTTGGCTGCCGGTGCTAAATAATGTAAAAATCTAAGTCAAAATAGGGGCATAACTTTTACAAAAATGCTCCCAGAGTTATGCTTTGATAGTGTGGACATATGCCAAGTTTCATGAAGATATCTTCAATAACAACAGTGATATGACCAAGGTTAAAATTTTTCATGCCAAAACGTTATCAAAACGTACCAAAAACATTATCAACGCAAACGACATGGTGACCACTGTAAAGTAAATTGTTTTCATTCATTTATTATTTTACTTTTGATTTCGACTTTGCAGTTAAAGTAAATTACAAGCATTTGTCTTTTTGGTCATTTTTTAGTGTCTTTACATCTGTAGTCTCTAATAAACCTCCATCCTCTTCTAATAGAAATATGATGATTCTAATAAACACCCAAGGTTGTTTTAAAGCCGATACAGTTTTAATGCTATTTTATTGTTCAGTTGTTAATTTATTGTGTACCACATATAAAGCTGTACATATTCAGTGAAAATGCTTCATTCATTCATTGTGTATTTTTTTAACACAAAGTAACTATATATCAACCTGTCCTTCCCAATCTTCCTGAAAATTGTTTCAATTTATTTAAAATCTTCCACAATAAGCTACAAAGCATTAACAAAAGAACCTCGAAAGATGTATATCACTCATCTGCCCTGCATTCAGGATGAAAACGTTAGCAAAACCTTTTCCGATTGATACCTCACTTTGCACGTATGTGTACATGTAAAGTGGGGTATCGTCTCAAAACGTTAGCAAAGTGTTTTTACATCCTGAACTCGGAGCGGGATTCTGAATGAGAGCTTTAAACTTTGAGCTAATAATTTATCATGTTTTCACACATAATTAGAAGACTCTTACAGATTATTTCTATCTAAATTCCAAGCACTTACAGTATAAAGCAAGTTCTAATAACATAATAAATACCATGAATGTATAATTAAGAGTAAAATGCAAAATAAATTATGAAATAATCTGAAGATCTAGAATTAATGTAAATGATTTAATACTGGAAGAGGGTGTAAGTTTTTCTTTCTTAACAGTTTATTCAAATCCAAGTTACCCATAGCATGGGTCTTTTATTGCTCATAGAGTTATAATGCTAAGTATTTGCAAGTTGTTTGATGTTACAAGGTAGATAATTGTTTTTATCAATTCAAGAATTCATATACAGGCAGTTGCAAAAAATCTGCAATGGCCCCAGGACTTGTTGTTAGACTACCAAAATAATCTTCTTTATAAATGAACTATGTTGCAGGAGTGAAATAACCCCATTGAATATTTTTTATATTACACAGGTGTTATCACACTAGTGCAATAATTATGCAAATGAGCCAAGAGGTTATGGCAATGTTATTTTGTTACAATGAAATTGACTTCATAATGGATGTGACGACTTCAATTTACAGCACGGAAAAATTTTATTTTGGTTAATTTCAAGAATCGATAAACGAAGCTTTGCAAAGTTTTTATCTATTTTAGTTGACAAGTTTGATTAATTTGGTATATCATGATCACTCATTCAATATCCACTATACCTTCGGTGGAGTATAACAATTGTTCCAACAGAACAATTTATATACAACACATAGACTTACTGGTTTATAGGAGCGCATGGTAAACAGGTTAGCCATGAGTGTGGAGAACCCTGGTGCCAGACAACTCTGGGCTATAAAACCCAACTTTAGTTCTGCTATACACACTGCATCATCCCCTCTCTTCCAGTCCCAACTTGGAATGTTTAAAAGGTAGGCCTGAAGGCAAAACAGAAAATAAACAGGTTAGCCATTAGTGTAGAAACCCTGGTGCCAGACAACTCTGGGCTATAAAATCAACTTCAGTTCTGCTATATACACTGCACTTTCTTCCAGTCCGAACTCGGAATGTTTCAGAGGTAGGCCTGGGGGGAAAACATAAATATTTCATTTTTTTTATATTAATTTTTGTTTTAATAAAAAGCAATTGCTACTCAGAGAAGAAGAGATTAATTTAGATATGTCACTCTTGGTTTATTGTGGTACTGTTAAAACAGGGATATAATTTGTCTGCATGATAGTTTTTGATAGAAACATTGTCTAACCTTATTGTGGTACTGTAATAACTGGGCTATAATTTGTCTGCATGATAGTTTTTGATAGATATTATCCTCTTACCTTATTGTTGTATTGTTATAACTGGTCTGTTATGGACCATGATGTTAGCATGATAGTTTTTGATAGATATGATTCTCCTACCTTATTCTGGTACCGTTATAACAGGACTAAAACTTTGATGTCATCTTGATAGTTTTTGATCCTCTTATCTTATTGTGGCACTGTAATAACTGGTCTGTTATAGACCATGATGTCAGCATGATAGTTTTTGATAGATATGAACCTTCTTACCTTATTGTGGTACTGTAATAACAGGACTATGTCTCTGATGTCATCAATATGATAGTTTATGATAGATATGATCATCTAAGCTTATTGTAGTACCCTAAAAACAGGACTATGTCTTTGATGTTTGTGTGATAGTTTCTGAAAGATATGGCCCTCACACCTTATTTTGGTATCAGGGCTATAATTTAATGTCAGCATGATGGTTTTAGATAGATATGACTCATTTTCCTTATTGTGGTACTGTAATAATTGGATGACTACATGACAGTTGCTGATAGATATGGCCTTGATTCCTTATTCTGGTACTGTAATCTGTTGCAGAGCAGACTCATACCTACCTCCAACCATGGCTTTGACCAAGTTTCGTAAACTTTTTTTGACTAAGTTCAATTGCTACCATGACCTTTGTGACAAAAGAACAATAGAGTACTTCTTGAACCATGGGCATCTTTTGTATAAACTTTCTTGATACCAGGTCACTTTGTTCTTGAGTTAGAGTCTTGAAACAATAAAGCTCTATGAATTATTAGACAGATGGGTGGACAGAAAGGTGGACAGGACTATAATTTCTATGTCAGTATGGTAGTCTTTGATAGATATAACTCTTTTACCTTATTTTGGTTCTGCAATAACTCCACAATAATCTAAGGTCAGCATGAAAGTTGTGATAAGATATAGCCCTCTGACCTTACATGGTACTGTAATAAGTGGACTAGAACTTTGAAGTCAGCAAGGAAGTTTTTAATTGACATGACTCTCTTACTTTATTGGGGTTCCAAATTAACTGGACTATAACTTTAATGTCAGCATCATTGTTTTTTTATGGATGAATCCTTCTCACCTTATTGTGATAAGTTAATAATTGGACTATAACTTTTATCTGCACAATACTTTATATGCAGACATGATCCTCTTACCTTATTGTGACACTGTAATAACTGGTCTGTTATTGACCATGATGTCAGCATGATGGTTTTTGATAGATATGATCCTCTTACTTATTGTGACACTGTAATAACTGGTCTGTTATGACCATGATGTCAGCATGATTGTTTTTGATAGATATGATCCTCTTACTTATTGTGACACTGTAATAACTGGTCTGTTTTTGACCATGATGTCAGCATGATGGTTTTTGATAGATATGATCCTCTTACTTATTGTGACACTGTAATAACTGGTCTGTTATTGACCATGATGTCAGCATGATGGTTTTTGATAGATATGATCCTCTTACTTATTGTGACACTGTAATAACTGGTCTGTTATTGACCATGATGTCAGCATGATGGTTTTTGATAGATATGATCCTCTTACTTATTGTGACACTGTAATAACTGGTCTGTTATTGACCATGATGTCAGCATGATGGTTTTTGATAGATATGATCCTCTTACTTATTGTGACACTGTAATAACTGGTCTGTTATTGACCATGATGTTAGCATGATAGTTTTTGATAGATATGATCCTCTTACCTTCTTTTGGTACTGTAATAGCAGGACTATATATAACTTTAATGTCAGCATGATAGTTTTTGATAGATACACATGTAATCCTCTTACCTTATTGTGGTACTGTAATAGCTGTACTATAACTTTAATGTCAGCATGATAGTTTTTGATAGATACACATGTAATCCTCTTACCTTATTGAGGTACTGTAATAGCTGTACTATAACTTTAATGTCAGCATGATAGTTTTTGATAGATATACATGTAATCCTCTTACCTTATTGTGGTACTGTAATAGCTGTACTATAACTTTAATGTCAGCATGATAGTTTTTGATAGATATGACCCTCATGATGTTGGAAGCATCCTCCTGATCGGGGTCCTCACAATATTTATTAGCTAGCACCAGACATGCATGGGCATCTTTTATCTGAAATCAGAAATTATTGACCACATAGTCTTGTGCCAATAGAAACCAATTTTAATATTAACACTTGTCAAGCTAAACCTGGAATATTCTTGCATTGGCAGGAGCTATAGACAAACATCAGCCTGCCCGTATGTGCAGTCTGATATTTATCTATACCACCTGTTTTTCCTTTTTTGAAACCAGAAAAGCTTGAAAAAATTAATTTTCAAAATGAACATCGATTCACATTAATTGCATCCAGAGAGCACTGAGCATTTGATTTTGTTTCAATTTTGCAAAAATATTTTATTCAGCATGACAAGGGTTAATAGATAGTTTATCAAAGAAATCAGGAGGTCTTTGTAAGAACTTTTCATCCCAATGAAGGCAATGTATGTTATATTTTATCATTCCTTTTCTCTTTTTAATGCTTATGGTAAATTATTGTCATTTCTCAATTCATTATCAGATTATACCTTGCTTATGTTCATTTCTATTGTTGAAAAAGAGATGAATTGCAACACAGGTCAGCCACATTTGAAATTTGAGAATGAACATAAAATGAATTCATGCAGAAAAAAACTATTGTATTAAACAAGTTAAATCTTTCTTTTTTTATTGCAGTGGTTGAAAAACTAATAACATTAATAAACAAATTCACAAATCAGGTTTTAAGCTTATTCCGTAAAAGCACTACTAGAACCCGGGAATTCTATTAAAATAATCATTTTTCTATCAGAAAGGGATAGGCTTTTATTAGAGGCTATATGCTACATATCGATATGCACAAAAGGTATTTGACCCAATAATCCAGTTTTATTTTTTTTCTCATATGGCCACATTTATAAGTTGTCTTACATAAACATATAGGCAGTCACAACTATTTCCCGCTGAGCCATCAATACTTGTTTAGACTGTACGAAAATGGCCAACATTCAATATAATTCCCCCAAAATATTAATATTTGATTGAGGAAAAGGTGCATAAAACCTCTGTTGGATTTTTAGTGATGTTGATTTTGTGGGTATGGGACATTATAAGAGGCTTCAATAGTTTGTAAACACACACCAAAAATGGTTGATATTAACATCCAAAAAGGGGGATGGGGTTTTATTAGAGCATCGGGCTCTTTTAGAATTTTTTACGGTATCCCAATAACAATAATTTTCTCAGCATCTTTTCAATGAATCTGTTATCTAGTAAAAGGATGCCCGAGATCCTTTTCTCTCAGAGCTAAATTATGAATTTTATTGATTGTGTAAAGCTGTATAATGGTTGCGAAGACAAATGCTACTATCATATATCAGTGAAAAATGACAATTTGCTTTGAACAAACTGCATAATTTATTCATTTTATCTGCGCAATTATCAGTTTTCCATTACAATTTTAACATTTCAATGAATTAATTGATTGTCTTTGGTTAAACCCAGCTAGTATAGCAATGTGAAATTTATCACAGTGGGTTTCCAGGCAAAATGGCAAAACATGCAAAGGATAACAAAATTAACTTCCAAGTGTCAAAACAACTAAAGCTCTATTTCAACAATTGACCTTGACCTTTGAGTTACAAAAAACCTGTTTAAAATTGAAATCTTTTCACAATGGGGAACACCAATGGTGTTTAATTACTTTGGCATCATTACTTTAAAGAGAGATATACTTGAAAAATAATCTGACTTTCAATTATGACCATGCCTTGTGACCTTGAAACTGGAGCTATCAGATACATTATTTCAAATGTCACATCTATTTATGATGGAGAACAATGGTGACTAGTAATTTGGAAACTCATCCATAAGTTTTCTTGTTTGTTTGAATGGGGTTTAATGCCAATTTCTACAATCTTTTAGTTATATCACGGCGGCTGGAGCACTTAACAATGGATTCCTGGTATTTCTCACACCAGTACTACCGTAACATCCTTTCCTAGCCCTCAGCTGCTATCTCACATAGGTCTACGACTATCAACCTATTGGTGGAAGACAAATAGTCAGGATGAGTGCTGCTATTGGGGATCGAACCCAGGACATCTAGATTGACAGTCCAAAAACCCATCCATAAGAAAAATTCTAAGTTTTAACAGCTTTAAAAAATTTTGGTTGTAATTAAAACATTCATTTGGAAGTTGGGCCAATCTTAAATTGTCATGATCACAACTGATGTTTGTTAAGAATTCTTTCATGATTTGAAAACATTTTCTATCCATTTGGGCCATTTTTGTTTTCATGAATACAGATCTGGTCAGATTGTCAAAAGGATGACATTCCTTGGGTTGATTTATGCAAAGGTAGTAATATTTTGGCAAATGAATGATTTTTTTTATTCTTTTAACCCTTTAAATACTGTTCACAACATAATCCTGGCACAGACATGCATCATGATCTTGGCTTACACTGCCTTTCTACTTACTGTAAAAGCTCTAATAGAACCCTGGGCTTCAATAAGAATCATTGCGCTTCCATTAAAATGGGATTGGCTTTTGCAAGAGGCTACACTAAATATCTATGACTCAGTGCAAAACAGTTGTAACTGTCTATAAACATATAGGCAGTTACAATTATTTCATGCTGAGCCATAGATATTTGCTGAGACGGTGAAAAAAATATCAAAAAATAAACAAAATCTGAAAAAAAAAACATTAGCATTTGATTGGGGAAAGGGAGCACAATACCACGGTATTGGCCGTTATTGGACATTTCAAGATTTTATAAAATCACATAAAAAATGGCCAATTTCAACTTTCGAAAAGGGGGGATGGGGTTTTATTAGAGCATGGGACTCTAATAGAAATTTTTACAGAAATCATTGTGGGAGCCAAAGAGCCACATGTACTGATGAGATGTTCTTAAAGTGGCAATTTGTTGGAAATTAAACTAAATCAAGCAGGATATTGCTTTATCTTTTTTAAAATTTAGAATTTCAAGTTCATGCATGTGTTGTTAGAAGCTTGTTCAGCTATTATCAGTTTATTTGACATTATCAATTAGTCTATTTTTCAAAGGGCTTCCATTGTGAAGTATGAATAATTCAACAAATTGTGCATCATATTTCAAATTTTCATGCAAAGTCATCCTTTTAACCATTATTGGCTGATACTAAATTCATAATGTGACACTTTTCATAATTTTCCAACTTTACCCACTTTCAAAACAAACTGAAACTAGAACTGTCGCAGAGCGGACTAATACCCTCCACCAGCACTTTGTCAGAATTCAAGTGCTATTAGTGCAGGATGTGTTTGTAACAAATATTGAGGTCATATGCACCGTTTGCCTGAAGTTTCATGATTCTATGTCGCTTGGTTTTTGAGTTAGAGTCCAGAAATGAAAATTAAACAAAAAATGACTGTGACCTTGACCTTTGACATATATGACCCAAAATCAATAGGGCACTTCCTTGGATCATAAGCAACATTTCCATAAAGTTTCATGCTTGTAGGTCACTTTGTTCTCAAGTTAGAGTCCGGAAACAAAAATTGAACAAAGGCTGACTGTGACCTTGACCTTTGACCTATGTGACCCAAAAACAATAGGGCCCTTCCTTGGGTCATAAGGAACATTTGTATAAAGTTTCATGATTGTAGGTCATTTGGTTCTTGAGTTAGAGTCCGGAAACGAAAATTGAGCGAAGGCTGACTGTGACCTTGACCTTTGACCTATGTGACCCCATTACAAAAGGGCACTTCCTTGGGTCATAAGGAACATTTGTATAAAGTTTCATGATTGCAGGTCATTTGGTTCTTGAGTTAGAGTCCGGAAACGAAAATTGAACAAAGGCTGACTGTGACCTTGACCTTTGACCTATGTGACCCAAAAACAATAGGGCACTTCCTTGGGTCATAAGGAACATTTGTATAAAGTTTCATAAAGTATAAACACCCATGTAATATCAAAAACTTCAATGGGGTTATGAAGGTCATGTTATAAACCATCCTATTTGATGGAAAATATTGTTGAAAAAGTCGGAATTTTTTATTATGAACTATTCCTCTGTTTTCTACATCATTTTCCTCAAGTATAGAATCACAGAGACGTTTAATCCTGACATTGTATAGGATAGAGTTAAAGTAAAGATAATGCCAATGACAGGAAATAACCAAGCATTTTGATTGCCATGTTTAATTATCACACTCCATTATTCTGCATTGAAATGTCATCTCTCATCCATAGTCTCTTAATCTGAAGCTCAAATCAGGGATTTCTCTCTTGAGATTTTGTGTCCATGCCAAAAAATGAATATTGGAGACATGGAGTTAATTTAGACATGTCCATATTCTATATCTTAACCCTTGTCATGCTGAATAAAAAATCTTTGCAAAATTGTATTGAAAACGAAATGATGAAAACACTGAGTGTTTTTTGTACATCAGTATTTATTTTAAAAATATATCCTTTCAAACTTTTCATGATTAAAAATGAATATCAGGAGATGTGGACTGAGATAAGATTGCACATATCTTTTATGTGCAGGCTGATCTTTGTCCATTCATACCTCTTACCAAAGCCAGAATATTCCAGGTTTGGCATTACAAGGGTACACCCTTGTCATCCTGGACCCAGAATATTCCTCCTTTGGCATGTGCTAAGGACAAAGATCAGTCTGCACAGTTGTGCAGTCTGATCTCAGTTTACACCACCTGTTGTTTCTTCCGAACTGGATTCGTCTATTGTATTAATTTTTAAGTGAAATATTACTATTTTTGCTTTTCATCTTTTGATTTTGATGCAATTTTTGTGTCGAATTTTATTAGGCATGACAAGGGATAAATCAGACCTCCCGGCTAAAAAGTGGTCTGAATCTTTAATTGCAAGCAAAAGACCAACAAGATTTGTTTGTGAGACATGAACGCATGAAGTTTTAACCTTGACAGATGACCTTGACTTTGTCACATGACCTTAGTATCTGTAGATACACACCACTGAGATCTATCATCATACTAAATATCTTGAATAGCCTTGAAGTAATTGGAATTGTTGAGTTTTTAGGTTAAGTATTGCAGACAGACAGACAAACAGGCAACCAGAAGGACATACACATATGGGTAAAACAATATGTCCTAGATCTTTTGATGAAGGGGCATAAACAAATTTTGCTTTTTTGCGGATAATTTCCTTTAAACAAGCATTCTCCTCAGAAATCATTTAACAATTGTTTAGAGGAAATAAATGCTCAAATTATTTGATAATGATTTCTTCAAAATAATCATTTCAATGATTGTAAAGAGGAAATAATCCTCAAATCAGAAAAATGTGTATTTTTCTGATCTGAGGATTATTTCCTCTATACAATCAATGAAATTTCATAGAATTTCTGCCAAATAAATCAGTTGCATCATGTCTGATTGGAATTACCCATGGGAGAAGACTGGTATTATGCATCTGTCATGCAGCATAGATTGACAATAATACAGTGTAACAATTTTTCAAGTTCTATTCCGAAAAACCAGCTTTTATTTTGAGACACATCCAGTGAACCTACATATCATGAAATACTTTTTTTGGAAATATTTATACTTTACCAATCTAGTTTTACCCATTTTTACTTAAATTGACATTAAACTTTATTAAGAACTTTAAAAACAAGACAGTATCAGAGCTATGGTTGTGAGGTAAAATTTCAGCTATCATGATCAAGAGGTCTATGGTTCAAATCTATGGAATAGCTTTCAATTTAGATAAAGTTTGTCATAGGGCCACATATGTGATGATAAGCACTGGTAGATCTTTATTATTCATTAAGCAACATTTAAAAGGATTAATCCAAGTCATAAACTGGTAGATGATTGTTAAGAGGAAATTCATCTCAAAGAGAAGAATTCTCAAAAAGTTCCAAAAATTCAGGCATTCGAAATGAAGTTTCTTAGTAAAAATTATAGGGGCGCTACTATTAGGGAGGGTGCTATTATTAGAGGATATACAGTATGATCAATGATTTTAATGAACCGTATGATTTTATCAATCTACTAGATTTATAATTTTATTGATCAAATATGGTGATATCAAAGTTTGATCCAGTTTCATCCTCAATATAATTGTTAACAGTAATAAACATGTATGGGCTCTATTGAATCAAAATATCAATCAATCTTCAACATTACTAATGCAAGACCAATAATATTGTCAATCCACTGTATTGATATCCATATTGCTCATGTATGTTGAAATCAAAGATTGATAGAATTTTTTATTTTTCAATATAGTTGTTGATAATAATAATCATGTAAGGGATGCTTTGTATAGGAAATACCCTCTTTCTTCACAATACTGGTTGGAGACCATTTCTTGCCGCACACAAGTTCTCGCCAAGTGACCATTTTCACTGTAAACAGGCAATATCAATTTGCAATAAATTATTTTTATAGATAGAAGAAGTTGTTGTTTAATTAATTAACAAGGGTTTCCTTTCCATCTTAACTGAGAACTCTGGTAGTTGGAAAGAACTGGTACTCAGCGAGAATTGGTTTCTAACAAGTAGATATAAAGATCCTACCTTGACCCTTTCAAGGTCATTTGCATCCATGACTGTACCCTGGAAGAATTCTACTTGAGTAAAATGTCTCTTCAGTAATCCCTCTAGTTCAAGGTCAGGTAATGTTCTGAAAGCACACACAAAGACATACTACTTAGCCATTCTTTACTTAAAGCAGCCATTTCATGACCATTTAATATATATAGAAGATTAATATATATTACATACCAAGTGTTTTGTATGGAAGAAAATATCCAACAAGGTTGGGGGAATTGATAATTATCGTGGCGCTGCGGAGACAATCATCATTTCCCACAACCAAGTTAGATATTTTTAAATACAATACACTAAGTAAATATTATATTTATCTTATCACCTCCATTTGCCTTGATTTTCACAATGTTTCTAACAGAAATACAAGTTTCTAAAAATAACCACATTATGTCATTGTTCTACAAATATGCATGTGATACCATACAAAAAATCATATTGGATGTTATCACACGGATATTTGGATAGTTATAAGATCAATTATATTGTCAATCAATTGGATTGACAATATTATTACTGATAATGATATTAAAGATTGATCAATAAATTGATTCAATATTACTGTGAATACTATTGATCACGTTCCGATGGCTAGTTGATGTTGATACTGGTAGAAATGAAAGACGAAGTAAGAAAGTTGCAGAAGTTTATTGTTTCCTTTCTCCTCAATTTTTTATCATTCTAAATGTGCAATAATCAAGATTCGAGCACTATGAATGGATAAAAGATAGCAGTGGTTTTCACACATTCATACAGTGTGATTGGATTTCTTGTTTTATAACTCAATGAAATCAACAAATACTCTTTACATCTCTTTATTGTATACATATCATATACCGGTCTGGTACTGTAATCCTATTTTCTATTTGAATTATCACAGGAGAATAAGATGTGAACATAATCCATTTTCATTAGTTAATTAACAGAAGAGGATAGAATCAAAACTTATCAAAATTGAATATTGAAACCTAAGCACCAACAACAAAGGCTAGAAGCTCAGGTGTCAGAAACAAAATTGTACTAGAAAAAATACCAAAAGCTGGTACATCATACTGATAAGAGAGAAGTGAGAGAAAGGAGAGACAAGAAGGGTATAATGTAACTGCTTTGAAAAAGCCCTCTCGCTTATAAACTGATGAAGGAAGGAATACATTACGGTAGCTAGAAATAACCTCTTCAGCATTAGGGATATGGGCTGCACCCTCTTCAAGTTTCATCTTTTTTTGTAAGTAACATGTTATAACACTACACATGTGTAATATATTTCTATATTATTCTAGCTTTTCCTGTCTCCAGAATTTCTATGTTTTGTTTTGTTTTCCTTTTTAGTTTATCCTGTATATAACTTTGTTTTTACATATAGGTTGTCACATCCATTTAGGCTATATTAATCCCTCGGGTATCTCCCTAAAAAAATAGCCAGGCTACAAGCATTCAAGATTTCTACTAAAGAAGATCCTGCAAGAGCAATGGCTCATCCCAAAATAGTTGCAACTACCTGTATGTTTAAAGGTACACTTGTTTCACGCAGAGCCATTGTGTCAAGTCTATATTTTCTCCCTGTATCCAAATATATCTTCAATAGGTTGTGTAAAGAGTGATTGGACCAATAAAACTGCCTACAATAATGTCATCTATCACATTGAATTAGTCTATATATGGGACATCTAGTCCAGATTGCCTTCATTATTCCAAGGTCTTCCCAAAATTTGCATGCACAGTGACATTCACCCTTTTCCCCAGTTTCTGAAATACTGCCTATACCAACAAGGGCGCCAGAGCCACAATAAACACCACCACAAAATAATATGGCAGAATATCATTAAACCCATACAATATGGACAAGGTTAGGTGAGTAGGATTACTCTGTGAACATTTTCATCCAAATCTACCTGTATTGGATTGGTGTAACTAGTAAATAGTGTTGTGCTGAGCCCTCGAGATTGCCTTCATTATTCCAAGGTATTCCCAAAATTTGCATGCACAGTGACATTCAACCTTTTCCCCAGTACTTGAAATACTGCCTATACAAACAAGGGCGACAGAGCCACAATATACTCCACCACAAAATAACATGGCAGAATATCATCGAACCCATACAATATGGACAAGGTCAGCTGAGTAGGATTATTCTGTACAATATCATCCAAATCCTCCCATAATGGATAGGTGTAACTAGGATTTTGAAATTTATACACACTCAAAGCTACCAACATAGAATATATATGATAAAGGCAATATGTGGACTGTTACAAAAGATGAATGTCCTCCGTCCTCTCCCCTTTTCTAAATTTGAGAGTAGGTGAATAATCAAAACACTATAACTACAGCTTGAATAAGCTGTAGTTTCGATGTTATGATCATTCATCAACAACATTTTTGAGGATTTATTTTTATTTCCCACTTGTGTAATGTGTGTAAGCGTAGTTAAGCCCTTGTAATGAGAGGAATAGGGTTCCCAAGATGTGGACAAACTATATACAAGTCTCATAATTCCATAAAACAGTCATAGCAACAATTCAGAGGCCATTCTCAACCTATGCTAAACTGCAGATATATGGTAGGCTAATTTGAAAGAATTCAAATCAACCAATCTCCATATTTCTGCATAGAAATTTGTAGATTGACCATTTTTAATTGAAAATGTACAGGTTAATATCATTATTTGAGCAACGAACCCTTGGCAACCACTTATGGTTAACTTAAGCCTGCATAAACAACTCTCTTTGACCAGAAACTGCTTTTTTCATTTTCCAAAAACAACTGTCTACCCTGTAATTCATTAGCACATAACAAAATAAAAGACTAGTCAAACAACAAAGTAAAAGAATAGTCCAACAACAAAGAAAAGGAATAATCCAACAACAAAGAAAAGGAATAATCCAACAACAAAGTAAAGGAATAGTCCAACAACAAAGTAAAAGAATAATCCAACAACAAAGAAAAAGAATAGTCCAACAACAAAGTAAAAGATCAGTCCAACAACAAAGTAAAAGAATAGTCCAACAACAAAGAAAAGGAATAGTCCAACAACAAAGTAAAAGATCAGTCCAACAACAAAGTAAAAGAATATTCCAACAACAAAGTAAAAGAATAATCCAACAACAAAGTAAAAGAATAATCCAACAACAAAGAAAAGGAATATTCTAACAAGAAAGTAAAAGAATAGTCCAACCACAAAGTAAAAGAATAATACAACAACAAAGAAAAGGAATAGTCTAAAAAGAAGGTAAAAGAATAGTCCCAACGACAAAGTAAAAGAATTGTCCAACAACAAAGTAAAAGAATTGTCCAACAACAAAGTAAAAGAATAATCCAACAACAAAGTAAAAGAATAGTCCAACCACAAAATAAAAGATCAGTCTAAATTCAAAGAAATTGCAGTCGATAAATCTTTGTCTTTTTAGGAAGTTATCATTATGGACAATTTAGAACTTTCTTGTTATAAGCTATTTCTTCATATCCCAAATCCGTGGTTTGGCACGAAACAGTTGTAACTGCCTGTATTGGCAGTGACAACTGTTTTGTGATGAGCCATCAAAATGCTTTCAAAGGTTATTTCTACATGTGCATCAAAATCTGAATTGTGAGGCCATGGGTTAAGGATCACATATCAACTAAACTACTTACTTATGTATAAAGACGATTTCCACATCCACATCTTCTCTATCTTTATGTAGAAAATCTTTCAGAAAGTTGTCTACAGAATCAAATGTTATGTATCCACACACAACTATATGTCTGAAAAGGAAAAACAATGATATGTCATGAACAGTGAGTTTGACTGATATATTTTGTTTGCAGTTATTTTATTAGAAAATAGAGGATGCAAAAAGGTCATAAATGTGATATACTATATCTGTTAGGTTATCACAAGATCAATTTTTATCTAATTTATCGTCATTTTGTTGGCATCAATTGTTCGACAACTTTATTTCTTCAATAATAAATTTGAAAACAAAAATCATGAATTTAAGAAAGATATAACATTATAATATCATTTAGGTAATCCAAAACCTTTGGGGGCTTATTTCAATCTTTTTGAAATGTATATATTTCTTAGAGTGTACCTCTCCGATAATTTGATCAAAACATTAGCATAGGTTTCAATGGTTTTTTTTAAAACAAGATGTGTTTGTGAAACAAGAATGCCCCCGTAACATCATTTTTTTTTCAAAGTTTGACCTAGACAGATGACCTTGACCTTGTCACATGACCTTGACTTTTGTACCAGCGGATGCGGATTATTGAGATCTATCATCATGCCAAATATTAGCTTTGTATCTTGAATAGGCTTGAAGTTATTGGCAAGGTTTAGTTTTCGGGTTAAGTTTTCGGACAGACGGACGGACAGACAGACGGACAGACAGACAGACATGAGTAAAACAATATGCCCCCGATCTATCGATACGGGGGTGTAAAAATTGGGGGTTTTAAAATACCATTTTTTCTTGAAACAACAGGATGATGTTGTTCCTTTATTGCTCACCTTCGTATCTTTGTCTAAATTAAGAATTATCAAATTTTCCAGCAAAAGTCATTATTGTACTTTAAAGCTTTGTGGTCACTGGAGTGTAACAAGAATATCGTAATTAAGGCCCCTTTTTCGGTGATATGACACAGATCCTCCCCATTTTCAATAAGGTTCATCCTTGTAACCTGATAAACATTCTGACCAAGTTTCATGAGGATAAGACTATATTTCTGGTCTCTAGAGTGTAAACAAAAAAGTTCATTAAGGTCCCTTTTCCTTTGATATGGCATGGATCCTTCCCATTTTCAACAGGGTTCATTCTTGGGACCTGACAAACAATCTGACCAAGTTTTATGAAGATTGGACCACATTTGTGGCCTCTAGAGCGTAACAAAGAAAATTGTCATTAAGGTCCCTTTTCCTATGATATGGCATGGATCCTTCCCATTTTCAATAGGGTTCATCCTTGGGACCTGACAAACATTCAAACCAAGTTTCTTGAGGATTGGACCCTATTTATGGCCTCTAGAGCGTAAATAAGAAAATTGTCATTAAGGTCCCTTTTCCTGTGATATGGCATGGATCCTTCCCATTTTCAATAGAGTTCATCCTTGGGATCTGATTAACATTCTGACCAAGTGTCATGAAGATTGAACATTTTTTGTGGCCTAGAGTGTAAACACTTAAATTGTTGACGTCTGTCGAAGCACGACACACAATGGTTGACGGACAACAGATGACGGACATTCTATGATCACAAAAGCTCACCTTGAGCACCATGTGCTCAGGTGAGCTAAAATTTCTAAATAAAGGGCCATACAAGGCTGGATTTGTGCATTCAGAGTTTGAAAATTGGTGAACATAATCAAGTGAATACAAAGTGTAAACAATTATTGATTCCTTCTATACAAATTTTCTTTATTTATTATATAGATAGGTCTTTCTGGATCTTTACAATGAAAAAGTCCTATATAGCATGTGAGAATGAAAATAATATCTGTAAAAATGTGCCCACCCTGCCACACCCATATGTATGGGCCAATCAGAACTCAGTGTACAATTTAGGAGAAGATTTACCCAATAAATAATCCTACCAACTTTGTATAAAATTGGCCTCATGGTTTGGGATGAGATTTTTAATGCCCTGCAAACCCATATTTGGGGTCAATCAAAATTTAATGAACAAGTAGAGAAAATCAAAGATTCATTAAAATTGGGCCAATGTTTGGTGTAAAAAGATTTCCAAAGATTTAATAGTGAAAAAAACCCACTCTACCACAACTATATTCATGGTATAAACCAAAATTTCTGGAACAACTTTAAAAGAGCCTCATCTAAGGATCATTCATGCTAAGTTTGATAAAAATTGGGCCAATGGTTTGGAAGGAGAAATTTTTCAA
Source organism: Fragum whitleyi (assembly GCA_948146395.1). Lineage (NCBI taxonomy): Eukaryota > Metazoa > Mollusca > Bivalvia > Cardiida > Cardiidae > Fragum > Fragum whitleyi. The sequence continues at coordinate 45,175,807 of OX411545.1, read as the reverse complement.
AAATTTAAAGTGAAAAAAAAAAAAGCCCACACCTATATTTAGGGGTCAATCTAACTTTCATAAGCAACTTGAGAAGAGGGAGGTCACCCAACAAAACATTCATGCCAAGTTTCAAAATTGGTCCAATGATTTAAGAGGAAAATATTTTAATGATATTGTAGTGAAAATAAGCCCCTTGCCCTACTATGCCCATAGTTGGGTGTCAATTAAAATATTTTGAACAATTTACATGAAGGGTCAACCAAGGAATATTTTTGCCAAGTTTCATTGAAATCCGCCCATCAGTTAAGGAGGAGATGTTTAAAGAAAAGTTTAAGAAAGGACACACGGACGCAAGCAAGACGGACACACTGCCATGACAATATCTTGCTGGCCTTTTTCTGGTGGGGCTTAAATCAACCTACTTTTTGCCTCTTTCTTTTTTGTAAGTTCCACCATACTTTGGTTGTCTCCCAATAATATCAGCTATTTCTGGGATAAAACTTGCAAACATACCCTGGAATAGAAAACCACAAAGAGGATAATTGTATGTTACAGTTTTAGATTTATTTATCCATCACTGAGTGATCAACAAAAGCTATATTTTCATATGTGGAAATCTGCGAGTTAGAATATAGCTTTTGTCATTCGACTCACTGAAAGATTTATGGATCTTAGATAAAAAGCTCACTTTGATGCATCAGTATGAAACAGTTGTAACTACCTATATGTTTATTGGCAGTTACAACTGTTTTACGCTGAGCCATTGATATAAAGTCAAATAAAGCGAATTTCCTGCTTGAAAGCATGCGGGGTATTTTCATTTGGTAATTTCAGTGGGTTGGCAGTGAGAACATCATGATATTGACAAGGTTAATTTGGTATAAAATTGAAAATATCTGATAATAGATTTTCAAATTGATGGCTCAGCAGGAAACAGTTGTAACTGCCTATATGTTTATAAATGATTCACACTAAGCAATCAATAATGATATGAAAGGGGTTTTAAATAAAGTATTGTTAATTTTGAATTGAATGATTTTTTTAACTACCCTTAAAAGTAGATTTAAATAAAATTCTATGATTTTATTTGTGTGTGCTTCAGATAAATGGAACATTTCCAAATTTTGACCAGATTCATTTATGGTACATAATTTGATAAAAAAAATTCCGAGCCTTTAAGCAAATAAGAAGTATTTCTAAGAATTTGAATGAGTGATAGGATGAATGATTAGTGCTAGGTGATTGCTTTAGAATGCTCTCGGGTAGGTCGATATTGAGAATTGATTTCATAATGACATAAGCTGAAGGGATTATGGTTCAAATAAGGTATGACAAAGACAGGTAGCAACCAAAAAATGCTTCTGGAAAATATTATCCGTTTCTATCAACCAATAACAAAAGGTTTAAAGGATTACAAAAGACTTGTTTTAATTCTAAATGCAGAGACCCTATATTGTTCAAATGAAATGTTTGGATGATTTATTGTATGTAAACAAATACTGTTTGCAGTCTTTTGTTTAATATTTAAGGGACCATTTCATTATTCATATGAACTTCATTCTGAAAGAATTGACTAGAACTGTCACAAAGCAGACAAATCAAGGGATAAGTGCAAAACTGTTGTAAGAGCCTATAAATATTTAGGCATTTACAATAGTGTTGCACTGACCCTTCAAAATATCATTCGAGTTTCGATTCCAAATCCAACCACTTCTTCATTCAGGATGACAAAATACTGTAATCATATGAAAATGTTTTCCAAGTTTTCATGAAATTGCACTTTCAAGGAAGGATTTTCACTTCTAACAGTGTTACAGAAACTTTTTTTAATAATGGCCTTGACCTTTGACCTTAGTCACACCAAGATTACAATATTATCCATCAGGTATGGGTTAGTTTTAATCTGTAACAACCATTATTCACGCCTTTAAAAATATATTAGAGTTTGTTTTACTTAATTTCTTGCAAAACAAGATGTGTTTGAGAAACACGAATGCCCCCGAAACAGCTTTTTTTTTCAAAGTTTGACCTTAACAGATGACCTTGACCTTGTCACATGACCTTGACTTGGTACCAGCGGATGCGGATTATTGAGATCTATCATCATGCCAAATTAGCTTTGTATCTTGAATAGGCTTGAAGATATTGGCAAGGTTAAGTTTTCGGGTTAAGTTTTCGGAAAGATGGACGGACAGACAGACAGACGGACATGAGTAAAACAATATGCCCCTGATCTCTCGATATGGGGGCATAAAAATAGTCCTAAATAAAAATCATTCATTGTACCTGGTATTTTCATTCATTGTTAGATTCTGCCTTGCAATATCTCATTGGACTTGTCTTTAGAAGACGATTCAAATGAGATGATGCACTGCAGAATTCCACATTTAGTTACTTCTGTAAAAGCAACTTTAATTTTTGACTTATGCAAAAAATTATCGAAAGGTGTTTAGTAAAACAGGCCCCTGACCTTAAACCCTTCTTATGCTGTTCAAAACATATTCCTGCTGTACACAAACCTTTTGCAGACTACAAACTTGACAATAACTTAAGGTAGTAGACCCATAATAATTCCGCAACATTTTGGAAGTCATGAACTTTAACAGTGTTTACTGAGGTTTATTACCTAACAATTTCATTAGGAAACCTTGGTCAAAATTGTGAAATTTTGATTGTGAGTTCCACAATGTTGCGGAACTATTACAGATCCACTACCTTAAGTGAGATGGATTAAAATGTTCCTAAAATTGGTAATTTGTTTGAAACAAAGTTTAAATTCAGCAGGATAAAGATTAAATGAATGGCAGATCAAGTTTCATTTCCTTAAAATGCATTAGGTTTCTTTTATCTTTTATTCATCAATAATTGTTCAAGACCAGCAAATGTTTCAGCTAATCAATAGCACAGCAAACAAATAATTCTAAAAGCCTATATTTTTGCATTCATTCAAATGACAGCAAAATGAACAGATTAAACATCCAATATACAAACATGGCTCATGAAAAGACAGAGTGTTGGCAATCAAAATTGTTAATTCTCATCTGAAACTTAAGTAGTGGGTACTCAATGGAAACATCTCGATCAGATGATTCAGATGAGTACCAAAAAGATAAGAATTGTTTTAACCGGTCAATGAATTTTGCATTTTGACACAGAATCACCGGCTCTTTCTGTAGCTTTGATACATTAAGTCGCAACACAGTCGAGGATTTATAACAAATAAGTATTGTCTGAATGTCCTGTTTAAATTTTCATAGAGGGTTGTCGCTGACAACAATTTTCCCATTTCTAAACACCAAGTTATTGATTAGCAGCAGACTCTGACAGAGAAAATGAAGAAAATCGGTTTTTATTTTATGCTTCTGTCAGAACAACATCGTTTTAGTTCCAAGTAATTTTTCTAATGAATCTCAAGAGATTTCTACAAAATGGTGTCCTCTACCTCTAGTCCTAGTAATGAAAAAAAAAGCTTTAGCATAAGTATGCAAATCGAAACAAAAGGGACAAAAATCATTTTTTGAAGGCCTGTTTTGGGATTAATATTTCTTTTTATATATTTATTTTTTATATCATTTCTTTAAAGAACTCTGGTTTTAAAGGGAGAAAACAAGTGGTCAAGACTGCAGGAATTAGACTGTTAACTTGTGCAGTTTGATTTTAGTATATGCCTTCTCCTTAGACTCCTAGGTAAGTACAGTTAGCAGCCCAATTGGCTCTCTATCTTCTTCAGTTTGATCCATGGATTTGCCAACTTTCATCCAACATTTGACAAGATATAATGATTGATCACCATTTGTTTCACCAATCTGAAATGATAGCTAGGTGCTTTGGCAAGACAATATAGACCAAGATCATCTCGCAAAGATGTTTAGCCTAAACTTAGCCTAATCTGTCTGCTTTTTACTTAATAATTTAGCTTAAAACTTGATCAAAATATGTTGAAATGTTCCAAAAATTGGCTATTTGTTTATAAAAAAAAAAATTCAATGTAGTGAACCAGAAATAGTTCTGCAGTGTTTTGGAAGTCAAGAACTTTAACAGTTTTATAAGAGATTTCCCAATGATTTCATTAGGAAACTTGGTTAACATTGTAAAAGCTCATGAAGTTTAACAACATTAACCAAGGTTTCCTAATGAATTCATTAGGAAACCTCGGTCAAGATTGTGAAAGATCACAAGTTCCAAAATGTTGCAGATCTATTACGGGTCCACTACCTTATGAAGGTAAATTCCTACTTACAATACTGAAGATAATGAAGATTACAATAAAGATTCTCCCGCAGACTGTCTTGGCATTGTAATCTCCGTAACCCACTGTTGACATGGTAACCAACAGGAAGTACACACACTCCCAATAGGTCAGCACTTGTGGATTGTGGAAGTCTGTGAAAAAGTCTCCGGAATTTTCCAACTGAAAACAAATTCAGAAATGTAATAGTTTCATATTTGAAAGGTCATTTAAACCTTAATAATTACTGTAAGACTATTAAATTTTATAAATGTGGGGAGGGAGTGAAATGGTTGGTTCAACAAGTATAACACTTGCAAATTCTTCTTAAACTACCTTGCAATTTCTCTAGAAAGTAGTAAATTGAAATTTTTAATTCTGATGTATTTCTAGAATTGTTTAGTCTGAAATTCTTAAAGTCTATCTTTGATGAATTGCAAGTGCTTTTGGAAAATCATACAGGTTGCTAGGCAACAACTAACTCAACTCAAAACCATCAGATTTGTTAGATCTATAGAATGAATTAAAATTCATAGATCCTGACCCTTTAGATGGTAAATATCAAGACAAACCATAATTGATCTACTGGCACTAAATGTCTAACATAAAATTTTATGAAAATTCAATAATAAATTGCATTAAAAGTATAAAGCTAAGCCATAATCTAAAGTAAAGTTGGTCAATGCATAATATATAAAAAAGATCTTAAGTCAACAATTGATCTTACATTAAAGATGTTTATTTTTTTAATGACACAGAATAACATTTCAAAGAGGTTTGATGTTTGCAAAGTCAAATGATAATAACATTTTATGAAACTTCCATGAAATCTGTCAATAAATGTACAAGCTGTGGTTACAAAAAATGTTGCATCACAAGGGGCCCTTTTTCCATGACACAGCAACATAATCACCAAGAAAGAATCAAAGAGAGGTCAACCCAAAGAACGATCCTGACATCAATCAATTGCATCTGAAATTCATTTCAGAAAAGACATTTTTTATATTTTGTCATGTGACACCTTTTTTGGCTGACTCAACAGCATGCATGTTTTTTTCTTGATCGTTTTCTCAAGAAGAGTTCTAAGAAAGTATGACTAAAGCTTTATTCCTGTGAAATTTGGTTGAATATTTTACCAGTGGTTTCAGAGAAGAAGAATTTTTTTACTTAGAGTGAAGTGAAAAGCCTGTAGCAACTAAATTATCAACCCAATCAGGATTAAAAGAAGGAACTGAAAGAGCATGTCCAAAGCATCATTCCTGTGCAGTTTGGTCGAATTCTGATTGGTAGTTTCAGAGGAGATATTTTTATATTTAACCATATGAGGCCAGTCTGTAAGACCAAGGTTAACAACCTGATCAAGATTTAATGAAGGAATCTGAAGGAACATGTTGAAAGCACTATTCCTATGCAGTTTGGTCGACTAGAAGTATCAGAGAAGAAAACTCTTTTTTTTTACCATAATGCACCCTTTTTTTGTGACAGATCAATGGCCTGTAGCTCCCAAGTTATCGCACGGATCAGAATTAAAAGAAGGAATCTGAAAGAGCATTTCCTAAACATCATTCCTGAGTAATTTGATTGAATTTTGACCAGCAGTTTCAGCGAAGAAGATTTTTTTTCATATTTCAACATAAGGGGCCCTTTTTATGGTGACTTGACAGCCTATAAAGCCAAAGTTATCAGCCTGATCAGGATTAAAAGAAGGAATCTTAAAGAGCTAGTCCTACTTTGAAATTTGGTTTAATTCTGATCAATTGTTTCAGAACAGAAGATGATCAAAGAAAAAAGTTTTGCATGTGCTGACAGATGCACAGATGGACGCACGGATGCACATTGGACAAAGGGCCATGACAACAGCTTGCTGGACTTTGTCGATTTTAGCTTAAAATCAATTACAGTCAAGTAATCCTCCATTTTTGTTTTCTAAGCTTGTCATCTTGTGCTATCGCTTGCTGATCATTGTGAATGCTTCAATGAAGCATATCGTTCAGGAGATGAAATTAGGAAAGTGCTTGCTAATAATTGTGCATGCTTTCTTTTCCTGAACACAAGGCTAGACTTGTAGTATAATTCACCTACCACAGAACAAGTCTTTTTCAATATTCTGTTTTTGAGTTTTTCAACAAGAGCTCTATGTTTAAAGTGGCATTGTAAAATAAATTTCAGCGAATAAGCATTGGTAAAGAGTAATTTGAAAGAAAAGTTTCAATGGCAGTAAGCAGGGTTCTCTTATACAATACCATTAACTATAAGTACATGAATAGCCACTTAACTCAATTATCAATCAAAGATCCTCAGAAGAAACCAAAGGTATCTATCTTATGTTTCTGTCTGAGAATTAGAGCAGAAAGCAAACAGTTCTCTACATAAATATGGTTTTTATTTTAAAAGTTTTGAAAAAAAAACAACATTGAGGTATATTAATCTAGCCTTAAATCTTACTAAGGACTTAGCTGTTCCTGTGTAACTACCATTATGAGCATTACGCAAGAACGTAACACAAAAATTGATCCTCTGTCGAAAAATATCATTGATGAATGATCAAAACATAGTACCTACACCTTTTTGAAGCTGTAGCTACAATTTATTGACCTTCATCAATAATAAAATAACTAAATTGATCCCGTGGACCCCTTGCCCTGTCCTTCATTTCTTACAAAAGGGGCAGATGATGCCATTTTGATAAAGTTTTTCCCTAACGCCTATATTGATAGTTTTATTTACAAGTTCTGCTTCTGAAATTGAGTACTAAATAAAAGATCATTGTCAATGTTTTATATATCTCCCAGGAGCATTTATTTGGATGAAATTTACTACAGTGGGTTATTGCCATCATACCTGAATGGAAACTATAAAATAGCTTATTCATCTTTTGAGAATATATGTTTGATATATATTAGGTAAAACCCTCCCGACTCTTTTGCATCAGAAACCTGTTTTACGATAAATGCATCCAGACATTTCGGTAATGTAAATTACATAGGATATAAATAGTCCTTTATTGCAGCATTTGTACAACATTCCTCAGTCAGCAATGTTTCAGCAAAAGATGTATATGATACCAATGCATCAAAAAATGCAAAAAAGTGCATTTCGGCAAAATGTAGTTACAATAGTGTTGTGCTGAGCCCTCGATATGCATTAGGTAAAACCCTCCTGACTCTTTTGCATTAGAAACCTCTGTTGTACAATAAATGCATCCAGACATTTCGGTAATGTAAATTACATTGGATATATATATTCCTTTATTGCAGCATTTGTACAACATTCCCAGTCATTAATGTTTCAGCAAAAGATGTATATGATACCAATGCATCAAAAAATGCAAAAAAGTGCATTTCGGCAAAATGTAGTTACAATAGTGTTGCGCCAAGCCCTCGATATGCATTAGGTAAAACCCTCCTGACTCTTGCATCAGAAACCTCTGTTGTACAATATATGCATCCAGACACTTTGGTAAAGTAAATTACATTGGATATATATATTCCTTTATTGCAGCATTTGTACAACATTCCCAGTCAGTAATGTCCAATTTGTTGAGAGACTTGTAAAAGGTAAAGCCTGTTACTTTGTCTCACAAGAACATCATTGCTCACTAATCAATTCATTCAAGGACAAACTCTCTATTCTTAGATATTTTGGTAACATTTTTTTAACTACAGTCGATCTTCATAATTCAAGTGACCATGTCTATTAAATAACTATTTTCATAAAGCGACCGTATTCAAAACCTCTTTCTTTAAATCAAAGTATCTTGAAATTTATATATCTTTAGTCTAAAATTTATTCTACATGAATCTTATGTTGTTAAAACTCATTAGAATTTTCTCCACAAAACAATTCTATTGTGTTTTATGACAGCATAAGATTTTTGAGAAATTTGTAGTAACAAACACATTTAAGCAAAGTTATGTTTCAAATTTGTGAAAAAATGTGTACTAAGCAACCATTCTCTTTAACAAAATGCTTCTTCGTGGTCCCATAAGTGGTGGCTTTATGCGTGTGTACATTTTTTTCTTAACTGAACATTGAACTGTGTTCTTAAAGGCTGAAGCTAGTTTTGATTACACTATATTGCAAAATTGTTCAAATGGGTCATATACCTCAACTAATCATAATGCAACCTAAGATGAAACAAGAGATGCTTGTAAAACATAATAATCTTATGCCCCCAAAAGGGGCAGGTGGATGACCTCATCTTTGTCAATTAACAAAGGGCAATGACTATTAAAATATGATGAGAAGAGTTATTGTTCTTGTGCACTGCACTTTTCCTCAATGAGATCTACCAACCTGTGAAGTTTAAAGATTCTAAGCTTGCATACTTTTTGAGATATGCTCCGGACAAAAAAGGTCTAAATATGGACCAACGGACTGACAGAACAACCCACCTGCCGACCTGACAACCATCAAGTGCAAAGCAATACCCCCCCTTCTTAAAAGGGTGGGCATAATTATAATCAAAATTGCAACATGAAACATTTCAAAAAAATAAAATTGGCTTCCATGATATTTTGCTTAAATACACCTAAATGATAGAAAAGAAGAAAAAAGGTTGAAATTTGATTCTTCCTTTCAAAAAAAGAAATCAAATAGTTCTTCAGCTTTTATCTAACTACACCTTGATGCAAGGCTGGGACACTTTCCTATGTTAGATGGAAAGAAAGGATCATTCCATACAAGTTATGATAGTCACAATTAATAAAGAGGGAAATTAGATAAATATGTATTTTTGAGCTTTAAACATAAAAGGGTTCACAACCAATCATATTGGTTGTTTGCTTACATTCCTCTTGTATGAAATATTTATACAACTTGGCTACTATAATGATCATCTGTATCATAAAGTTACCTACACTATTACTTTTTTTTAGCTATATATATGATATGAGTAATTCACAAGCACATAGTATGAGTATAATATTTGTTTGTTTGAATTGGGTTTTACGCCACTTTCAACAATCTTTCAGTTATATCACGGTGGCTGGAGACCCAACAATGGATTCATGGTACTTCTCACACCAGTACTACCATTACATACTTTCCTAGTCTATAGATGCTATCCCAAATAGGTCCAGGATTATCAACCCATTGGTACAAGACAAAGAGTAGAAATGGTTGAGTGATGCTGTCGGGAATCAAATCCGGGACCTTTTGAATAATAGTCTGACTCGCTTCTTCTGCACTATGATGAGTATAATTTAAACCCATCTCCAACTGCAATATTTTATACAAATTATGGGGCAAAATGTTTTCACAAATAAAGAACTGTATGCAACCCTATTGTATGTCTTTTCACATAATTTTAGTAAATGTTTTGCGTAATCATTTAAAATCTAAGTGTAACGGGTTTCACAAGAATCTGGAAAATAACTAATGTATAAAAATAACAAACAAGAGGACCATAATGGTCCTAGCTCGCTCACATGAGTCTCTTTGACCCCTGGGACATCATATTAATTAAATAAGCAAATGTCAAAAAGGAGATAATTTCTTCATAAGATCAATACCATGGAATGATTTCAGCCAAGAGCAAGAAGGATGTGTCTTTTCGCTCTTTGATTGTATGTAAAATGTGATGCACCCGGCTTGAGCCCAAAGGTGACCCCAGGGTCTTGAACAAACTAAGTAGAGGTCCATTAGATGATGCTACATACTAAATATGAAAGCTGTCTGCCTTCTGGTTTCAGAGAAGAAGATTTTTGAAGGTTTTCCTATTTTCATCCACTGTGCTCAGATGAGCTAAAAGGGATGCGCCCGGGTGGAGCCCAAATATGACCCCAGGGTCTTGATATGAACAAACTTGGTAGGGGCCCCACTAGATGATGCTACATACCAAGTATAAAAGCTGTGTGCCCTCTGGTTTCCGAAAAGAAGATTTAAAAAGATTTTTCGCTCTTTGATTCTATGTAAAAAGGGTTGCTCCCAGGTGGACCCAAAGGTGACCCCAGGGTCTTTACATGAACAATCTTGGTAGAGGTCCACTAAATGATGCTACATACCAAGTATGAAAGCCTTCTGCCTTCTGGTTTCAGAGAAGAAGATTTTTAAAGATTTTCCTTTTTTTCACTCTTCGTGCTCAGAAGAGCTAAAAGGGATGCGCCTGGGCAAAGCCCAAATATAACCCCAGGGTCTTAATATGAACAAACTTGGTAGAGGTCCACTAGATGATGCTACATACCAAATATGAAAGCTGTTTGCCTTATGTTGTCAGCGAAGAAGATTTTTGAAGATTTTCATATTTCACCCTTTTTGTTAAGGGTATAGGGAAAGTTAAGGGTGGATTTCATTTATTTGAACAACTTTGGTAGAGCTTGACCCAAGGAACATCCCTGCCAAGTTTCATCAAGATTGGCCCACTGGTTTAGGAGGAGAAGATGTTTAAAGAAATTGTGGATTACACACGACGGACAACGCATGACTGACACCAGACGCAGGACATTGTACGATCACAATAGCTCACCTTGAGCGCTTTATGCTCAGGTGAGCTAAAAATGACGTTACTCTTTTTAAGTCTTCTTTAAATTCACCAATGAAAGAAATTCTGTAGTAGCTTCTCTCAAAATATATTGCTATGAAAGATAATTTCATAATTTTATCATATGACCCTTTTGAAAAGATCAATGCGGACAAATTTTGAAAATCATAAGTAGGGTATTAAATCATCAATTCAGTCTGCCCGTATTGTATACCACATTTGGATTAGATACAGCTGAATACACGTTGCTCATCAAATGTACCATATTCAATATATTAGACAGATTTACATAACACATCCAATAAATGATGATTTGAAAAGATGATGATTTGAAATTAGCCCTGTTGATCGTATAATCTTTATTGTATTAAATGAACCATATTTCTCCTAATTAACACTCCCAGGAGCTATACATATAACATGGTCAGGGAGCTTTTATTTAGTATGCATTTTCTGATTTAAAAAATCATTAAAATTGATGTCTAATGGGCATTTTTAGTCCCCTACCGGCGAAAGCCGAAGGGGACTATAGGTTTGCGCTCCGTCCGTCTGTCCGTCCGTCCCTCTGTCTGTCCGTCCGTCTGTCAGTCCGGATTTCAGTTTTCTGGACTTTTTTTCTTAACCCTTGGAGATATTGAGCTGATTTTTGGTATTTGAGTCCGCATCAATGAGTTACAGAACAAGTTGAGTTTGGTTCCGGTCCATTGATTTTTGTGGAAGACACTGATGCTGGACTTAGAAATTACCAGGAAATTTCAGTTTTCCGGACTTTTTTTCTTAACCCTTGGAGATATTGAGCTGATTTTTGGTATGTGAGTCCACATTAATGAGTTACAGAACAAGTAAGTTTGGTTCCGGTCCATTGATTTTTGCAGGCTGTCTACCAGGTCTTCTAAAAAATATAGGAGTTTTAATAGGAATATTTTTTTAAAAAAAATAGGAGTTTTTAGCTCATTTAGAGTAAAAATATAGGAGTTTTTCCAGTGAAAATTGTTTATCCTACGCTCTTATACTAACAATCCTTACCTCCACTCTTGCTTTTTCTATGTTAATTAATGTCTAGATAAAGTAACCTTTCAGTTCCATAGCATCACAGTCCAGACAGGAGGCCGCTGTAGAGCATCATCATGATCATCATCATCTGAATTGGCACCCTAAAGGCTGGTGTCCTATTCAACTGTCTTGTAGGTGACCAAACAGCTGACGAGGAACAGATGAAGTGCACCAAGGCATTATACAGGATGGTGATGCTATGGAAGACATAGAGATTCTCTTACCTGAAGAATAAAGAAGCAAAGAGCAGTATCAAAGCAACATTTGCTATCTGAGCATATATCGGCAATACATTTTCCTAAAAAGCGGACCTTTGGCCCTGGTCCGCTCACCTGAGTCAAAGCACCTAAGGGTAACTTGCATTTCTTTTGAAAAATTGAACTGTAACAAATTTATGTGTAAAGGAAAATAATCTTATGGTCAGACCAGGAAGATTCCACAGTCTCAGTTTTACTATTGCTGTTTGAAAATACAAGATCCAAAATGGAACTGTTATCAGTCTGGGTTTTTTTGCATGATCATTTTACAAGAGAGTATCTTGGATAACTTTAGTAATGCGCACCTGGTGGCCCAACAGTTATAATTTTAGCTCTCATAATTAAGGTCTATGAATTGATCATCTAAGGCAAATTCCAAAGCTGTAGGGCTTCTCGTTCATCAGAAGAAGAATTTATAAGATTCTCTTAAATTTCCATAGCAACCAAAGTTTTTCATAGATTTCAATTCTTTAGGCTATCTTGGAGGGGACCACCTATGAAACATTTCTGTAAAATTTGGAGTAAATTGGCCCAGTAGTTTAGGACAAGATGTCATTTAAAGAAATTGTTGCTGGACGGAGACGACAACCAAAGGACGGAAGCTGGACTTTGTGCTCAGGTGAGCTTAAAAAAAAGTTCAAATGTTAAATTGACCTGAAGTACTACCCTCTCCCCCCTGTTGCTCCGCACCTTGTGGCCCAACAATCATAATAGCATTTTAAATTAAGTTCTATGAGCTGATTATTCTATATCAAATGACAAGAGGGCCATAGTGGCCCTAAATCGCTCACCTGAATGAACTGTCAAAAATTGTTTAAAGTAGATTAAGAAAGGATAATGAATTCTTACCAAATTTCAGGTTGATTGGGCAAAAAATGATGCCTCTACACTCATTACAAAGTTTTTCTAAGATTTGACCCTGTGACCTCATTTTTGACCCCACTTGACCCAATTTCAAACTTGACCTAGATTTCATCAAGATGATCATTCTGACCAATTTTCATGTTGATCCGGCACATACTATGGCTTCTAGAGTGTCTACAAGGTTTTTCTAATATTTGACCCTATGACTTCATATTTGACCCCACTTGACCCTATTTCGAACTTGTCCGAGATTTCATCAAGACAATCATTATGACTAAATTTCAGGTTGATTGGGCAATAAATTTGGCCTTTAGAGTGTCTATAAGGTTTTTCTAATATTTGACCCCGTGACCTCATTTTTGACCCAACTTGACCCAATTTTGAACTTGTCTGAGATTTTTCAAGACAATCATTCTGACCAAATTTCAGGTTGTTTGGGCAATAAATATGGCTTCTAGAGTGCATACAAGGTTTTTCTAAGATTTGACCCTGTGACCTAGTTTTTGATCTCACTTGACCCAATTTTGAACTTGTCCGAGATTTTATCAAGACAATCATTCAGGCCAAATTTCAGGTTGATTGGGCAAAAAAAATGGCCTCTAGAGTACATACAAGGTTTTTCTAAGATTTGACCCCATGACCTAGTTTTTGACCCCACTTGACCCAATTTTGAACTTGTTCAAGATTTCATCAAGACAATCATTCTGACCAAATTTCAGGTTGATTGGGCAAAAAAAATGGCCTCTAGAGTGCATACAAGGTTTTTCTAAGATTTGACCCTGTGACCTAGTTTTTGACCCCACTTGACCCTATTTCAAACTTGTCCGAGATTTTATCAAGACAATCATTCTGACTAAATTTCAGGTTGATCGGGCAAAAAAAATGGCCTCTAGAGTGCATACAAGGTTTTTCTAAGATTTGACCCTGTGACCTAGTTTTTGATCTCACTTGACCCAATTTTGAACTTGTCCGAGATTTTATCAAGACAATCATTCAGGCCAAATTTCAGGTTGATTGGGCAAAAAAAATGGCCTCTAGAGTACATACAAGGTTTTTCTAAGATTTGACCCCATGACCTAGTTTTTGACCCCACTTGACCCAATTTTGAACTTGTTCAAGATTTCATCAAGACAATCATTCTGACCAAATTTCAGGTTGATTGGGCAAAAAAAATGGCCTCTAGAGTGCATACAAGGTTTTTCTAAGATTTGACCCTGTGACCTAGTTTTTGACCCCACTTGACCCTATTTCAAACTTGTCCGAGATTTTATCAAGACAATCATTCTGACTAAATTTCAGGTTGATCGGGCAAAAAAAATGGCCTCTAGAGTGCATACAAGGTTTTTCTAAGATTTGACCCTGTGACCTAGTTTTTGACCCCACTTGACCCAATTTCGAACTTGTCCGAGATTTTATCAAGACAATCATTCTGACCAAATTTTAGATTGGTTGGGCAAAAAATGTGGCCTCTAGAGTGCATACAAGGTTTTTCTAAGATTTGACCCTGTGACCTAGTTTTTGACCCCACTTGACCCAATTTCGAACTTGTCCGAGATTTTATCAAGACAATCATTCCGACCAAATTTCAGGTTGATTGGGCAAAAAATGTGGCCTCTAGAGTGCATACAAGGTAAATGTTGACGACACACGACGGACGACACACGACACACGACACACGACGGACGACGAACGACGGACGACGGACATCCACCTAACCACAAAAGCTCACCTTGAGCACTTCGTGCTCAGGTGAGCTAAAAAAGCTGTAGGAATTCTGGTTCAGTAGAATTTCTAACAATTGTTAAATTTACCACAAAGCACTAGCCCTCCTCTTGGGTCTCTGCCCCTGGTGACAAAACAATCATGTCTATATCTTTTTTTATTAAAGTATATGAGCTGATGACTCATGCCAAATTTAGAGCCTGTAAGATTCCTACTTCATCATGAGAAGAAGGTTTAAAATTTCAAAATTGCCCCAAATTACTACCCTCTCTCCCAATGCTCTTTGCACGGTAGCCAAACATTCATGGTTATAGCTATGTAAAATAGGGTCTATGAGCTGATCATCTGTGTCAAATATAAAGGTTGTAGGGATTCTGGTTCATCAGAAGAAGAAGGTTATGGATTTAAATTTTTTTTACAAAGTACTATTCCCCCCTCCAACCTCCCCGGTGGCTCCCCACCTGGTGGCCCAACAGGAATGATTTAAACTATTCTAACTATGGTCCATATGCTGATCATCCTTGCCATTTTTCAAGTCTGTAGGGCACATGGTTTATCAGAAGAAGGAGGTTAAATATTTAAGAATTGCTCTGAAAAGCTACCCTCCCGCCCCCTGGTGCTCTGCGACTGGTGGCCAAACATTCATGATTTTAGCTATTTCAGATAAGGTCTATGAGCTGATCATTCATGTCAAAAATAAAGGCTGTACAGATTCTGGTACATCAGAAGAAGACAAAGATTTCAAAATTTTCAACAAAGCACTACCCCCTCCCCCCAGATGATCTGCACCTGGTGATCCAACAGTCATGATTTTAGCTATTTTAATTAGGGTTTACAAGCTGATCATCCATGCCAATTTTCAAGTCTGTAGGGCTCCTGGTTCCGAAGAAGAAGAAGGTTAATGATTTCAAAATTTACCCAAAGTACTACCCCCTCCCCCTGGTGCTCCGCACCTGATGGCCAAACAGATATGATTTCAGCTATTTTCATTCAGGTCTATGAACTGATCATCCATGCCTATTTTCAAGTCTGTTAGGCTCCTGGTTCCGAAGAAGAAGTAGGTTTAAGATTATAAAATTTACCCTCATGTACCACCGCCTCCCCCCTGGTGCTCCGCACCTGGTCGCCCAACAGATATGATTTTAGCTATTTAAATTCAGGTCTATGAACTGATCATCCATGCCAATTTTCAAGTCTGTCGGGCTCCTGGTTTTGAAGAAGAAGAAGGTTTAAGATTACAAAATTTACCAAAAGTACTACCCCCTCCCCTGATGCTCCGCACCTGGTGGCCCAACAGATATGATTTTAGCTATTTTAATTCATGTCTATGAACTGATCATCCATACTAATTTTCAAGTCTGTAGGGATCCAGGTTCAAAAGAAGAAGAAGGTTGAAGATTACAAAATTTACCCAAAGTTCTACCCCCTCCCCCCTGGTGCCTTGCACCTGGTGGCCCAACAGATATGATTATAGCTATTCTAATTCAGGTCTATGAACTGATCATCCATACCAAACTTTAAGTCTCTAGGACTCCTGGTTGAGGAGAAGAAGAATTTTTAAGCTTTTCTTAAAATTTCACCTTTGGTTGCCATAGCAACCAGGGTTTTTCATGGATTTCAATTCTTTGAGCTATTTTTGATGGGGACCACCTAAGCAACATTTCTGTAAAATTTAGTGTTAATTGGCCCAGTAGTTTTGGAGGAGATGTCGTTTAAAGAAATTGTTGACATATGCCGGATGACGGACGACGACCGAACGCCGGACAAAAGGTGATCACAATAGCTAACATGAGCACTTCGTGCTCAGGTGAGCTAAAAAATATAGGAAATATTTTCAAAATATAGGAGTTTTATAGGAATATAGGAGGTGCTTAAAAATATAGGATTTGGACCCAAAATATAGGAGTTTAATAGGAATATAGGAATCGGTAGACAGCCTGTTTTTGTGGGAGATACGGATGCTGGACTAAAAAAATTACCAGGAAATTTCAGTTTTCCTGACTTTTTTCTTAACCCTTGGAGATATTGGGCTGATTTTTGGTATGTGAGACTGCATCAATGAGTTACAGAGAGAGTTTGAGTTTGGTTCCGGTCCATTGATTTTTGTGGAAGATATGGATGCTGGACTTAGAAAATTACCAGGAAATTTCAGTTTTCCTGACTTTTTTCTTAACCCTTTGAGATATTGAGCTGATTTTGGTATGTGAGTCTGCATCAATGAGTTACAGAACGAGTTCGAGTATGGTTCCGGTCTATTGATTTTTGTGGAAGATACGGATTCTGGACTTAGAAAATTACCAGGAAATTTCAGTTTTCCAGACTTTTTTTCTTAACCCTTGGAGATATTGAGCTGATTTTTGGTATGTGAGACTGCATCAATGAGTTACAGAGAGAGTTTGAGTTTGGTTCCGGTCCACTGATTTTATGTGGAAGATACAGATGCTGAACTTAGAAAATTACCAGGAAATTTCAGTTTTCCAGACTTTTTTTGTTAACCCTTGGAGATATTGAGCTGATTTTTGGTATGTGAGTCCGCATCAATGAGTTACAGAAAAAGTTCATGTTTGGTTCCGGTCCATTGATTTTTGTGGAAGATACTGATGCTGGGCTTAGAAAATTACCAGGAAATTTCAGTTTTCCGGACTTTTTTTCTTAACCCTTGGAGATATTGAGCTGATTTTTGGTATGTGAGACTGCATCAATGAGTTACAGAGAGAGTTTGAGTTTGGTTCCAGTCCACTGATTTTATGTTGAAGATACAGATGCTGGACTTAGAAAATTACCAGGAAATTTCAGTTTTCCAGACTGTTTTTGTTAACCCTAAGAGATATTACGCTGATTTTTGGTATGTGAGTCTGCATCAATTAGTTACAGATCAAGTTTGAATTTGTTTCCGGTCCATTGATTTTTGTGGAAGATACGGATGCTGGACTTAAAAAATTTCCAGGAAATTTCTGGGTTTTTTTTCTTTATCCTCAGAGATTTTGAGCTGATACATAAAATCTGATACAACCTATATTTTGGAGAGGTAGTTATACCTTTACCACCAAAAAAGATACTGCTCTAGGGATATATATATAAATTCGGTAGGGGACTTGGTATTGCCATGCAATACTTCCAAATGCTTGTTTTCCTTTAATTTGAAGTTAATTTCCTCTAAACAATCATATAAATGATTGTTTAGAGGAAATTCATCTCAATTAGAAAAGAAGTCTCAAATGATTCCTAAAATCAAGGTATTTGAAGTATACTTTCTTAGTAAAAAGTGTAGGGGTCCTACTATTAGGGAGTGTGCTATTATTAGAGGAAATATGGTACCTCATTTTCAAAAATAAATGTTCCAGAGAGCTTTACATTCTAGAGTTACAGATTTAGAGAAAGAGTTAAGTTTAAATAAGGCTAAAAGCCCTTTTTGGTATTTTTTTATTTTAAATAAGGCTAAAAGCCCTATTTTGTAATTTTTCAGTCATATTACAGTGGCTTGAGCACCTTACATTGGATTTCTGGTATTTCTCGCACCAGCACCACTGTAAAATCCTTTCCTAACCTCCACATGCTATCCCACATAAGCTCTACGATTAAATGACCTATCAGTGGGAGACCATTAATAAATGTTGGAAAGGATGAGTATGACTGCTGGGGATCTAGCTCCAGACATTTTGACTTACAGTCTGACATGCTACCCAATGAGCTAAGAAGGTGGCCTCAACAGAAAGAGCAAGGAAAAATATAGTTTCATGATATATTCTAATATTGTTTGCAGTCTATGGGTTATAACTTCACTTTGTCCCAACAAACTTATGGAAACATTAGTGCAGTTAAAAGGTTGGCTTGAAAAAAAAAGGACTCTGATGAAAAGAAAGTTGAGCATCTTGACCCTAGGTCATGCTGAATATTTCTACTTTTGCAGGAGTTACAGAGATCAGCCTGCAGATATTTGCAGCCTTATCTTAGTCTATATGTCCTGATTTTCCATTTTGAAACCAGAGACGTTTAAAAGTTACGTTTTAAAAATAAATACCAACTTACAATCAGTGCATTCAGTGCTTTCAGCGCTTTAATATAAATGCAATTTTGTAAGCTTTTTATTAAGCATGACAAAGGTTTAAAAGTATTGAAGCAACTCCAATGCATCCTGCCGCTGTCATAGCGCAGTTGGTAGTGCATCGGACTGTCAATCTAGAGGTCCCTGGTTTGATCCCCGACGGCGGCACTCATTCTTTCCGACTATTTGTCTCTCACCAATGGGTTGATAATCATAGACCTATGTGAGATAGCAGCTTGAGGCTAGGAAAGGATGTGGTGGTTGTACTGGTGAAAGAAATACCAGGAAACCATTGTTAGGTGCTCCAGCCGCCGCGATATAAATGAAAAAATGTTTAAAGCGGCGTAAAACTCCATTCAATCAATCAACCAAAGCATCCTTTGAATTTGGGCTGACTGAATCAGTTCTCCATATTTTGCTTCCTTGAGATTCTGATAAACATTAAGTAGAGCCTGTAGCATTTTCATTTCCAATATTTATTTCTGAATATTCAAATAAAGTTTAAGTTCAGAAAAAAAATCAATTCTTTATTGGTTCGAAAACAAAAATCTGATAGCATTTTGAAGTTCACCAATATTAAAGTTGACTTTCTCTACTAACTCAATAATTCTTTTGTAATATTAAAAAAGACTGGATCAATAAGTAGGTACAATATAACGCCACTGATTTCTGTCAATAATTTCCATTGAAATCCTGGGGACAAAAATATGAATGTACCTAATTAACACCTTTCCTCACACAGACAGAGAACTGGCAGATATCCTCTAACGGGGTTTTGTGCAGCATCAACAAATTAGGTCCTACGGACTAAATTGTTGGGGGTTTTGCTTAAGAAGGTTTGGGACTCCCCTTTACAACAGGGAATAACACAGTGCAATATCTTTACATCTCAATGAAACCTTGTGTTGTGGGTACTCATTGAAATTGTCACAACAAGACAATTTAAATGAGTACCCATAACCTAGGGTTTGATACAGTTCTGTTCCATTATTTTTACCATTAATGTCATTTTTAGACCCCTCTATCTGTGAAATCTAGAATACACAAGAGCACCGCCTCCGGATGCCAACATTTAATTGCAGGAGCTGGATAATTGAAGAAATCTAAATCAAAAAGGGGTCTAACTCTGACAAAAATGCTATAGACTTACCCTCATTGATATTCTGGATAGCTCTCCTGATGGTGAACACACAATGCAAAGTATTGTGAAATAATCTTCAATAACAACAGAGATATAACCATGGTAAATGTTTGCCAAACCAAAACTAACTACAACACCAACACCTTCACAAACACAAATGACACCAAGATGAAGACACTACCTTGGTTTTTCACGAAAAACAGCTGAACTAAAAAACTTAACTCACCAGATGTAAAAATCCGCTGGATGACAACCATAGACTTATGGACAAGGAGATGAGATGAGAAAACCGTATAACTGTGTTGGAATTCAGGATGTTCAGATACGTCAAAATGTCCGGAATCGACATCAGTCGTAAAGCTCTTAAGAATCTGAGACCTGGAATAAAGATTGCAATATCTTAGAATAGAGAAAATGAAGTCTATCACTGTTCCTGCCAAACTGCAGTGGCACATATGTGCAGGCTAATCTTGGTCTTTGCTTCCTGCAAAGCAGGAATATTCTGGAATCAGCATGACAAGGGTTAATATAATGTGTTAATTAGAGATGCAGATAAGATGGGATGAAAACCAGTCCAAAATATTTATTTCTCAACGGAAACCTATGTTGTGGGTACTCATTTGAATTGTCTAGACGAGACAATTCAAATGAGTACCAACAACATAGGGTTTGTACTATCATAATTGAAATACTTTCCCAAATAAATCAAAATAACCCCTTTATCTGTAGTCATGGTGTTAAAGAAAGTGAACCTGTAGAACCCTTATCACAGTTACAGAGTGACGGCATTACTAAATTTATACTAGTAATGTGATTACTCCCCCAATCATTTCTGGTTAATTACGTTAACCACTGACCAGTTATTGTTCTTTTGTTTATATCAACAATTAATTTAGTCAGTGGTTAACCAGAACCTCACAAATACAGCTTGAAATGCAGTAAGGGTACTCTGATGAACTTACCCACAAGATGCAATCTAAGGATTTTTGGTGAACGAACGTCGTTCACCAGTGTTATATACCATGTCAGGAAATTCCTGTTGGATGTTAATACATTTGAAATAAAGTAGCGCCTCTTAAAATTCAATTTAGAATCTTTCAACATTTTTCTCCGCAAAATCACTTTTTATTTCTTTAATGGCGTGTTTCTAGTTTTCTTTATCAAGTGAAGATAATGAAAATTCGCCTTGAAAAACACAATATGATCTTGCAATGTTTATCAAGGGAATTTTTGATCGGCGTAAGCTTGTCGAGAGTTTAAAGCAAAAACAAAGTTTGTGTTTAAACACCAAAGAGACAGATACTATGTTTTTGACCCAAGCCTTCGCTGGTGCAACTTGTAGTAATTAGCCGGAAATACGTGTTTATCTAGGTCGTGTCCTCTTGAACTTACATTCGGCAATACTCGGGCGATCTCCAACGGCTCCGAGTTAAATGTAGGATACAGGAATCGGCCGAGTTGAGACGAATGACACATCAAGACACCTTGTGTCATTAGAACGCGGTTTTACATAACTTTTCAACTAGCGACAGTCAGTCTCGAGACGGGTTTTTAGAATGATTCGACATGTGTTTTACATGTACAACCTTTCTTGTATCTTTCATTTTAATAGGGGTGAACGTCGCTCTTAAGATTTTCTGTAAAATTGCGTTGGCTGAAGTAGGGCTTATTCCCAGCGAAAACGTTTCGTATTCGTCTATCTCAGAAGCGAATATTGCCGAATACCAAATGCGACAGGCACGGGAGATATTTCATTGGGGCCATTCTACTTTGCATTTTTATGCCCCCGTATCGAGAGATCGGGGGCATATTGTTTTACTCATGTCCGTCTGTCTGTCTGTCTGTCTGTCCGTCCGTCCGTCTGTCCGTCCGTCTGTCCGAAAACTTAACCCGAAAACTTAACCTTTGCCTTTTCTCCAAAAGTATTTGACATACAAAGCTGTACACCAAAGTCAAGGTCATGTGACAAGGTCAAGGTCATGTGACAAGGTCAAGGTCATCTGTCAAGGTCAAACTTTAAAAAATGCTGTTCCGGGGGCATTCGTGTTTCATTTCAATCTGTAAAACCATATCAATTCAAAATTCTATTTGAAAATTAAATAAATGATAGCTAAATATTCAACCCTAGATACCACTCCAATTGACGAGTATATATTGCCGTGGTCAAGGGGGGACCAGATCCGTCATGCACTTGTTTACAATTCGACAGGCGGGTTAAGTTGTTAAATTATTCGTAAAAGTCATTGCGTTTTTAACAGAAATCATAAAAATCTTAATCGATGAATAAAAACTGGTTCCATCCTTTCCAAAATACGTTTAGAATTGGTTAACTACAGTTTAAGAAAAAAACTAGCTCCGAGAAGAAAAGTCTAATATCAGCCGCAATACTGTAATAAGATATCTATAGTGAGTGATTTTACAAGCATCCAAACTCTTGAATGTAAACAATAGGTTCTCGTGCAAAAAATAAACCGACAATTGTAAGGATTCTCAATTCTTATTGGGAGGAAAGTCAGGAGGAAAAAATCAGGGTATTATACTTAAACTATTTGTTCATGCAATTATTACCTCCCTTTGAAAAAATAAACTTCTTAAATAAGATTCTTATTCGCTTTTGAAGTGGAAATTACGTTACAAAAATAATATTTATAAAGACTGTAAGTATGCAATTTACTATGAAGCAATTATTTAATATAAAAAAGTTTACTTTAATTTCTAAACCTTAAACAGATATTATCTATGAATTATGCTAATAAGGCACTAGATCTCCTTTAACCTATACTCGAATCCAAACCCAGGCAGGAATTTCCAACTAGAAGTGAACTGGTAAGAAACCCAGAGGTAGCTTCGCGAGTATGGGTGCTTTACACTGGGCACAATAAAGAACCAAGGAGGTCTTTTCGTAGAAGAGCAAGGGGCGTGTGAAGTCGGATCTCCTCGTATCCGCTTCTTTCTCTCTCATGGTCCTTACCATATATGCCTAGAGCACGGAGGGACCTAAATCCTACAAACACACACTTTAACCTATACGACCAGCACGATTAGCTCAGTTGGTAGAGCACCGGACTTCAAAACTATTGAAGTTCGACTGCATGGGTTCGGTTCCCTGGCTGGTACACTAACAAAAACTACTTGTCTTTCGGATGAGACGTTAAACCGAGGCCCCGTGAGACGGTGCTTTACACCGAGCACGTTAATGAACCATGGCGGATCTCAGCAGTAGATTCGTCATGTATCCTTGCACTATCCCCCGTAACAACTAACCGCGTTCTGGGGGCGTCGCTCATATGGGCATGTGCTACGGTAGAGACAATAAATAAACGGAAATACACACTTTAACCTATACCTAAATATTTCTCATCCTGCAGTGTTATAAAATTGAATAACGACATAAGTGTCAGCCACGGAAGTGGTTTTGGCTTCAGATATGATCAAAATGAATCTCTCAGGTTATGGTTCAAAATACTATTAATAAGTTAACAAATCATAACTTTAAACAATGAGTACAGTTCAGGAATGACTGATATTCATAGGTGTTTCTTTGGTTGGTACTCAAAGACCTTTTCATCCTCTGAGAAGAAACAAAGATAGATAAAAAAAAGGTTAAAACAAATACAACAAATTTACTTGAAATAAGCTTAAACATGATAACAATTACTTTTGTAAAAACAAACACCATTGGATATAGGTTGAAGACAGTTTTAGATAGGATTAAATCGTTCTCTCCATTTATGTTTAATTAATAAATGTACCTATTTCAAGTGTGTAAAAGAAATTTTCACAGAGTAACAACTCATATTCTAACAAATATTTTTCTAACAGGATTTTCCCCATCTTTCCCTTTCTTTGAATTTGCATTGAAATTTCCGAACAACGGAAATTTTGTCAAGACAATTCCCCCCCTTTTTTTTAATTATTTTTACATTCATAGTTTCTCTTCTAATTGAATTCAATATATAATTCTAGAATGCCATCAGGTTCGTTCACCATCAGTACTTTCAGTGCTTTGATTGTAAAGGGGGTTTGTTTTCCTAGTATTAAATTATTTTGACTGGATTTCTGCATGAAAATGAAATAGCAAGGCTATTCAAAGGAGATTTGTTTGAACTGTCCAGAACCCCTCTTGATCTGCCACTGCTCACTGGCGATATATAAAATCTTTAAAAATATAAACTTGGATGAATATTCAAAGTGTAAATATTATTTGAAATCAGTTTAACTATAATTTATTTCACAAATATTCATAATTATACTGATTAAATCTTAAGTCTTATCCTGCTGAATTTAATTTATGTTTCTAACAAATAGCCATTTATTGCGACATTTCTTCAAGATTTACTGTACTCAAGTTTTCCCACATTAATTGAGTAGAAAACAGACTGTGTAAGTAAAGGTCAGACTGCATGTCAGTGTAGGCCATTCTGTAAATAATATGTAATTGTATGAAAAAAAAATCTAACAAGGTTGGGGGAATTGATAATTGTGGAGGCTCTGCAGAGACAACTAGAGCTTGTCACTGAATGTGACTTAATACCCCCGCAAGTGCTTTCAGAGAATGAGATACTTTGACAGAAGAAGCAAAAAATGCTTCAAATATAAAGATAACTCTTGGATTTGAGACCTCTAAATTGCGTCTTGCAAAACTGACACATGTGATAAATGTTTTCAAGCTATTGAATGAAAATTGAAGGAGGAGTTTGCGTCACAAAATTATAAGTACATTGTAACAAATAGAAAATAATGTCTTAAGATCAAGGGAAAATTATTCATGAACCTGGTGGAGTTGACACTTGAAATTAGCCTCTTGCAAAACTTCAACTTGTGATCAATATTTGCATAATGTTTCATTACAATTGAATTAAAATTGAAGGAGGAGTTTGCGACACAAAATGATAAGTACATGGTAACGAATAGAAAAAAATGTCTAAGTTCAAGGAGAAATAATTCATGAACCAGGGGTAATTGAGACTTGCAATTTGCGTCTTGCAAAACTTCAACTTGTGATGAATGTTTTTATAATATTTCATAACTATTGAATGAAAATTGAAGGAGGAGTTTGCGACACAAAATTATAAGTAAATGGTTACAAATAGAAAAAAATGTCTTAAGTTCAAGGGGAGATAATTAGTGAACCTGGGAGAGTTGACACTTGAAATTTGCGTCTTGCAAAACTTCATTATGTGATGTATGTTTGTATAATATTTCATAACTATTGAATGAAAATTGAAGTAGGAGTTTGCGACACAAAATGATAAGTACATGGTAACAAATAGGAAAAAATGTCTAAGTTCAAGGGGAGATAATTCATGAACCAGGGGAAGTTGGGACCTGAAAATTGCGTCTTGCAAAACTTCAACATGTGATGAATGTTTCTATAAAGTTTCAAGGCTTTTGAAGGAAAACTGAAGGAAAAGTTCGCGACACAAATTTACTACTATTTGTGTCCACAGATGGACGGACAGACGGACAGATGCACGGACAGACGGACGGACAGACAGACAGGCTGATTCCAGTATACCCCCGAAAACATTCATTTCGCGGGGGTATAATTATCAATTCCCACAACAGAGTTAGATATTTTTTCATACAATACAATAAGTACATATGAGCCTGTGTGTGAAATTTCCAACAATGTCAAAGGTGCCCAAAGAAAAGACTCTGACCAGCCTGTGCATCCACACAGTCTGGCCAGAGTCTTCACTGTGCATTTAGTGGATGATAAGGTCTCAAAGTATCTATAAATATTCAGGTAACTTTATATTTTCAGTTTTTTGCTGTCAGGGCCTCTCAATGTTAACACATCACGTACATTTCAAATTGTTAGAAATGTCATGCAAAGGCTCATATTATATTCATCTTACAACCTCTTTTGCCTTGTTTTCGTTGATGTTCCTAATAGAAATGCTAGTTTCTAAGAATAACAGCATTGTGTCATTGTTCTAAAAACATCCATGTGATATCACATAAAATATCATATAGGGTGTTATCACACGGATATTCGTAAAGTTATAAGATAAATCAGGAATATTATATCATGAACAGCAAAATAAGGGGGTAAATATTATGAGCTAGACTCATTTTTTAAAGCGAAGAAGATATTTGAAAACAGTATAATATATTCAACAATTATGCTTAGTTTAACTGATTAAATCTTCAATAATTTTGACAAGATCAGGTTAAAAACAAGTAACTTCTTGTTTTTCTTTCCCAATTTTGTTTAACCCTAAACATTATTTATTTTCAATGAGCCAAATGCAAGGATATTAAAGTTCAGGAATGTTTGATAATGAACCATTGTTTGGTAATGTTGGACCATTGACTGATTTTTTATAAGAACTGAAAATTTCACACTTTAGATTTCCATTCTGAAGTTCAGTGCAACACTATTGTAAGTGCCTATATATTAATCAACACTTATAAAAGTGTTGCAAAATTTTTCTAACAATTTTTGTTAAAGGGTTACCAAAGGAACATTCTGGTAAAGTTCCATTTAAATCGACCCTGTGGTTCAGGAGGAGATGTTGTTCAAAAGTTTAGGGCTCAAAATAAGCTCGCCCTGCCACGCCCATATTTATGGGCCAATCAAAATTTCACAAACAATTTTTGAAAAACGGTCACCAAAGGAACATTCTGGTATAGTTTCATTGAAATCAGCCCAATGGTTCAGGAGTAAAAGTTTTAAGAAAGTTGACAACACAACACATGATGGACAACAGAGTCAGGGTGATCCTACAAGCTCTCCATGAGCAAATTGTGCTCAGGTAAGCTAACAAAAAATATATCTAGAGTTATTTTAATTGAAAAGTATAAGTTGCTCTTTCGATAGTGAACATAAATCTAAAATTTGTAGTGAATGCCATTAGAATTAATACATGAGGTATCACAAAATGTCAAAGTTTTTGCACAACAAGTCTACAAAATTGACAACATTCAGGCTGGAATAACATTTCAAGTTTCTCTGCAAACAGGAAAAGAAAGTACAAGATGGAGTGTTACAACTTACCAAGCCAATTTCTGTCAAGATAGATGGCCAGAAACGACGGTGGAATGGTGAAGTAATCCACAATGGAGAATATATCTAACCAGAACCATAGCTTGTCGTTCGCCGCTACAAACTACAATTAGAAGCAGAAAAGGCCATGACAGATCAAAGTATGCTACCATACAAGAGGACCATACTGGCATTGGGTAATTCACCTGATAAAAAAAGTTATGTTATTCCATTCTTTTTCTTTCCTAGAGTTTTGGGAAGACAAAAACTGAAATTCTGTCAAATTTGGTTTAGATAGGTAGCATGGTTTGGTAGAAGTCGTCATTTAAAGTACTATTTAGAGCTTTTTAATTGGTCAGTATAAAACTATTGTAAATGCCTACATATCTTTAGTCACTTCCAATACTTCTTAAAGACCCCTTAAGAAATAAACCTGAGTATCAGTGACCCAAGGTTGACAAGATCCATGTCAGACATGGCCATCCCCCTCGAGAAAGCTTGATAGTAAACTGAAGCCTAATAAATTAAGGGTTCTACTTTAAGAAATTAAGCCCCTACAAAATCTAAGTCTTTAAAATAACAAATGGCAATAACTCCAAAATTATGCAAGCCAGAGTTATAGTTCTTGTGCACTGCACTCCTCTTCCATGAGATCTATCCACCCATAAAGTTTCAAGTTGATAGCTATTATACTTTAGGAGAAATGCTCCGGACAAAATCTAAGTCTTTAAAATAACAAAGGGCAATAACTCCAAAATTCTACAAGCCAGAGTTATAGTTCTTGTGCACTACACTTCTCCTCCATGAGATCTATCCTCCCATAAACTTTCATGTTGATAGCTAAAATACTTTAGGAGATATGCTCCGGACAAAATCTAAGTCTTAAAAATAACAAAGGGCAATAATTCAAAAATTATGCAAGCAAGAGTTGTAGTTCTTGTGCACTGCACTTCTTCTCCATGAGATCTATCCACCCATAAAGTTTCAAGTTGATAGCTATTATACTTTAGGAGACATGCTCCAGACACAATCTAGTCTTAAAAATTAACAAAGGGCAATAACTCCAAAATTATACAAGCCAGAGTTATAGTTCTTCTGCACTGCACTTCTCCTCCATGAGATCTGTCCACTCATAAAGTTTCAAGTTGATAGCAATAATACTTTAGGAGATATGCTCCAGACAAAATCTAAGTCTTAAAAAAAACAAAGGGCAATAACTCCAAAATGATACGAGCCAGAGTTATAGTTCTTGTGCACTGCACTTCTCCTCCATGAGATCTATCCACCCATAAAGTTTCAAGTTGATAGCTTTTATACTTTAGGAGATATGCTCCGGACAAAATCTTAGCCTTAAAAATAACAAAGGGCAATAACTCCAAAATTATGCAAGCAAGAGTTGTAGTTCTTGTGCACTGCATTCTCCTCCATGAGATCGATCCACCCATAGAGTTTCAAGTTGATAGCTATTATACTTTAGGAGATATGCTCCGGACACAATCTAAGTCTTAAAAGAAACAAAGGACAATAACTCCAAAATTATGCAAGCCAGAGTTATAGTTTTTGTGCACTGCACTCCTCTTCCATGAGATCTATCCACCCATAAAGTTTCAAGTTGATAGCTATTATACTTTAGGAGAAATGCTCCGGACAAAATCTAAGTCTTTAAAATAACAAAGGGCAATAACTCCAAAATGATACGAGCCAGAGTTATAGTTCTTCTGCACTGCACTTCCCCTCCATGAGATCTATCCACCCATAAAGTTTCAAGTTGATAGCTATTATACTTTAGGAGATATGCTTCGGACAAAATCTTAGTCTTAAAAATAACAAAGGGCAATGACTCCAAAATTATGCAAGCAAGAGTTGTAGTTCTTGTGCACTGCACTTCTCCTCTATGAGATCTATCCATCCATAAAGTTTCAAGTTGATAGCTATTATACTTTAGGAGATATGCCCCGGACAAGTTTAGTGACAGAAGGATGGAATGACGGAATGAAGGAAGGACGGAATGACGGACGGAGAGCATTTCTATATCCCCTCGCCGAAAACGGCGGGGGATAATAAAAAGCAATCATACATACAGTAAATGCTTGATGCTAAATACATGTATCAAGATTGTATGCCTTCTGGTTCAGAAGACGGTTCTAAATACTGAGACAACCTTTAACTAGATGTTTGTCCCAGATCAACTATTGCTAAGCACACAAAATAGCATTTCACCTTCAGCTGTGACCTTGACAGTTATTTCTAAATTAATCAATACATGAAGGTGTAATTATCCATACAAAATCAGACTAGTGGATGGATGCACAGACAGATGGTTAGACAGATGGACAGGAAGCATAAAGGCACACACAGAGCTGTTTTTGTGACAACTAAAGCTTGCTCATGGCAAGCTCAGTGTTTATTCTAGGATTTCATAACTGTGGGGGATTTCAGCACAAAATTGATGCAATTGAGAAATAACTGGTATTCCATACTCTTTGTTAATAGTAAAAAATCCCCCACAAATCTAGAAAACATGGGGGCTCTTTGAAACAAGAGGGCCATAGTGGCCCTAAATCGCTCACCTGAATGAACTGTCAAAAATTGTTTACAGTGGTTTAGAAAGGATGAAAAATTCTGACCAAATTTCAGGTCGATTGGGCAGAAAATGATGCCTCTACACTGCTTACAAGGTTTTTCCCAATTTTGAACTTTTCTGAGATTTCATCAAGACAATCATTCTGACCAAATTTCAGATTGATTGGGCAAAAAATTTGGCTTCTATAGTGTCTACAAAGTTTTTCTAAGATTTGACCCGTGACCTCATTTTTGACCCCACTTGACCCAATTGCAAACTTGTCCGAGATATCACCAAGACAATCATTCTGACCAAATTTCAGGTTGATTGGACAAAAAATATGGCTTCTAGAGTGTCTACAAGGTTTTTCTAAAATTTGACCCCGTGACCTCATTTTTGACCCTACTTGACCCAATTTTGAACTTGTATGAGATTTGATCATGACAATCATTCTGACCAAATTTCAGGTTGATTGGGCAATAAATATGGCTTCCAGAGAGTCTAAAAGGTTTTTCTAAAATTTGACCCCGTGACCTCATTTTTGACCCCACTTGACCCAATTCCACACTTGTCCGAGATATCATCAAGACAATCATTCTGACCAAATTTCAGGTTGATTGGGCAAAAAATATGGCTTCCAGAGTGTCTACAAGGTTTTTCTAAGATTTGACCCTGTGACCTCATTTTTGACCCCACTTGACCCAATTTCGAATCTGTCCGAGATTTCATCAAGACAATCATTCTGACCAAATTTCAGGTTGATTGGACAAAAAATATGGCTTCTATAGTGTCTACAAGGTTTTTCTAAGATTTGACCCTGTGACCTCATTTTTGACCCCACTTGACCCAATTTCAAACTTGTCCGAGATTTTATCAAGACAATCATTCTGACCAAATTTCAGGTTGATTGGACAAAAAATATGGCTTCTAGAGTGTCTACAAGGTTTTTCTAAAATTTGACCCTGTGACCCCATTTTTGACTCCACTTGACCCAATTTCGAACTTGTCTGAGATTTGATCAAGACAATCATTCTGACCAAATTCCAGGTTGATTGGGCAAAAAATATGGCTTCCAGAGTGTCTACAAGGTTTTTCTAAGATTTGACCCTGTGACCTCATTTTTGACCCCACTTGACCCAATTATGAACTTGTCTGAGATTTGATCAAGACAATCATTCTGACCAAATTTCAGGTTGATTGGACAAAAAATATAGCTTCTAGAGTGTCTACAAGGTTTTTCTAAGATTTGACCCCGTGACCTCATTTTTGACCCCACTTGACCCAATTTCAAACTTGTCCGAGATTTCATCAAGACAATCATTCTGACCAAATTTCAGGTTGATTGGACAAAAAATATAGCTTCTAGAGTGTCTACAAGGTTTTTCTAAAATTTGACCCCGTGACCCCATTTTTGACCCCTCTTGACCCAATTTCGAACTTGTCCGAGATTTCATCAAGACAATCATTCTGACCAAATTTTAGGTTTATTGGACAAAAAATATGGCCTCTAGAGTGTCTACAAGGTAAATGTTGACGACGGACGACACACGACGGACGACGGACATCACTCGACCACAAAAGCTCACCTTGAGCACTTCGTGCTCAGGTGAGCTAAAAAAGTGGGGCAATCCCCCTGCCTGGAATAAACACTGCAAGCTTCACTTGGATTATCGTGGCAATAAGTTTTTGGAAGATTACAATTCTTTTAGCTATTTTGAAAGAGGACTGACCTAGCTTCTTACAGGAAAACGTCTCTTAAAATAGTGTTCCTTTATTTCTCAACAGGTTTTATCCCAAAGCCATTCCCTCCCTGCTTTCTTTGTAGCCCTTTTTTACATACCGTATTTCCTCTAATACATGTAACAGCATCCTCCCTAATAGGAGCACCCCTACATTTTTAACTATGAAAACCAATTTCAAATGCCTAAATTTTAGGAACTATTAGAGACATCTCCTTCAATTTCAGAAGAATTTCCTCTAAAACATCATTTATATGATTGTTTAGAGGATATTCACCTAAAACTTAAGGGAAAAGAGCATAAAAGACATCAATTTTAATGAGTTTTTAAAATCAGAAAATGCATACTAAATAAAAGCTCCCTGACCATGTTATGTATAGCTCCCTGGAGGGTTTATTAGGAGAAATAAGGTACATCTTAACCTGCTAATGTAATGCATGAATCTACATTATTTAAAGAAAACATCTACCTACCCTTATAAAGAAGTATATCATAAAGAAGACGTTAAATGCCAGATCCACTTGCTGGGTTTTGTTCTCAGCCCAAGGCTTGCATGACTCCACTGATTCTCTGAAATAATATAGACACAATTGAGGTAGAAAATGTGTTAAGCCAAATTTTGTAATCAGCCAATTTCAAGGGCCTACCTCCCATTACACACATTATGCAAATGCATAATAGAATAAGTCCTCTTTCGAAAAATGTTGTTGATAAATGATAACATCAAAACTACAGCTTATTAAAGCTGTAGTTATGGTGTTTTGACTTTTCACCAACGCTCATATCACAGAAAAGAGAAGCAGACAGAGGACATTTATTTTTTTTTGTCTTAATCCACATATCGCTTCTAACCTGTATATTCTATGTTGGTTGCCTTCTAATTGCATATAAATTTCAAAATCCTAGTGACGCCTATGAATTTTGACTTTACCTTGATGACATTGTGACACTTCAGGATTGCCAAAAACTAACTTAAATTTTTTACAAGTCTATAATTATGATGCTTTAAAATTAAACTACTGAATATGTTATACCTTTTCTCTTAATTAAACAAAACACAATTAAAAATAATTTAAACTTTTATTTCTATTTTTCAATGTTTTAAACCCGGAATAATCGAGGGAGATTGCAGAACACAATGAAATGTGGAAGCAATTTGAAAATTGAAATCAATCTTCTGTGTTTGAAAACATTGTGGAAAATGGTAGATTTACTTGTACCAAAATTTTTTCGAAGTAGACAAAACACAATGACATGATATTTCAGGACAATGTAGGAAGGCTTTGGACAAGGCATTTTTTTGAGTCTTTGAGATTATTTTTTTGCAAGTTTAAAATAAGATTGGTCTTTGAGAGGATTATTTAGCAGTTTAAAGTGAATTGTTCACCACTTCTTGATGATGATAAACAAAGGGATATTATGTGATTGAGTCTTTGAGATTATTTTTTCGCAATCTTAAAGTGAAATTGTTCACCATTTCTTTATTATGATAAGCTAAAGGATATTATCTGAACTTAATGTGATCAATCCCATATATTGACTAACAGTATCTAATAAGAGACCAGCATAGTTTGTAATCTTGACTTATATCTCAATTACAATATATTGATTCCAATTACAAAACAGATTCATCATATCTCACTTAGCTAGGGCTCCCTGGTGCTATAACCAGGAACCATTCTGATAAATCACTTTCTCAAATTATACCATAATTTTCACCCTAGATATCCCTGACAGTGATTGAGTGTGTTGTTACCACAACTGTAACAAAATGTAAATTTAGCAAGGCAATGGCTCAGCAGGAAACAATTGTAACTCCCTTTAAATATCTAGGGTGTTACAACTGTTTTGAGTAGAGCTTTCTCAGAATGAAAATGCTGGTTATCAGCATCTATTTTTGGTGAACGAACGTCGTTCACCAGTGTTATATACCATGT
This sequence comes from Fragum whitleyi, assembly GCA_948146395.1. NCBI lineage: Eukaryota > Metazoa > Mollusca > Bivalvia > Cardiida > Cardiidae > Fragum > Fragum whitleyi. The sequence goes on along the minus strand of OX411545.1, from coordinate 45,142,804 downwards.
CAGGAAAATCCTGTTGGATGTTAATACATTTTAAATAAAGTAGCGCCTCTTAAAATTCAATTTAGTATCTTTCAATATTTTTTTCCACAAAATCACTGTTTTTTTTCTTTAACGGCGTGATACTAATATTCTTTATCTAGTGAAAATAATGAAAATTCGCCTTGAAAAACACAAAATGATCTTGCAATGTTTATCAAGGGAATTTTTGATCGGCGTAAGCTTGTCGAGAGTTTAAAGCAAAATCAAAGTTTGTGTCTAGACACCGTAGAGACAGATACTATGTTTTTGACCCAAGCCTTCGCTGGTGCAACTTGTAGTAATTAGCCGGAAATACGTGTTTATTTAGGTCATGTCCTCTTGAACTTACATTCGGCAATACTCGGGTGATCTCCGACGGCTCCAATTTAAATGTAGGTTAGAGGAATCGGCCGAGTTGAGACGAATGACACATCAAGACACCTTGTGTCATTAGAAACGGTAACGCGGTTTTACATAACTTTTCAACTAGTTAAAGTCAGTCTCGAGACGGGTTTTAAGAATGATTCGACATGTGTTTTACATGTACAACCTTTCTTGTACTTTTATTTGAATAGGGATGAACGCCGCTATTGAGATTTTTCTGTAAAATCGCGTTGGCTGAAGTAGGGCTTGTAAGGATACACTCAAATATTCGGTGAACTTATTCCCAGCGAAAACGTTTCGTATTCGTCTGTTTCAGAAGCGAATATTGCCGAATACCAAATGCGACAGACACGGAAGATATTTCGTTGGGGCCATTCTACTTTGCATTTTTTCAATCTGTGAAACCATATCAATTCAAAATTCTATTTGAAAATTAAATAAATGATAGCTAAATATTCAACCCTAGATACCACTCCAATTGACGAGTAGATATTGCCGTGGTCAATGGGGGACCAGATCGGTCATGCACTTGTTTACTATTAGACAGGCGGGTTTAGTTGTTAAATTATTCTGGAAAAGTCATTGCTTTTTTTACAGAAATCATAAAAATCTTAATCGATGAATAAAAACTGGCTCCATCCTTCCCAAAATACGTTTAGAATTGGTTAACTACAGTTTAAGCAAAAACTAGCTCCGAGCAGAAAGTCTAATATCAGCCGCAATACTGTAATAAGATATCGATAGTGATTGATTTTACAAGCATCCAAACTCTTGAAGGTAAACAATAGGTTCTCGTGCAAAAAATAAACCGACAATTGTAAGGATTCTCAATTCTTTTTGGAAAGAAATTCGGAAGGAAAAAAACATTGTATAATACTTAAACAAAGTCATAGACATAGTCATGCAATTATTACCTCCCTTTAAAAAATAAACTTCTTAAATAAGATTCCTCGCTTTTGATGTAGAAATTACGTTACAAAAATAATATTTATAAAGACTTTTAGTATGCAATTTACTATGGAGCAATTGTTTAATATGAAAAGTTATACTTTTATTTCTAAACCTTAAACAGAAATTATCTATGAATTATACTAATAGGGCACTAGACCTCCTTTAACCTATACCTAAATATTTCTAATTCTGCAGTGTTTTAAAATTGAATAACGACATAATTGTCAACTACGGAAGTGGTTATGGCTTCAAATATGATAAAAACTAATCTCTCAGGTTATGGTTCAAAATACTATTAATAAGATAACAAATCATAACTTTAAACAATGAGTACAGTTCAGGAATGACTGATATTCATAGGTGTTTCTTTGCTTGGTACTCAAAGAACTTTTCATCCTCTGGGAAGAAACAAAGATAGTTTAAAAAGTTAAAACAAATACAACAAATTTACTTGAAATAAGCTTAAACATGATAACAACTACTTTTGTAAAAACAAACACCATTGGATATAGGTTAAAGTTTTCTCCATTTATGTTTAATTAATAAATGTACCTATTTCAAGTGTGTAAAAGAAATTTTCACAGAGTAACATCTCATTATCTAACAAATATTTTTCTAACAGGATTTTTCCTCTCTTTCCCTTTCTTTGAATTTGCAGTGAAATTTCCGAATAACGGAAATTTTGTCGAGACAATTCTTCCCACTTTTTTTCCATTCGTAATTTCTCTTTTCTAATTGAATTCAATATATCACTCTAGAATGCCATCAGGTTCGTTCACCATCAGTACTTTCAGTGCTTTGATTTATTCTGTTTGCAACAAGATTTCAAACAATTGCAAGGATTTGTTAATATGTTTACAGGTATAGATAAGAAGCAGTAAATTTTCAACAAAACTCAATGAGACAATTCCAGTGAGTTCCAACAATATAGGATGTCATATACCGTATGCTTCATAATAAACCCTCCCGGGAGCAATACAAAACAGAGAAAGGGAACTTTTATTTAGAACTATTTTTCTGAAACAAAATATCGATCTAATTAATTTATGAATTGTTGACTTTTCCCCTTTAATTTGAGTTTAAGAGTGAACAACAAAGCTATATCTGTGTAAATGTAGCTTTTGTTGTTCACGAAATAGATGTATAAAAAAATATCAATCTTACTTGAAAAACAAATGATTATTCTATTTCTTAACTGCGAAAATGAAAAAAACATTCTCAAAGCCCATCATTTTGCCATGTTCATGGTGACATCATGAACAAAAGCTGGGTATAAGTTTTTGATATTTTCACTGATTAGGCATTGAGTTTATCAAAATGATAATCTATCATTATTCTTCAATAAACCACCAAAAAGCATTAAAGGATAGATGATATTAGACAAGAGTAATGTAATGCAAGGTTACCATTGTTACCTTGAAAGTCATCATGACTTAAATTGATGTCATTTTACAACGACATTAAATGTTTTCCAGAATATATTGAAACAATAATTTTCCTAAAGTTTATTGATTTCAAAAAAATATTTAGATCATATAATAAATAAAATATCAAATTTGTTGTTGAGTGCCCCAAATTATTTAACACTTCTGATGTTATTGATTCATTTGATAAAATAAAATTTGATTTTTATTATCACTCATTCAATGTCCTCTATTAATAATTGAATAATAATTAATGAACAACAATATTTTCTCCAATAAAAGAGGCCTTCCTAATATTGAGGTCTCTCTCCATTTCTTACTACGAAAAAGCACTTCTCTTGATTGAAAAAAGCCAAACTTTAAAGAAATGTGTTACTTTTTCTCTAATTTGATGTAAAATTCACCACATAAGAGGGAAAAGGCTAAAAGGCACCAATTTTATGGATATATTTCATTAGAAAATTTGTACTTAATAACAGCTTCCTGTCAATGTTTTGTATAGATTCAGGGAGCATTTATTAGGATAAATATGTATTAACTTACCTTGATGCATCTATAAAGTAGATGATCAAAGAGGCGATGCTCAGAACAAATACCAAACAAACCTGAAACAAGACATTGTACACTCGGTTATAACTTATAGCATGTATGAATTCCAACTAAAGATTTCAAATACATAAAAATATCCTAAATGGGCATTAGCAAAGTGTTGTAACTACAGCATTGAAATTTCAGATTTTTCAACAAGATAACCATTTCTATCTCTAAAATTCCAGGGATAGGAGGGAGAAAGGGGTTGAGGGTGAGGGGCTAGGAGGTCAGTCCCTTCCCCAAATAACTGATTTGCGATTCAAAAAAGGTATTATTAATTCATGTGCATGTGTATGATATTTCTAACACCATCATATACTATGAGTAGCGATATTGTGTAGAGACTATCAAACTAAGATAGCCTTGGCACAAACAAATATTTAATGAGTCCTTTTCTTTTATATGGTTCCATATACAAGCATTTTGGGGGTTAGGGCGGAGCAGTTGTAACTGCCTATGAAAATCTAGGCAGTTACAACTGTTTCGCACTGAGTAATTGATTTAGTCTGAGGATATTTCATTAGAAGTGGAAATCTATGGAGTCAAAAGAATAGATTTAGATCCTACTTCCATGAAAACTGCTCAGAGAGGAGTAATTAACTAGTTACCATGGAAACAAGATGAAACAATAAGACTACTTAGATAATCAATCAAGTAATTTTCTTCAATTATTAGTGTATGCAAGTATCCATTATTACTGTTTAGTGAGATGTTTTTCTCTTCTGACCAGAATTGGCTTATTTTGCAAAGAATTGATAGACAAGTATTAGTAGGATCATAATGACATTTAATACATTTAATACTTTTTAATACTCAAGATTGTTAAAATTTTAGTTTGAATTGGGTTAAATGCTGCTTTAAACATTTTTTCATTCATAATGGAGAGGCTGGAGCACATAACCATGCATTCCTAAGAATTTCTCTAACACAAACTACATTATACTTTCCAAGCATCCAATCTCTCTATATTCGGTTTTCCATTATCTTTCTCTTGGTTTATGATGTTTGCTGCCAGCCAGGATCAAACCCCTGATTGGGAGTTACTAACTGAGCTATGATGGCAGCTCCTTTTTATTTTGATATTTCTAGTCAAAATTAATGACTTCTGTTTCCAAGATATGATTTAAGTATGAAATCACAAAGATATAAAATCCTGGAATTGTGCAGGAAAATGACCCATTTCCTATGTTTGCAAACCAAAAGCCATGAGAAATAATTTGAAACTAAGATATTTAACAATATTTAACAAACTACTGCTGGGCCTGCACAATGCATTTCTCTTTGAGGCAGAAAGAAAATCATTAGAATGCCCCATAAATAAAATTATCAGAAGTAGGCCAAATAAAGATATAATACAACCCTGGGGTTCTAGAATCGTCACATTTCTTTTAGAAGGGGATTGGGGTTGTTTTAAAGGGCTATAAATGTTAAAACATGGAAAATAGCTAAAATACTTGAGATTTACTATGGCTGAAGTCTGATCAAATCCAAAGATGATTCATGCATAAAAATAATAGGATCATGGTGTAGGACTGAGGTTTTCTGGCCATTTGGCATAATGTAGGGTTCTGCGAGTACATTTCAAAAAAAAACATAATCATATATAAGTTATAAAAGCAATGAATTAACAAAAAAGTTTTAACATTTAGTCGAGAAAAAGTTGTATTAACCCTGTTTAAATCATTGTAGCATTGATTTGTTTTGGTAACCGGTTCATTAGAGGTGTCAAGTTTTTCGAAAATCACACAAAATATGGTCATTTTAGATGCCCAAAGAGGAGAGTGGGGTTATATTAGAGCATAGGGTTCTATTAAAATTTAAATGTCACCTTAATATTGATATTGTTGTAAGCAGACATGTGATATCTCCCGATCTCGGCGTATTCTCCCGATATTTTACCCTTCCTCCCGCTCTCCCGATCGGGAGACCATTTCTCCCGACCTGAAGAAATTTGAGTCTGAAAAAAAATCGGGGAGCCTAAAATGCAAATTCTCCGGTCTGAAGGCTCGAATGATGAGTGAGAAATCCCGGTTAAAGCGTTGTTTATCTGTCTGGAAGTGTCATCGTGTATCGTCGTCGGGTAGATCAACCATTGCCAACAAACGGGTGCTACTGTACCTATCACCCTTCACACTGTATACGAAATGAATTATGATGATCAGCAATATTGGCAATATCTTTGAAACAAGGTCTAATCCGGGTGAAACGTCGTGACCCGATATTACTTGAAACATAAAAATGGAGTAGATGCGAGTTAAGCTGTGATTAGATTTTTATCACCTATTTTGAAAAAATAAAATGGCTGTAAACACAGTAATTTTCCGCCGTATTTCAATATCCTATTCCAAAAAGACGCTAAAAATGTCCACTGTACGCGATAAGCGTCATGAAGGAAAAGGTCGAACATGATATGCAAAGCGACGCGTCACGCGACCTTGTTAAAATAAGGCGGCGTCGCAGAAAAACCCTCGTGTCGAACCGCGTGATTGAGTAAAACAAGAAGCGGTCATGCTTTAATTTTGACGCAGATATATATTCAGTAAATCTACGTATGTTTGATGGTCAATTTATTAAAGAAAAAAAAATGTGAAAACTGCCTCATTCGTTCTCGAATTGTCATTCAAATCTAATATTTGATATTGAAATTAAAGAAACATCGGACATTCATTTCTTAAATGCCACGGCGATTTCACCGGATCCTCGCTGGGGTCGTTTGAGAGTTTACACACAATTCATAAATTTGCGACCGTCTTTGAGTATGGAAGCGAAAAGTCCAATCAAGTCATTTGTCAACACAAATGTTGCAAATTTGAGAATAGAAATTTGTGGACTTGCTCTATATTTACTACTAACACAGAGCTTCTCATAAAGCTATTCAACATGGATTAATTTGCCGAGAGGTAGCTCTTCACATTCCGATTTCTACCGTGTTCGTCTTTAACGTTCGCGAACTCGGAATAAACTGTCCGTAATTTCATCTTTTATCGTCATTTTGCTATCAAAAACATTTATTTTTAGCGTAGTTCAATAGCAGTTAGTGCCAATTACGATTAATTGATATGTCTCTTCGTCCATCCATGCATCCATCGGACATCCGTCAACAAGTATGAAAATCACCTAATCTAGTCATCGGATTTCATACACAAACTAAACAGAGATGATCCTTGGGACAAGGCCTTTCAAAATATTTCACAGAATATTGTAAATCATGAAGAACTCTGGTTGCCATGACAACCATGACCGTGACGTGAAAAACGTGTCTAATTAGAAGGCCTAAAATTTCATACTTCACAAAAAGCTGTATTGCATAAATACAGTATTACCGGTACCTAATTCTTTACTACAGAACCAGTTGAAGTTCCCCCCAATTAAAATAAGCCTTGTGTTTTGGGCTTAAAGATTGATCAAAGAAATTAAGAAAAACTTAACAATCTCCTCCTAAATTGCAAGGCTTATATCTTTTAAATTTGATAAGATATTATTTTCTACTGATTATTTACTAAAAAGACCCTTTATTGTGGGATCCTGAACTTTGCATAGAAATAAAAAAATGAATTTATAACATCTATTTCTCTTAAATTATGAGACAGAATTCTGTAGCATTGCAATACTATCCTCTGTCAAAATACTTTAAATGATAAACTTCTGTTAGTAAAAAAAACAACCTCTTATGGAAGGTATTATAATCAATTTTCGGTGTATATGTGCATTTCGAAACCCCCTTTTTTAGCCACAATGCCCGTTACGCAAAATCTCCCTATTTGAGACCCAATCTCCCTACAAAAAGGTCTTAATCTCCCTATGAGAGTCCATGGAAATATCACATGTATGTGTAAGTATTTCAGAATTTATAAGCTATAGGTGTATTTTCAAAACTGAGCTCGAGAATCTATATAAGAATGTATATTTCACTGCTCAACACACAAAATCTAACTATAGTACTTATAGTAATTTCAACCAAACACTTTGATTTTAATGTAATCTATTGTAGCAGACACTTTAAAAGCATCAGTAAATGGCTAGACAGTGCTCTGGGAATTAATTTCTATATAAAGTAAAGAACTTTATGCCTGAGAAAATAAAGATCATGTGTTCATCAAAAAGGACAACTCTATTGGGAATTTGTCAATTATAGATTTTACCTATCTCTCTTTCATCTCTTATGAAATATACATGAACTAATTGGAATTCTACCAGACTAGGCTATGGTATTGTTAGAGCTCTAATGTGTTGGGTTACTAAGCTTTAACCCTTTCCTGTTTTACAAAATTTTGGACCTGTCCAAATTCAAAGGTTTTGCAGACGAAAATTAAAAGTGGATTTAATTTGAAAAATAACCATTCAGTAGGGTAGAAAATAGTGTGGAAAAAGAAGAAATTGCTTGTCAGAAGCAATTTCGTCTTTTTTCACAATGTTTTCTCAATCATAAAGTCACAGACACGTAAAAAAGTAGGGATTTAACAGCAAAGGGTTAATATATGCCACTCATGAAGCAAACAAAAATGAGCAATTTATAGTGGGTCATGCAATGCAGTCTTTCTTAAACAATTAAGAGGTGAAGGGAGTATTTGTTGATTTAATTGAGGAATGAAACTGAAAACCTAATCACATGTGAATACGAAAAGCCAATTCATTCATGAGTGTGATTAGGTTTTTAGTTTCATACCTCCATTAAATCAACAAGTACTCTCTTCATATCTTATCATTCAATCTCTGGAAGCAAAAATTTAGGATTCATTAATAATGAAATCAATTTATTACTGGACTACTTTTGTGGAAGCGGACAGGATAGAGAAATAAAACCAATTTTTCAGCCAATCAGAATGCACAAAAATTGGTTGAATCTTCTAAAATTAAATCAATATCCTGCTGAATCAAGTCAAAGAACTTTAAACAGAGGACAAAATTTTTTTCAATATTTTTGAAAACAATTTTAACCATTCTTGAACCTGTCACATAACATTTTTGCTTAGTAGGTATAATTAAGTCATGGCAGGTTATTTGCATATACTCATTGCACACATCATAGTATTATACTGTTATTCAAATAATAGCGAGAAAAAGGAACATTCCATCTAGGACAAAATTTACCGTATTTCCAAAATTTACTTATTCACTCCAGCTAAATTCCCGTTTTGTCAGATTAAAAAATAGGACAAAAAAGGTAATAGTTTTGAACGCATAAAAGCATTTTAGTTTGTAACAATGAAGCAAATATGATTACAATGTATTTTTTCCTGCAGAATATCATATTTCAAGTTGAACCAGCTTAAAATATCTTGAAAATAATTCAATTTCAGCATTACAGTAGATTAATGTAGCAAAACAAAGTTCCACTCCAAAATTTAATGACATTATATTCTGATACCATACTTTTGGATATTTTTGAGTGTCCTGTCTAGAAGAAAAATATAATTAAATCCCAGTGATAAGGGGAAGCTCAGTCACCTAAACTAAATATTCTGTGAAAGCCTTTAAAGGCCACTTAAACGGAAAACAGATTTTAGAGACGAGTTCAGACATTTGAAATTTAGGCCTTTGTATCTGTGACCACAGTCATATGGCTCATGTTTTTAAGTAAAAAGCAGGAAAATCAAGGCTTAGATCAGACTGCACGTCTGTGCAGGCTGATCTGAGTCTATACAGTCTGCCAAGGCTTTTGGTACAACAGGAAATTGTCATGAACAGCATGAGAAGTGTTAATGTGGGAATACATGTGGATAAAAGAAATTTTCTTAATTGTCCTTGGACAAATTCGTGGCCCAGAATTTCACTTGTCTAAGTTGATAATATAAGTGTCAAAATTTTCAGTTATTCTTCCCTTGAAAAAAGGATACTTTTAATGTGAGAAAAATATTACATTACCTTCATGCTGGAGACAAACAAGTATTGTTAACACAGGGATAAAAGGAGAAATTGCATATTAAAAGCAATTTCTGCTTTTCTCTTATGTTTTCAATTAGACAACTTGATACTTCTTTTGAATATCAAATATTACTTTGACCTGTAACATGAAACCCCTTTCTATGGTCCACAATTTTGTTCTTGAATCATGATCCAGTTGTCCTAGGAAGTTCCCAAGGAAATTCCACACCCTGCTTAATCTTGAAATTAGATTATCCCCCTCTTTCTGTATAGTTCTGATCAACCTACCAAAATTCTGCCGGTGGTAGTTTGGCCTGATATCAGCTCCCCGGCCCAATCTTTGGCTTCTGTCAGCCAACCAACCTCTGGGTCATGCCCTTTGAAGAAAAGATTTGGGCTTTTTTCCTTGTTCTGATCTTTTGTCATGTCTATTTGAATAGCTGGAGTGATGATAGTATTTTTGGGTTGCGATTTCTTTCCCCTTCGCGCAATAAACATGATCAGCCGATAGGCGCTGATGACCACAAGGCCACTGCCCAGTGTTATGAGACTGGAGGCGAGAAAATAGTGCCATTTTCTTCCTGAACAGTCGGGGTCCATCTTGACACATTTACACTTTACCTATATAGATATAAATAACATGAATACATGCAACCATGTAAAACTGTCATATTTTTGCACTTTTCACTAATAATATGTTAGATGTTCTCTATCTAGCATACATTCGGTATGTTAATGATACAAATATTATTCACCTTTAACACATGTTTACCAAATGTCAATAATTAGTCCAGCTAGGTCTATAACAATGAATAGACCCTATCAATAGATCACAATAATTCCTAATATAAAGAGAATCTCTATTCTAACAGTGAAAATCCAGGCTATTATAGCTATTATCTGTTAGACTACAACCATAATAATCGTTTGGTTGTGTGTTGCTATTCACAAGGGAACAATACACAGTGCTGTCTTCTAAACGATTTCTCGATGTCAGTCCGCCGCTGAAACTGAACAGTTATTCCTGTATGTCGGTTTCCAAGTAATTTCCAATACACTGGTACAGAAGTCCAATACACTAGTAATATACACCTACAGATTGTGTAAATGTTCTCTTTGAAATAACCCTTCTCACCTGCAAGTCACACGTATTGACTGCAGACGACACCCGATGACGTCGCTTGACTAGATCGGGTAATTTGGTTAGGCTCTGTTTACCACGGTAGATGTTTTTCATCGCATAATTTTATTTTAAATGATGCTCATTTTAAAATCATTAAATTGACTGCTATCACTCACCGTCAATGGGCTGCAGATACTCTCTTCGCGTCGTGTCGTCCAAAAACTATTTCTTTTTTCCAATTGGCGCCAAAATTATTCCGCTTGCGAGAATTTCATAAATCAGTTAATTAGTAGGCTAATGGAAGAAATTTTGATCAACATTTTAGCCTACCAGTACTCTTTGAAAGACACGCTTATTCATGAATCTTAGACTACTACCATTTATTACAAGTTACTCGTTGAAGCATGGGCGGAAACCCGCGGCATTCATACAATCAAGAATGACGTCACGCCTTGTGAATTTACGCGGAAAGTTTTGAAAAGCGCGTGTTCTTCAAAATGAACCAGTCCTGCGTTCAAGACGAAAACATTTGCGAATCGTTTGAGAAATAGTATCTGGCCTGATTATAGTACCCGGATTTGCACGCGAGTACATGCGCAAGGCGGGTAAAATTTCTAGACTTTCGCAATTGTTTTTTGATCGTTTACGCAGTGCAAAATTTTGTTTCCCACGAATACAGCTTTTGCCTACAAACTGGCCTATAGCATAGCAAACCATATTTAGGAAACTGCATACACATAGCGCCAGCTTGCTACTTACGCGTGTCATCGTCCGGAAGCACAGACTACAGTTCTTACACAATTTTTCGACAAAATTGAATGGTGTGGCGTCTTAATGACATCAATGCAAAGCATTATGTGAAAAAAAAGTACAAATCTTATTTTCACTATGACCGTACTTGACGTCACATGCTAATTTTAAAAATGTTTGATAGTTAATTAAACTTTGAAAAAGCGCGTTATAAGTAGCTAAGTGAACTATGACAAATTAACTACGTGCGTCATGTGCCATTTTGGACTTAGGGGCGATTGACTTATTAACTGAACGGCACTAAAAAATTACTGAAATTTAAACGATTTTCTAACCGTCTTCATATGTGATATATGACTACATAATCGATGTGTTGATGTTGCCGATTTTTATGCGGCTTTAGAAACCTCGACGTTGAAATAATGGAATATTTTTTATGCTACCCAAAGGGAGAGCATTTAGCCGCCGCTTCGTCTGTCCGTCCGTCCGTAATTCCGCCCCTCACCAGCGATTTCTCCATAACCCTTGGGCCAAATCAAATGAAACTTACCATGTGAATTTCCTAAGATATAGTCTTGATGCATCTGTCTCGGTTTTTTGGATTTTTTAGGTCAGCTATCCGTTGAAATGTTAAATAGTATATTTTTACAGCCCCTAGACTAACTAAACACATCCAAAAAGGTCAGATTTTGTGAAGGAAATTGAATCCTAAAAATTTCGTCGATTTTTGAAATGGGGTTTCTTTATGTTACCCGAAGCTCGAGTAAGAACCTTTGCATTTTTCAGATGCAAAAAGTTCTCGGAGGTCTGCCTATGTTCCTAGAATAATAGCTTGATTGGCCCTCGACCAGTAAAGCTTATTTATATCATTTTCTGATAGATGGTACTAAAACGAGTTCCACTAAAAATGAATAAATCTCTGTTATCATGGCCAAGTTTGAGTTTCTCCCGGTCCTTTTGTTATTGTCGAAGCTCCTCATGTTGCAATAGATAAATCCTCGAAAATCGTGTCTACCGAACTTGTTTCCATTTAAAGGCTTACGTGTTAGCTCTTTTGATGATAATTGGACTGAGTTTTGCGGTTACGATTAAAAAATCACTGAGGTTTTTAGTTCTGGTCTTATAATTCTTAACGAGAAACAGACGATAGACAAAGGACGATTTCAATGTCTAATCATTAACATTTTCCGGGCTTATTATTTGTCCTCGACGCTAGAAGGTACTGATTTCTGTGCGAGTCTGCAATTAGTCTAATCAGCAAGTAGTCGGTACCTAGCAGAGCTATTGCACTTTCGGTTTGCTTCATTCATTTCGACCTACCAAAAACTTCAGGAAATTTCTCATTCCAATTCTCCCATTTTTTTTAAATAAAATTCTTTACAGTTTAGCAAATATTTGATTTGAATAACTGTGAAATATTGACCAAGCGTGACCCGTCACGTGAAAAGGGACCATCTCGGAACTCTGTAAAATGAATATTTGAAAAAGTACGGGCCAACCAGAGGTCGAATTACAAAAATTATTTCACTGGAAAGTAGATTGGACATTCTAGATTCAGAAAATTAGGTAAGTGCAAAAAGTTTCGACCCTAGTCTGTCTGCGCAAGCCGCGCAGTCTGACAAGGGACGATACTTTACGCACTACCCAAATGGTCCCTTTTCGCGTGATGCGTCATATGTTAATATGAATATCATTATACTCGTAACTACGTTGCAGAAACTTGGATCATCTAAACAACAAATGCCTCTGGATCCGCCGCCGGTCTGATCGGATTTTTTATATATGTAACATTAATGAAAATGTCAGGCAAAGGTTCATTTACGTGTTCCGGTCCACCTTGTGTGTAAAGTGCCGACCATGGTCAGACTACGCAGCATGTGCAGACTGACCAAAATTTGACCTCCGGCTTCTTTTGCATGTATTCTGATTGCAGGGTGATCGCCCTACTTTATCATTCGATAAATTGTGTATGTGCGCTCAGTTTATCTTAAGTGCGCTACCTCTGGTTGACTTGTCCTGTAAAACGATCGGTCTTTTTAATCGCAAGCTAATTTGTCGACTTTCCAGTTCGATTGGGATAAAATGTGGCCTCAATCAATCATACAGTTTTTTTAAAAAAAGATCCACTCTTGTTACTTACTTTTTGAACTTCGATGACCAGATTTCCGAGATACTCATTATTCCTATCTATTTCAGAACTTCAAAGTAAGCCTTTGTACGTGGTTTAGTGATGTCCAGGTCCTTTGTCTGTTGTCAACATTTACCTTTTTAGCTCTCCCGAGCGCCAAGTGTTCATGGCGAACTTTTGTGATGAAGCTGTGTCATTTCTGTGAAGATTGGTTGAAATTCCTCCAGCAGTTTCTAAGAAGATTTTTAGAAAAGTTTACTACCAGACGCACAGATGAATGCACTGACGCACCATGACGATAGCCTCATTGGCCTTTGGCCAGTAGAGCTAAAAGCTAGGGCATAGGGTTAAATTGTAGAAAAAAACTTCATGTGACTTCTAGAGGCAATATATTTTGTCCCAAAGTCTTGAAACTTGGTAAGAATGTTTGTCTACTTATCTTGGACAGGCTCAAAATGGGGCCAAGTCGGGTTAAAAACTAAGTCACAGGGTCAAATCTTAGAACAAGAGGCCACAGCGCTCTTGTATCACTCCACTGGCTTTAACACCCCCAGGTTTGAAAAAGAGATATTCCAAATAGAAATCAATTTCAGAACAAGTTCACTTTCGAGCTAAGTTTAATTTAAAATGGCCCAATGATTTGGGAGAATATTATTGCATGTTTCATAGAAACCAGATCAGTTTGGGAGGGGGAGAATTTTAATAATTTTAAAATGAAAATAAGCCCTACCCTGCAAAACCCATATTTGTGGGTCAATCAAAATTTTTTGAACAACTTTGGAAAAGGGTCACCAGTAACATTCATGCCAAGTTTTATGGAAATCGGCCCAATGGTTTGGGAGGAAAAGATTCTAAAGTGCAAATAAGCCCCGCCCTGTAAGACCCATATTTTGGGGTCAATCAAAATTCCTTTCACAACTTGAGAAAGGGTCAACAGTAACATATATGCCAAGTTTCATTTAAATCAGCCCAATGGTTTGGGAGAAAAGACTCTAAAGTGGAAATAAGCCCCGTCCTGCAGCACCCATATTTTGGAGTCAATCAAATTTCCTTAACAACTTTGGAAAAGGGTCACCCAAGGAACATTTATGCCAAATTTCATGGAAATCAGCCCAATGGTTTAGGAGAAGAAGATTTTAAAGTGGAAATAAGCCCCTCCCTGCAACACCCATATTTTGGGGGTCAATCAAAATTTCTTGAACAATATAAGTAAAGGGTCACTTAAGGAACATTCATACCAAGTTTAATTGAAATCTACCCAGTGTCAATGGTATGGGAGAAGAAGATTTTTCAAGATTTAATTGTCATAATGAGCCGTCATTACACCAACCCACCCCACCAACCCCTGCCTCGCCTGTATTTGGGGTGCAATCAAAATATCTTGAACAATCTATGTAAAAGAGTCACCAAAGGAACATTCATGCCAAGTTTTTTTTTTATTGAAATCAGCCCTATGGTTTGGGAGGAGATTCTTATAGATTTAATTGTGAAAAAGAGCCCTGGACTGCTAAGCCCATATCTGTGTGTAAATCAAAATTTCTTGAATATCTTAGTGGGTCAACCAGTGAATAATTCTGCTTAGTTAAATTGATAGGCCCATATGTGGAAGTCAATTACAATTTCTTGAACAATCTATGTAAAGGGTCACCCAAGGAACATTCATGCTAAGTATCACTGAAATCAGCCCAGTGGTTTGGGTGGAGAAGATATTTTCAAGATTTCATTGTAAAATAAGCCTCCTTCCCCCTTCCCAAGCCTATATTTGGGGAGTCAACCAAAGTTTCTTGAACAATCTAAGTAAAGGGTTACCAAAGGAACATTCATGCCAAGTTTCATTTAAATCTGTCCAGTGGTAAGGAAGAAGGTGATTTGCAAAGATTTAATTGTCAAAATAAGCCCTGCCCTGCAATGCCCATATTTGGAAGTCAATCAAAAATTTCTTTAATAGTTTCAGTAAAGGGTCACCCAAGGAGCATACATGCCAAGTTTCATTAAAATCAGCTCAGTGGTTTGAGTGCAGAAGATTTTTTAAAGATTTTAATCCACAAAATAAGCCCTGTCTATATCTAGTGGTCAATCAAAATTTCTTGAACAATCTAAGTAAAGGGCCAACCAAGGAACATTCATGCCAAGTATCATTGAAATTGTCTGAATAGTTAGGGAGAAGAAGATTTTTAAAGTGAAAAAGGGTCCAGCCCTGCCACATCCATATTTTGGGGGGGCAATCATAATTTCTTCAACCACTTTGGAAGAGGGTCACCCAAGGTACAATTCTCATTCTGGCATGTTTGGCTAAAATTTGCCCATCAGTTTGGGAGGAGAAGATGTTTAAAGAAAAGTTTATCCCTGCACTCAAACACGGTTAGAAGGACACATGGACGCAAGACGGACACAGTGCTATGACAATAGCTTGCTGGCCTTTGGTCAGTAGAGCTTAAATCTTTTGTGTACTCTAGAGGCCACATTTTTATCTCAAATATCTTGAAACTTGGTCAGTGTTTGTCTACCTCATTGAGCTTATAATGTAATGTGAAATTAGATTTGAAAGGTATTTCTTTACAATGATAATTTCAAACAAAAACAAAGACACATAATTTTTAATGTTTCTTTTTTCTTTTCTAAAAGAAAAAAAACTGAAATCAATTAAAGTTTCTAACAGACACTGTCACACTAATCATCAGAAAAAAAGTGATGTTTGTAAAACATTTATGCCCTCCCAAAAAGGGAAGGTTGATGGCATATTCTTTGTCAATTAACAAAAGTAATAGCTAAAAAGACATGACAAGCAGAGTTATGGTTCTTGTGCACAGCAGTTTACCTAAATGAGATCTATCCACCTGTGATGTTTCATGATTCTAGCTTGTATACATTTTGAGATATGCTCCAGACAAAATATGGTCTACAGACCGACCAACTTACAAGACTTAGAGCAAATTCTTTGAAGGAGGCTTAATAAAATATATCTTATATTCTATGTTAGTACCACGCAAGTTCTTCTCTTTTTTTTCATTTTGTATCTGCAGATTTTTTACGCATTCCCATAAATTTCAAGAAATATTGTTAGATTATCACTCGCAAGCTATACAGCCAAAATAGTGTGTTTACCAAAACATATCCTGTTTTCATGCATTTAACCCTATTTAACATTGGCCAGGCTAGGCCCATATTGTACAAATGACGTCAAATGTTGATTTTTAAGCCTATGCAAAATGACAATAAGAGAAATTTTCCTACAATATTATTTCCTACATAATGTCTCATTTTTGCATTAAAAGAATAGAATAACTTATCATTAGTTTTTTGTGTAAGATTGATAAACCTTTCACTTCATGAAAACAAGAGCTACATTTTCTCACTTAAGGAAAGATAAATGAGCCTGTTCACGACATTTCCAACAATTTCATGTCTGCGTGATGGGGAGACATTGAGCTTTCTCGACAGGCATGCTGTCCAATGAAAATATTCTGAATTTGTGAGCAGAGAGAATTAATCCCTAGCTACTTATTTTGTGCATAGAGAAGACTGAGAAACCAGAATTGTCAAAAGATTTAGTGTTTTTTATAAAAATTGACCTACAGTTTGTACTTTCAGTGCTTTTTGCCTCTTGATTTTGATGAAAATTTTAGCCAAAATTTCTTCAGCATGACAAGGGGTTTTAAACCGGCACACAATACTCCTGAAGGCCCTTTTGCAATAACATGTATATTGATGTCACAGCCTGTTGGTCATGATTTGGAGTTTGTTTTTTCCATTTCTTGTTGTTCACAAATGGTTTCATTTTCATCAATATTCCATGATTCAGCATCCTCTGGTTTCATAACTAATAACATCTCACGATCCTCCATTTTCAACAGCCCAGTTAAATATTCTGTCAAACTTTCATTTGTGTCCCCTATGGCTTCAGGTGATGATAATTTAGAGTCAAGATTGTAGTATGTGTCTTGTATTTTTCGAATCACCAACCAGTGTTTGAACTTAAACGGAAGCTTTATGAAACCTATACCCGTGTTAGCGGGCACATTCAGGATAAATCCGACAATCTTTTCAAAGTTGATATGCTTAACCTCTCTGGAATGAAAAAGAGATAAAAAAGATCTAATCATGTTACCTGTAACACATAAAACAGAATAGCCAGTAATCAGTGATTATTTTTAAAGAAAAGATTAAGTAGAGGTCAATGTGCAAACAGTCACATGTTGACCTCTACTAATACATGTATATAATATACAGGTTTTTCAGAATTTTTGAAGATAAAATAATGATTTTGTCCATCTGTCTACATGTTAACTTTCTGCCTTTCATACCTACTCGTGTCTGTAATAAACGGAACAGGGAATTGTCTATCCAAAAGTAGCTCTAATTTGCATAGGGGCAGAGTCAAGAATGTATGATTTTCAGCAAGAAGTTTTATTATAAAATTGTGTATTTTTGTAAAATCAATTTTGTTGATTTCCTTTACTTCCTTAGGATATAAAATCTTAGTGTACTCTGTATTTGTTCAAAAACTGTTTGACCAAATAATAGATAATAGTTTTTTTTTTCCATTCTGAGATGAACCCCATATTCCCTTATTTAGACCAATCAAAATGATTATTTTAAGAAGTTGTTGGGATTTTCACAGGGACAACTAGATAAGCAAGTGTTAACAATGGCACAAATCATGTGATATTTAAGTTTAAGATGTCCTGACCGTTGATAAGCTAATTAGCTTGTCAAAATACAGAATAATGGGCATTTCTTCTGTCAAATATTTAGTAACAAGCAAATTCGTTGAATTCATATCCCCCACTAAACATATTTTCATTGTCAATGGAGTTAATATCAAACTTAGGTACAGATTATCTTTTATCTACATCAACCTATAGTTTTCAAGAAATAGCACGGAAACGAATATCACTCTGTATGTTTATTGCTTAAACAGTCAGGGGCAGTAACTCTAAATTTGACGGTCCTCATTTAAGTGAAGCTGTGTGCCAAGTTTCATTGAAATCCAGTCTGTAGTTTCAAGAAATAGTGCAGAAACGAATATCACTCTGTATGTATATGGCTTAAACAGTCAGGGGCAGTAACTCTAAATTCGGCCATCAATCCGGGTTACCCCGAGGATATGCGCATGTCCTCTTTGTAGTGAAGCTGTGTGCCAAGTTTCATTAAAATCCGGTATACAGTTTTCAAGAAATAGCGCAGAAACGAATATCACTATGTTTGTATATGGCTTAAACAGTCAGGGGCAGTAACTCAAAATTTGACAGTCCAACCAGGTAACCCGACGATATGCGTATGTCCTCTTTGTAGTGAAGCTGTGTGCCAAGTTTCATTAAAATCTGGTCTACAGTTTTCAAGAAATAGCGCAGAAACGAATATCACTCTGTATGTATATGGCTTTAACAGTCAGGGGCAGTAACTCTAAATTTGACGGTCTAACCGGGTTACCCCGACGATATGCCCATGTCCTTATTGTAGTGAAGCTGTGTGCCAAGTTTCATTGAAATCTGGTCTACAGTTTCCAAGAAATAGAGCAGAAACGAATATTACTATGTATGTATATGGCTTAAACAGTCAGGGGCAGTAAGTCTAAATTCAACGGTCGAACCGGGTAACCCGGACGATATGGGCATGTCCTCATTTAAGTGAAGCTGTGTGCCAAGTTTCATTGAGATCCCGTCTATAGTTTTCAAGAAATAGCGCGGAAACGAATATCACTCTGAATGTAAATGGCTTAAACAGTCAGGGGCAGTAACTCTTAATTCCGGCGATCGAACTGGGTAATCCCGAAGATACACACATGTCCTCTTTGTAGTGAAGCTGTGTGCCAAGTTTCATTAAAATCCGGTCTACAGTTTTCCAGAAATAGCGCGGAAACGAATATCACTCTGTATGTATATGGGTTAAGCAGTCAGGGGCAGTAACTCTTAATTTGACGGTCAAATGGGGTAGCCCCAACGATATGCGCATGTCCTCTTTGAAGTAAAGCTGTGTGCCAAGTTTCATTAAAATCCTGTATACAGTTTACAAGAAATAGCGCAGAAACAATTATCACTCTGTATGTATATGGCTTAAACAGTCAGGGGCAGTAACTCCAAATTTGACAGTCAAACCAGGTAACCCCGGAGATACACGCATGTCCTCATTGTAGT
This sequence comes from Fragum whitleyi, assembly GCA_948146395.1. Taxonomy (NCBI): domain Eukaryota; kingdom Metazoa; phylum Mollusca; class Bivalvia; order Cardiida; family Cardiidae; genus Fragum; species Fragum whitleyi. The sequence continues at coordinate 45,123,433 of OX411545.1, read as the reverse complement.
GAAGCTGTGTGCCAAGTTTTATTGAAATCTGGTCTACAGTTTCAAGAAATAGCACAGAAACAAATATCACTATGTATGTATAAGGCTTAAACAGTCAGGGGCAGTTAGTCTAAATTCAACAGTCAAACCGGGTAACCCCAAGGATATGGGCATGTCCTCATTTAAGTGAAGCTGTGTGCCAAGTTTCATTGGAATCCGTTCTATAGTTTTCAAGAAATAGCGCGGAAACGAATATCACTCTGAATGTTTATGGCTTAAACAGTCAGGGGCAGTAACTCTAAATTCGACAGTCGAACCGTGTAACCCCGACGATATGCGCATGTCCTCATTGTAGTGAAGCTGTGTGCCAAGTTTCATTGAGATCCCATCTACAGTTTTCAAGAAATAGCGCGGAAACGAATATCACTCTGAATGTATAAGGCTTAAACAGTCAGGGATAGTTTGTCTAAATTCCACGGTCAAACTGGGTAACCCGATGATATGCGCATGTCCTCATTTAAGTGAAGCTGTGTGCCAAGTTTAAATGAAATCCAGTCTATAGTTTTCAAGAAATAGCGTGGAAACAAAAATCACTCTGTATGTATATGGCTTAAACAGTCAGGGCAGTAACTCCAAATTTGATGGTCAAACCAGGTAACCCTGACGATATGCGCATGACCTCATTGTAGTGAAGCTGTATGCCAAGTTTCATTGAAATCTGGTCTACTGTTTTCAAGAAATAGCGCAGAAACGAATATCACTATGTATGTTTATGGCTTAAACAGTCAGGGGCAGTAACTCTTAATTCGACGGTCAAATGGGGTAGCCCCAACGATATGCGCATGTCCTCTTTGAAGTGAAGCTGTGTGCCAAGTTTCATTAAAATCCGGTATACAGTTTTCAAGAAATAGCGCAGAAACGAATATCACTATGTTTGAATATGGCTTAAACAGTCAGGGGCAGTAACTCAAAATTTGACAGTCCAACCAGGTAACCCGACGATATGCGCATGTCCTCTTTGTAGTGAAGCTGTGTGCCAAGTTTCATTAAAATCCAGTCTACAGTTTTCAAGAAATAGCGCAGAAACGAATATCACTCTGTATGTATATGGCTTAAACAGTCAGGGGCAGTAACTCTAAATTTGACGGTCTAACCGGGTAACTCCGACGATATGCCCATGTCCTCAATGTAGTGAAGCTGTGTGCCAAGTTTCATTGAAATCTGGTCTACAGTTTTCAAGAAATAGCACAGAAACGAATATCACTATGTATGTATATGGCTTAAACAGTCAGGGGCAGTTGGTCTAAATTCAACGGTCGAACCGGGTAACCCCGAAGATATGTGTATGTCCTCATTGTAGTGAAGCTGTGTGCCAAGTTTCATTGAAATCTGGTCTACAGTTTTCAAGAAATAGCGCAGAAACGATTATCACTATGTATGTATATGCCTTAAACAGTCAGGGGCAGTTAGTCTATATTCGACGGTCGAACAGGGTAACCCCGACAATTTGCACATGTCCTCATTTAAGTGAAGCTGTGTGCCAAGTTTCATTGAAATCCAGTCTATAGTTTTCAAGAAATAGCACGGAAACGAATATCACTATGAATGTATATGGCTTAAACAGTCAGGGGCAGTTACTCAAAATTTGAAGGTCGAACCGGGTAACCCCGACGATATAGGCATGTCCTCAATGTAGTGAAGCTGTGTGCCAAGTTTCATTGAAATCCAGTCTACAGTTTTCAAGAAATAGTGCAGAAGCGAATATCACTATGTATGTATATGGCTTAAACAGTCAGGGGCAGTAACTCTAAATTCGACGGTTGAACCAGGTAACCCCGATGATATGCACATGTCCTTATTGTAGTGAAGCTGTGTGCCAAGTTTCAGTGAAATCCGGTCTATAGTTTTCAAGAAATAGCGCGGAAACGGATGTCGGACTGACGGACGGACATGGCAAAAACAATATCCCCCATTGGCGGGGGATAAAAAGTCATGGGGTTTTACTACATGTATTTGTTTACACTTTCTTACAACTAAACAGCCTTTGCCACCCCTCAAAAGCAGAAAATGTGAAAATATCATCTTAAGAAGATAGAAAAAATCATTATTTTTCAATCATTTTGTGTCCAAAAAATATTTTTTGGAATGGCATTAAGCTGAAATTAATATTTTACCACATAGAAATCCATTTTTCAAACGCATTTTTATGTAATTAATGAAAAGGTTGGTCCATACAGAAGTAAAACGGACTATACCTCTAATTATGGTTAGTATGTGTTTTGAACAAAAGGGACCCTATTTATATATATATACATCAACTCCTGAGCAATACAACTTTTGAAATTAACATTTTTCAAATTTTTACAATCCCATGATTTTCTAGTCCTTTGATTCCATATTTGAGAAACCACAGTGGAGAAAAAAGAAATTGTTTAAAAGCATTTTATTCTATTCTCACAAAATTTTCTACAACATAGGATAGTTTCTAATCAAACTTTCCATTGTTATCTGTGACCTTTCAGTGTGGATTAATGTTGAATTTCAATATGGATCAGTGTAGAATTTCCATACACAGGAAAATGTTAATCTTGACCATGTTTGGTAATCCATGTTTATTCTAGTCTAGAATTCTGAAGGCCACCAAATTGTCATGAGATACCCCCATCACACTGCTGGATACCAACTGGGTGATTTAAATTCAAGTCTGAAAATCAACAAAGGGCATTAATTTGCAATGTTCAATCATGGTTCCTATGATTTTTCATGTGATCATGAAGTTTGACAACCATAGTGATTATAGTGTTAGAGATATACTCTGGTCAACTTTCAAATCTGAAAAATAACAAAGGGCAATAACTTAAGCTTAGTAGAATTATGATTCTTGAGAGCTGCACTTCCCCTCAATGAGAACTGTCCACTCATGAAGTTTCATGGTCACAGCTTTAATCAGGGAAAACAGTAGATTTGAACAGAAATATAAATCAGGACAACTTTTTCAAGTTTAAGTTTAGGCTAAGAAAGCCTAAGTAGAGTTTCGGTTCTTGTACACTGCACTTCCTATAGGAAATTGTGAATAATTCTTGAAATGCATTTGATGTATTTTCCAAGATACTTGAGATAGATCTTTTTTAAGCAGATGGGTTATTTTTTTGGCTAATTGAATCTTCCACAGTATGCGATATTAGAGATATCAACCCTTGTCATGCTGAACCCGGAATATTCCTGCTTTGGCAGGAGCTATACAAAAACATCAGCCTGCACATATGTGCAGTCTGATGTTAGTCTACACCACCTGTTTCTCACTTTCAAACCAGATATTGTCAATAGATTTAGTGTTTTCAAATAAAAATTGACCTACAGTTGCTACTTTCAGTGCTTTTTGTCCTTTGATTTTGATGAAAATTTTTAGCCAAAATTTATTCAGCATGACAAGGGTTAAAACATAAATTCTTTTGTACAATGATCAGGGTTTGTGCTAGCTTTTAAAGCCTTTAACCACTGGGAGTAAAAAATGGTTTTGAAGGTGTCAAAAAAAAGCAAACCATTTATTCTTTTGCAGTTTTAAAGTAATCTATGTTTAAATGTATAAATGAATTGACATAAATGTCTTAAGACAGTTCATTGTTTATGTTGATTTCACTTATGATATAATACCATAAAATGGGGAAAACAATTGACTTGTAAATATACATTGTCATTAGGCAAGCCAAATTCTGTAACACTATTTTTGATAAGCTGTGCTTACAAAACTTTGGTCACTCACTGAAGTTGTGATGCTCAATTTCTAGATTTTGATGATCTCTTAACCAGATTTTTGTAGAAATTCCAGTGGGATATCACCTGGGGCCTGTTTTACTAAACATCTTATGATCATTTTTAGCGTAAGTCACAAAATCAAAGTTGCTTCTACAGTAGTATTCAAATATGGAATTCTGCCATGCAATATCTCATTAGAATCATCTTCTAAAGACAATTCCAATGAAATATTACAAGGCAGATTCTAACAATAAATGAAAACACCAGGTATGATTTGTAATTTTGACTTATGATTAATATACTACCCAAAATTGGCTAAGCACCAAAATCTTTCGCTGTCCTACAGGAGTTGATTTAAAAAAATATTTGTGTTCGTGTTTAAAATTGTACAATAATGTTTTGACAAGTTATCTAATGTATACAATACCAAATTTGAAACACAATTTTCTCGAGAGACTTGTGCAAAATGAGGAACCCCGTTTCCTACCTGTCCTTTCTCATTTTCTTCATGTACAGGTTTCGTGTAGATGCTTAGTTTTTGTTTTTTATACTTTAATGACTTTTAAGTCGTTACTCATGGCTAATCTAAATGTCAGACGACATTCATCTGTTAACAATTGTGGCGTGATGTAGGTATGGTGGAGCAAGGGGCTTCCCCCTGTGATGTTGGCATGGTACTGGGGGTACACCATACTGTTGTAACCAGAGCTTGGGCACGATACCAACAGTATGGTATACCTGCAAGGAGACATGGTGGAGGTAGGAGTAGAGCTACCTCCGACGCAGAAGACCTTTTTTTGGCAATTCAAGCCCGAAGGAGCAGGTTTGCAACAGCAACGCAGCTATGTTCCGACCTTCAAAACGTCTCAGGAGTGCGAGTTTTGACTCAAACGATATGAACACCGCTGCATGAGCATAACCTGAGGTCAAGAAGACAATGTATTTGTATTCCCCTTCCCAAATTCATTGTCCGCATTGGTATACATGGGCATAGGACCATGTTGGCTGGCGCATAAGACGCTGGCGCCCCATGCTATTCACAGATGAGTCCAGGTATTTCCTGGACTACACTGATGGGCAGGCTAGAGTGTTGAGAAGGCTAAGGGAAAGGTTTCATGCAGCAAACATTGCTTAGCATGATCGTTATGGTGGTGGGTCCATCATGGTTTGGGGTGGCATCAGCTGGGATGGGCGGACTGATCTTATTATTTTAGAATGAGGTACTCTGACAGCTCATAGGACATTGATGAAATCCTCAATACCCACGTAAGATTTTTACTGGTGCTTTTGGGGATGGATTCATTTTAATGGATGATAATGCCCTCCCACACTCGGCCTGTATAGTCCAAGAGTATCGCCAAGAAGAGGGCATTCCACATCTGGACTGGCCGGCATGCTCACTGGACTTAAATCCAAAAGAGCATATGTGGAATGAGCTACAGGTCCGAGTTTCGGCTCGCCAGGCCCAGCTAAGGGCACTCCAGGAGCTCAGCCAGATCCTTAGAGAAGAATGGTCTGTTATTCCCAAAAGATTAATCCAGAACTTAATCAGGAGTATGCAGAGGCGCTGTCAGACTGTTATTGACAGTGCCGGCTCTCATACTCGTTATTGAATGAAATGCAATTGAAAGAATACCTTTTTTGGTCAAAGTCGATTTTTTCAATTGAAATTGAATTTTCAAGAAAACGGATCAATTTCTAGGGTCTCCCTGTTTGGTCTGCATTTAAGGTCTTCTTATAATTATAAAGCTTTATTTTCATCTTAAATTTTGATTAAGCTGATAACAATCAACCACTTTCCAACATTCTTATAATCAAATTACATTTTTCCCCAAAATTATAGTATAAAAAACTTTTGGTGCTAAGCAAACTTTGAGTAGTAATATATTTTCCTAAGAAGTTTAGTTAAATGGGCCCCTGATCCCCATCTCTGGATCTCTGAATGGAGTGACTTACTTTCGTTTATCAAACCACACCACAGAGAGGTCACGTGTTTGTAAGGCAGCCATAAGAACGTTAACATCGTAATTTCCCAGTCCTAGGATGCTCCTGTGTGGGTTAAAAATTCTGTCTGGTGATAAACTGAAAGGAATGATGTATGCAATTTATTTGAAACTGTAAGAGATACATTGAAAAAATATTGCCACCTAATGGAAATTGTGCCTTAAACCTTTTCATGCTGTTCATGGTAAATTTCCACTGGGTCCTTAACTTTTGGCAGTATAGACCAAGATCAACCTGCGTTGATATTGAGGCTGATCTACACAGCATGCTTTCTATTTATTGTTACATTTTCAGCCAGATTGATTTTAAATGTCTCTGAAATTGGTACTTTTGATTAAAATGAACTTTAAAGTATCGTCAACCTGAGAATAATTTTGACTTGACCCATTACAACACAATCCAGATTTCAAAGCAACGAATGAAACTGTCATCTAATGGTCTGATCATACCTTATACCTTTATCCCGTAAAATGAACATGTACTATTTAATCCTGGAAGGAAACACATATCCTGGGATTAATGTCATTGGAGAACAGTTTCCCTTTAAGGATATAATTGATATAGTTTATAGAAACTATAATTGGAAAACATATTCCAGATGTAGGCCTAAATATCAAGATTGGAACAGATTTTACATCTTATACATGACAAGTAATGAATGAGTTCCACAGCCAGATAGTTCTGGGGGAAAAAAGAGGAATTATCTTAATGTCAGGTGTGAGACTATTGAGAAAGATTGATATAAACTTCCCATACCCTGCCCTAATTTTCAATAGAAAAACACTCTCGACATGTGTAGACTAACCCAAGGACACATCTAACCTTAAACGGGCCTCACATTGGTTGGCCTAAAATATGAAATGGACCATTCACCGGGAAATGGACCTTCTTATGGCAAAATGGACTTTTATATGTGTAATTATAATAACTGTCGTTCAAGAGGTCCTGGGTCCAATCCCTGATGCCAGCACTCATTCTTTCCGACAATTTGTCTCTGACCAATTGGTCTATAAATTGTAAACCTATGTGGTGAAGTAGCAGAAGCTAGGAAAGGATGTAATGGTAGAACTAGTGTGAGAAATGCCAGGAATCTATTGTTTAAGGTGCTCCAGCCACTGAATATAGTTGAAAAATGTTGAAAGCTGCATAAAACCCCCTCAATCTGGGCCTTCTCTGTGGGTCGCCATTGTCGCCAAATGTGAAAATAAAATGAATTTTGCGATAAAAAAATGAAATTGGGAAATGACTGGCAACAAGAAATCCAAACTTTGACCCATCAGGGATTATTGATTTTGATATAGGCTGAGAGGATATTGTGTAGACAGGCTCACAAGCAACTGGCAATTAATTGAGGCAAAAGGTGTTTGTGTCAACTAGTAAGCTCTTGGCTACACAGTACACTACTGTGATTGTTAACAAAAATAAACTGTCAATTAAATCTTAATTGACATTTAAATGCGAACACCCTCTAGGATGCAAAGTTTTATCAAGCACAATTTTTAGAAGAAAAATGACTCCAAATTTGGCTCCTGAAATCCAAATTTGGCTCCATTTTTTTCAATTTGGCGAAAGAGTTGGCGAAAAGAAATTTCAGTCCAGAGAGGGCCCGGTCAATGATTGATTGATTAAATGAAGTTTAACGTTTTTTTTCAGAAAACCCCATTCAAATAAATTTAATAAATCCCTTTGTAAAAACACCACTAGTCTTTGTCTTTGAAAATCTGACAGTCAGCATTGTGATCAAGACCTCAGTCTAGGCAGCTTTCATAACCTTGAACAAAGACCATCCATCTCCTTCTTAGTAAATGCGTCTTTCTGTTGCAACAGATTGTTCAGAACATGTACAGCACAAAGCTGCAATCTTTGCTTTTCGTGGTAAATTTCTTTATCCTCGGCCATGTCGTCAAATTTAGTTAGTTTCGGTTTTGCGGTTTGACAGCTAATTTTGCTAGCTCCGAAGTCGCGTATACGTATATTTTATGTACAGATAATATGATCATTAATATTCACAATTTTTAAATATAAAGATGTAATATGCAACGATATATTCATTGAAAAGAAGTAAATATAAAAATCTCTCTGTTCTTCTTGAAAAAATAAAACAAATGTGAATACGAGTTCTCGGTTGTAGAGCTAACTTTCATGCACGGGTTGGTGACGCCGAAATAATTGAACGGTGTAAGTCGTTTCTAGTACATAAATAACAGAGTAAAACGAAAGATGATCCGTCTCTTCGTATTTCGTAGTACCAGAGAGTGTGCCCGACCAACAAACCAGGGTTTTGACCCCCCAAAATCTTAACATATCTTCTTTGACCTAAGGGATCAAATTGACCCACCTCCTTGACTCGAGACTAAGGGCAAACTTATTTCTGGCCCACTTTCGGGGTCGGGTGTGGACTGGTCTCACTGTCAAATATCAGAATAGCTTTTTGACTATTCTAATAGTTGATATTTGGACCAGTCTAGAGCTGGTAGCCTGCTTTCTGAGAGACACTCTGATATTGCGGGCAACAATACCCGCCCATGGTCAGAAATAAGTGGGGTCAAAACGGGCTTTATCGCTCATATTTCCGAAGATGATCATTTAGACGACTTGAATCTTTATGGCAATATTGTAATTGCCATATCTGATATCATATCTTTACAAGAAACCTTGAAGAAGTCAAGGGTACCGCAACTAAGGTCCTGCCCCTGGTTCGCGGGTAAGGATAAAAAGCTGACCAACTGACTGCTGACCAGCTGACTGCTGACCACTGACCAGCTGACCAAATGGGTATAAAAAGCTGACCAGTAAATTGCTGACCACTTATTTCACCACTTATTTATAGCTCCTTAACATACCATTTACTCTACTTATAGACCAACACTTTTGTGTTCAAAATTCATTAAAGAGATGTTCATGACATGAAAAAAGGAACTACACTTATGAATTGAAAATGCATCTAGAAATACAGAAAATGTTTTTCCTTTTATAAAAGGGAATTTTGATAATACCTTATTTTGCTTTTATTGGTAATTTAAAGTTGTTCATTACTATCATTTTATTATTGATAATTTTATTAAAGATGTTTTTAAAATAAATCTGATATATGGAGATAGAACAAACTCTTCTCTGATTTAATATGTAATCAGTATAAGCTTTAATGTTGTTTTTTTTTTTGTTGTTTGTTTGTTTGCTTTTATAGTAAATTGTTAATGCACTTGGCAAATTGACAAATAAGATTTAAAAAAGTTTACATAATAAAGAGTTTCTATGAAGATTTATTCATTATATTTATTTATCATTTAAAATGTTATTCCTGCTTTCTCTCTTTTTTTCAAATTTTGACTACTTTACATTATAACTGTAAATGTAAAATGCTGTTTTGAAGAAAAGAAAAAATCAGATTTTAATTATCAATATCGAACTTTATTATGAAACATTTATCTGTATGATTCAGATATCATATTCATAATTGAAAAAAAAAAATATTTTCATTATTATACTGATACATTACCCTGAGGTAATTTAAAAACGATTAGGATGGCCAAAAATGTATCCTGGATATTGTTATTTTGATATAATTTTGTAATGATGTTTTAAATCAAAGAATATACTGAACGGTGACTATAAGTAAGTAAGTGTGCAGATAACTGATATATAGCAAATTTTGCTGTCAAATCCAGTTGACCACTTTTTTTGTAAAATAATTAATTTTGCTGATTTGTCAGCTGACCACTATGGTTTTAGATCACAGACCCTAAATATACATTGTTTGATAGTGTGTTGCATATCCCTGTATATTGAAAGTCCCTGATGAGATATACAATTAACCATCAAATGTGATTTAAAGACCTATTTTAATCCTTCTTTATTTGACATCCTCCCCCCCCCCCCCAAAAAAAAAAAAAAATAAAAAATAATAATAATAATAATTGAGATATACAATTAAGACCCATTGTTATCTTACAGATTTCTTGACCATTATCTTGATCACTTAATCACCTAGCATACTCTAGCTTGTTCTGGAGTGCATTTTTGGGGATAAACATACAGTGGTATATATTGAAAACATTATTTTGTTATTTATTGGTTAAATTATTTTAATTTACTAAATATCTCATTTTATTCTATCATTTCAGTAATGTTTTGTTGTTTTTTTTTTATCTTTTTTGTCTCAATTTTAAATGTGGCAAAGAAAAAATGTTGCCACATAACTTTAACAACAAATCTTTGTCCAAAAACACTAATAAAGATGATTTTTTTTCACAAACATAATTCCTCCACCAACTTATAGCTGTGGTTATGATATTAAGAAACTCTAAAATAAGATACCCCAGAATAATTGTAAAGGGGTAAATATTGTTCTTCTTTTGCTGTAATATTTTAATTCTTTAGCAGGATTTTATGGGTTAGTAACATATTTGGAAGGAGATAAAAAATTTGTAAACAATTCTTTTTCTTTTTATTATTTTTTTAAACATTACTGTTGTAGCCTATTGTGTATATAAAACATACCCTGAATAACTTTTTTGTCACATCCTAAACTGGGTGTTGTATTTAATCACAGTGTTTAGTTTAAGAAATTAATAAAACTTTAGAAAATGAAAACAAGAGGAATATGATGGTTCTAGATTGCTCACCTGAGTCTCTTTGACCTTTGAGGCATCACATCAATTAAATACATGTATGTAGATGTCAACAAGAATGTTTTCAACAAAGATTAGATCATTTTTTCCTGCCTCGTTCTACTAGGTCTTAATGATTTTATGGCCCTTATCTTAATTACCATGTCTATCTTATGTTTATAGGTGTAATGCTCATGCCATAATCATGAGAGATAGTGTATATAAACACTAGATCAATAAATGTTAATGAATTAGCTCTGTCAGTAGAGCACCAGACTTCAAACAAGATTAGTTTGTGAAACACAAATGCCCCTGTAACAGCATCTTTTTTTTTCAAAATGTTGACCTTAGCAGATGATCTTGACCTAAAAGCATGACCTTGACCTTGAAACCTACAGATGTGCATCACTGAGATATTTCATCATGCCAATTATGAGAAAGGGATCTATAATATACTTAAATTGACTGAACAATGAAAGTTTTTTGGTTATGTTTTCAAGACCTTGACCTTGACAGGTGACATTGACCTTATCACATGACATTGACTTTGGAACCAGCAGTTATGTATAATTGAGGTCTATCTTGATGCCAAATAAGAGCCTTGTATCTTGAAAAGGCTTGAGATATTGGCAATGTTTAGTTTTTTGGTTAAGTTTTTGAGTTATTTGACCTTGACAGATGACCTTGACCTTGTCACATGACCTTGACTTTGGTACCAGCAGATGCATGTTATTGAGACCTATCATAATGCCTAATATGGGCCTTGTATCTTGAAAAGGCTTGAAGATATTGGCAATGTTTTTGAGGTTTTTTTACCTTGTCCGCATTAGTTTGAAGTTTTTATTTCTTTCAATATTTATCCTAGAGGCTTCATATTTTACACAAACACTCATTAGGGTATAGGCTTTCACTTGTGACCAGCATCCATGTCAAACTGACCTTGAGACAGTGACCCAACCAAAAAACTTTAACCTGCTTATATTTTCTGAATGCTTTTACCTAGGGACATCATTACTTTAATAACACACTCACTAGGTAATAGGCTTTCTCCAGAGACCAAGCTCTTTCATAATTTGACATTGACCTTATATGGACTTAGGGAAAACTTTAACCAAAACATTTTAACCAAAAACATTTTAACCAAAAAACTTTCACTGGGCTTATATTTTCTGAATACTTTCACCTGAGAACATCATTCCTTCATATACACACTCACTAGGTAACATGCTTTCACCAGGGATCAAGGCCTTGGCCATTTGACCTTGACCTTTATCTTTTATGGACTTGGAATAACTTTAACCAAAAAACTTAACCTTGACTATTCAGAAAATATGAGCAGGGTTGAAGTTTCTTGGTAAAAGTTTCTTTGAAAGGGTCAAGGTCACTGTCTCAAAGTCATTTTGACACCCATTGTTTCACACATAAGTACTGGACCGATACATTTTATCGGAGCCAGCAACTAACCCCACTTAGGTGTACTACATATCATACACCCATTAGTCACAGAGACAAATTAATCAACTAGCTTTTGTCAAAAGTCACATAAAGCTTAATTGCAGATCCCAGATTCAAACTAGCGATACTAGGATTGACAGCTGAATGTATTACTGCTGAGCTTTTCAGTCTGTACAAGTCAATCTTATTTAAGGTAGTAGACCCTTTATAGTTTTGCAATATTTCAGAACACATGATCTTACTAAATTTTCACTGAGGTTTCCTAATGAAAATCATTAGTAATTTTGTACCTTCGTAAACACTGTTAATTACTTCTGACACACTGTATAACTATTACAGCTCCACTTTCTTAAGGCAATGTAATGCACTGGCAATCAGATGAAAATCCTACTTGATCTTTCTTATTTTACTGCATGGCTATCTGAACAATGGGACTCATGAATAATTTATTTATTGCCTAAAAATTTAATAAAACAGGTAGCTAAAAAGAAACCAAATATATATATTGTAAATCCAAATATCAGATGATGAGGGAAAATTAAGAGATTAAAAAAGATTAATTTATATTATTGATATAAATTTATAACTGATTTTTGTTAATTGGCCTTTTATTTTAGTAAAAGGGTGTTAATTGGGGGACCATGTGTCCATCTGGTAACAACCAATGAGGTAGGAAACTATAGAGAGGTTGGTTGGTGGAAAACCCTTTCTCCAGCTGCTGTTTTTTTTTAATTCTATATCTTATTTTTCTGATTTTGTTGATTGACCTTATTGATATGCTCATTAAAATTAAAAGAGCTCATCATATTATCACATTTTAAACACCTCTTTGATTATACTGTAGATTTTAACTACAAATGATAGATTGTTAGAATGGGGTTTGAATGCTGATTACATTTTTCATTCATATTTCAGTAACAAGGAACTTCTATTATTTCTAACAACATAAAACTCCTGCTACATATCTTCTTAGCCTCCAGCAAAAAAAGAGATGAAAACAAAAACAAAACAATAAACAATCACATCAAAGCAACCAGCTTTTTTGGTCTTCAGATTAGACCATAATTTTATTAACTGTAATAAATTGAAGAGAGAGAAAAAAAAATAAGAGCAAGATGATTTAAGGGCTATAGATAATGAGATTACAATTTAAATCTTGACTTTTATCCTACAAATTCCTTTGGCCCAAATTAAAAGAGGTTGCAGGAGAAAAAAAAGGTAAAACTTGAAATGATGCTATAATTGGGACAATGTTGTGGGAAAAGGATAAATTGATTGTCACTTTTTTTATTTTCCACAATTATTATCACCTCATCTCTATCATGAAATTACTGCACCCTACCTGGGATTGTACAGAAAGGGGTTAATTGATATTTGTATTTTCTTTAGGTTTTCCTTTTTTACTATTTTCACATAATTTTGAATAAAAAAAAAATCAAAAGACTTTACTTTGAATGGTGTGCATGCATGCCGAAATGAGGATTATATTTTTTGAAAATTATCTGGTGCAAGATTTCAACAAACATTTTAAAATTTTGGGGTGTAATGCTTAATGGTGCTTATTTTGGAACAAAGGGATTTGCAGTTATAAGGCTACAGATGGGGATATTGTAATTAAAATAATCCAAGGGCTCCTGATTGGTTTACCCATTTTGATTGACAGTTGGTTGTGCAATTTTCATCCATAATTGACCATTCAGACATAGCCAATTGGGTCATGTAATCTGATTGGTCCAGATATTATCAATGACTGTTTATTGGATATACCTTTTAAAGATCATAAAGAATGTTGTAAACTGGTCCTCAAGTGATAAGCTAATTGTTTATCTCTTTTATACCCTAGGGGATAACAATTTTTGCATTACCACACAGTTTCAATTAATTATTGGTAAACATTATCCAATACATTAGCACCAATAATAAATAATTGGTGAATATAAAAAATGATAATAATTTATACATGCATAGATTATTAAAATAATATATTTTTAAGAGCCTTTTACAACCTCAAAGCATTGTTATAAAATTCAACAAAGCAAACAATAAAAAATGTGTTTGCTTCAGGATTTCATCATAAATTAGATTATAAAGTGCAGCATATATTTCTCATGATATTCATAGCATGACCCTTCTTTATGCAATTTTTTGAGAATGTTTGTACTACATTCCTCCTTTCTGTATAGACATTATATTATACAGCTTGATCCTAGCCTACAAGACTAAGATACTGGTTGGATGAGATAATATTGAAATATTTAATGAAGAACATTTTCTTTATTACACCACAAGACTAGGTCACTATGACTCAAGCTTTTTTTAAGACTCTCTGGTTCATATTCTGGATTTTATGGATTTTTGGATTTAGGGATCATATCATTTTACACTAAAACATTCAAATTAAGGTAAGAAAATATAAGCAATGATTTGGTCAGCCTTTTTTCTCAAACCAGTCAGCTAAATATTCTTCTTATTTGCTCAAGAATTAACTGCAGAATTTGGTCAGCAGTTATGATAATGGTCAGCAAAATGTGGTAAGCTTTTTCTCTCAAACAAGTCAGTTTATTGTTCAAAAATGTTCAGCAGAAAGAGGTCAGCAGTTTCAATCTATACTGTTCAGCAAGATTTGGTTAGCTATTTTTCCTTTACTGCCCAGCTTAATATTCCCATTATTTGTTCAATAATGGTCAGCAGAATATGGTGAGCAGTTTAAATTTTTACTGGTCAGCAATTTTTGCCATATCGGTCAGTTTAATATTCTCATTATTTGTTCAATAATGGTCAGCAAAATGTGGTCAGCAGTTTAAATCTATACTGGTCCGCAAGATTTGGTCAGCTTTTTAACTCTAACTAGTCAACTGAGAATTCAAATTAATTGTCCAAAAATGGTCAGCAGAATGTGGTCAGCAGTTAAAAAAATTATACTGGTCAGCAAGATCTGGTCAGCCTTTTTTCCTTTACTGGTCAGCTTAATATTCCCTTTATTTGTTCAATAATGGTCAGCAGATTTGGTCAGCAATTTTTCTCATATAGGTCAGTAGAAATATTGTCTTTATCTGTGAAATAATGGTCAGCAAAATGTGGTCAGCAGTTTAAATCTATTCTGGTCAGCAAGTTTTGGTCAGCTCTTTTTCTCAACTAAGAATTCAACTTTTTTGTCCAATTACGGTCAGCAGAATGTGGTCAGCAGTTAAAATCTTTGCTGGTCAGCTAGATTTGTAAAGCTATTTTTATCTTATGGGTCAGCAGAAATATTGTCTTCATTTGTAAAATGGTCAGCAAAATTTGGTCAGCTTTTTTCTCATAAAGGTCAGCAGAAATATTTCTTTATTTGTATAATATGGTTCAACTGAATGTGGTTGATAATTTTAATTGATATTGGTCAGCAAGATTTGGTCAGCTATTTTTTACAAACCTGTTAGTTTAATATTCTCATTATTTGTTCAATAATGGTCAGCAGAATGTGGTCAGCACTTTAAAAAAATATACTGGTCATCAAAAAAGATGTGGTCAGCTATTTTTCCTTTACCGGTCAGCTAAATATTCCCTTTATTTGTTCAATAATGGTCAGCAGAATGTGGTCAGCAGTTTCAATCTTTGGTCAGCAAGATCTGGCCAGCAATTTTTCCTTTACTGGTCAGCTTAATATTCCCTTTATTTGTTCAATAATAGTCAGCAGAATGTGGTCAGCAGTTTAATCTTTGGTCAGCAAGATTTGGTCAGCAATTTTTGTCATATCGGTCAGCAGGAATATTGTCTTGATCTGTGAAATAATGGTCAGCAAAATGTGGTCAGCAGTCTAAATCTATTATGGTCAGCAAGATTTGGTCAGCTCTTTTTCTCAACTAAGAATTCAAATTTTTTGTCCAATTACGGTCAGCAGAATGTGGTCAGCAGTTAAAATCTTTGCTGGTCAGCTAGATTTGTAAAGCTATTTTTATCTTATGGGTCAGCAGAAATATTGTCTTCATTTGTAAAATGGTCAGCAAAATTTGGTCAGCTTTTTTCTCATAAAGGTCAGCAGAAATATTTCTTTATTTGTATAATATGGTTCAACTGAATGTGGTTGATAATTTTAATTGATATTGGTCAGCAAGATTTGGTCAGCTATTTTTTACAAACCTGTCAGTTTAATATTCTCATTATTTGTTCAATAATGGTCAGCAGAATGTGGTCAGCACTTTAAAAAATTATACTGGTCAGCAAGATGTGGTCAGCTATTTTTCCTTTACCGGTCAGCTAAATATTCCCTTTATTTGTTCAATAATGGTCAGCAGAATGTGGTCAGCAGTTTAAATCTTTGGTCAGCAAGATCTGGCCAGCAATTTTTCCTTTACTGGTCAGCTTAATATTCCCTTTATTTGTTCAATAATGGTCAGCAGAATGTGGTCAGCAGTTTAAATCTTTGGTCAGCAAGATTTGGTCAGCAATTTTTGTCATATCGGTCAGCAGGAATATTGTCTTGATCTGTGAAATAATGGTCAGCAAAATGTGGTCAGCAGTCTAAATCTATTCTGGTCAGCAAGATTTGGTCAGCTCTTTTTCTCAACTAAGAATTCAAATTTTTTGTCCAATTACGGTCAGTAGAATGTGGTCAGCAGTTAAAATCTTTGCTGGTCAGCTAGATTTGTACAGCTATTTTAATCTAATGGGTCAGCAGAAATATTGTCTTCATTTGTATAATGGTCAGCAAATTTTGGTCAGCTAATTTCTCATATAGGTCAGCAGAAATATTTCTTTTTTTGTATAATATGGTTCAACTGAATGTGGTTGATAATTTTAATTGATATTGGTCAGCAAGATTTGGTCAGCTATTTTTCTCAAACCTGTCAGTTTAATATTCTCATTATTTGTTCAATAATGGTCAGCAGAATGTGGTCAGCAGTTTAAAATTATACTGGTCATCAAAAAAGATGTGGTCAGCTATTTTTCCTTTACCGGTCAGCTAAATATTCCCTTTATTTGTTCAGTAATGGTCAGCAGAATGTGGTCAGCAGTTTAAATCTTTGGTCAGCAAGATTTGGTCAGCAATTTTTCTCATATAGGTCAGTAGAAATATTGTCTTTATCTGTGAAATAATGGTCAGCAAAATGTGGTCAGCAGTTTAAATCTATTCTGGTCAGCAAGATTTGGTCAGCTCTTTTTCTCAACTAAGAATTCAAATTTTTTGTCCAATTACGGTCAGCAGAATGTGGTCAGCAGTTAAAATCTTTGCTGGTCAGCTAGATTTGTACAGCTATTTTTATCTTATGGGTCAGCAGAAATATTGTCTTCATTTGTATTTTTCAATGTCAAATTTATACCGGTGATTTCTAACAGCTAACCCCACCCACCCCGCCCCCTCCATAAAAAATAAATAAATAAAAGCATAAAAAAATCTTGTAATATTTTTTCTTAAACATACTTCAAATTTTGACCCAACTCAAAAATTTGTTGTCTGTTAATGGGTTAATTATAATAGAAAGTTAGTTGGCTCCAAAAACCTGGTGACTACAATGTGAAAATATGAGTGAAAGATTAGATTAAAGAAAACAATCAATAATATAAAATGAATACCACCACATTATTTTACATTCTATTAAGATACATTTCGAAACTAAGATTAAAGAAAACAAATTTAATTTTCTCTATTTACCTTAAATAAACAAAGAATATAAAAAAATCAAATTTTAAATCTTTCTAATATAAAGGTATTTTATTATAAAGTTGAATCACCTTCCAAAGTCGTGATAAATATAAATGGTGTAAATGGTGTTTTAATTACATAGAGTAAAGGGTGTGTTCAGGGGCTAGAATAAGTGGTAAATAAGTGGTCAGCAAATTATTGGTCAGCAGTTTATACCTTGTGGTCAGCTTGTCAGCTGGTCAGCAGTCAGCGGTCAGCAGTCAGCTTTTTATCCTTACCCCTGGTTCGCACAATCCTCAAATACTGCTCATCTGTTTGGAGCTCCCATACCAAGGCACAAGTCAAGAAACTCGAGATGGTACAAAGAAGAACTGCCCGGAACGTTACACAAGTAGCGTCAGCATGCTGGACCATCTCTGGTGAGACACATTGGAGACTAGGAGAGCCCATGCACAACTAGTGATGCTCTACAAAATATCAAATAACCTTATAGACACCCTTCAGACAAGTATCTCACACCAGCTCCAAGTGTCACCAGATCAACACACAAGGAAAACTACCTCATGCTGTGTACATCTACTGCCTACCTCAGAAACTCCTTTCTTCCCAGGACAATTGCAGCATGGAATCGACTACCATCTGACATTACAGAATCCCCAGACTTGGTATCCTTCAAGCGGGGACTGGGATCCATCTCTAATAAATACAGGACCCCAGCTGTAAGTAGCCACCGAGGATTCCCAAGGCTGTATCGGCAGCGGCCACCGTAACAGGAGAGGCTTGGGTTGAGGAGGTGAACATGCAGCTGGATATCTCAATCTTTATATTTTCTTTCTTTCCTAATACTGTTTCCTACCTTTCTATATTCTCTCTTTAATCTTCTCTAGACCTGCACCACCCCTTGAGTAATTGTCCCGAGTGACGGAATCAATGAAAAATGTAGATGTAGATAAACTCTACTCATTTGTTCTTTATGTTGTTTTGACCACATTAAATTCAGTTTCGACCCCTGTAATTGCATTAGTTAGCAAAGGACTTCTAAATTCAGATACTAGCACAAGCCCTGGGTACAAACTAGTAAATTATGAACAGGCTTTAAACAAAGAACTAACAGGCCTTTTGCATATAACATCTCAGACTTTATTAATGTACACATCAACACTATATGAAATTATTTCACTAGTAAAGGAAAAAATAAGAGTAGAAAAGTACTGAGCATGAAATACAAATTTGTCGAAAAAAATTTCATAGTTGTAAAACTTGTCTAGTTTGTGTATTTCAGGTTAAAAGGACAATTATGCAGACTGAACTGAATAATGTCACAAGCTGGGATCTTGCACTTGAAAGACTAGATAATTTGGTAAGATATTTTATTTTCATGAAATCAGAAGTCAGTCTCCTGGTTTATTTTCACCTTTCACATTCTTTTTATCCCCAGCTGTTTTGGCGAAGGGGATATAGTTATGGTCTTCGTCTGTCCTCCCATCACTAAGCTTGTCTGTAGCATATCTGTCAAAGTATAAATGTTATAGGTGGATAGATCTCATTGAGGAGAGGTGTAGTGCACAAGAAGCACAAAACTTCAAACATCAAATGTGGATAGATCTCATTAAGGATGTACAGTGCACAAGAAACACAACTCTTTAATTGCATAATTTTGGAGTAATTACCCTTTGATATTTAAAAGACTTAGATTCTATTAGTGCATGTCTCTAAAAGTATGAATGTTATCAACTTAAGGTGGCAATGGACAGCGGCCTCCCGACTCTATAAACCGGAAGTGGGTTTTCGTTTATTTTACGGCTCTTTTTGTGCGTTGTTTAAAAAGACCGGTTTTTATACGCCGCCGGAGGCGGACGTATATTGGCGTCATCTTCTCCGTCTGTCCGTCCGTCCATCCATCCATCCATCCGTCCGTCCGTCCGTCCGTACGTCCGTCCACTTTTCTTGTCAACGCAACTCCTCCTAAACTACTGGCTGGATCTTCTTGAAACTTGGTCAATGTTATCACCTTAATTGGTAGATGTGCATGAAGGAAGGATTTTACGGTTCGTTGATTTTTGCCTGAGTTATGCCCCTTGATAACTTAGTCTCTGGGTCCACTTTTCTTGTCAACGCAACTCCTCCTAAACTACTGGCTGGATCTTCTTGAAACTTGGTCAATGTTATCACCTCAATTGGTAGATGTGCATGAAGGAAGGATTTTACGGTTCGTTGATTTTTGCCTGAGTTATGCCCCTTGATAACTTAGTCTCTGGGTCCACTTTTCTTGTCAACGCAACTCCTCCTAAGTTTCTGGCTGGATCTTCTTGAAACTTGGTCAATGTAATCACCTCAATTGGTAGATGTGCATGAAGGAAGGATTTTACGGTTCATTGATTTTCGCCTGAGTTATGCCCCTTGATAACTTAGTCTCTGGGTCCACTTTTCTTGTCAACGCAACTCCTCCTAAGTTTCTGGCTGGATCTTTTTGAAACTTGATCAATGTTATCACCTCAATTGGTAGATGTGCATGAAGGAAGGATTTTATGTTTCATTAATTTTTGCCTGAGTTATGCTCCTTAAAAACTTAGTCTCTGGGTCTACCTTTCTTGTCAACGCAACTCCTCCTAAGTTTCTGGCTGGATCTTCTTAAAACTTAGTCAATGTTATCACCTCAATTGGTAGATGTGCATGAAGGAAGGATTTTATGGTTTGTTGATTTTTGCCTGAGTTATACCCCTTAAAAACTTAGTATCTAGGGCTTATTAAAATTGCAGCCTTTTGAACACAAATCCTCCTTACTTTTTGTCTTTATTTAAATGAAACTTGGTCAATGTCATCACCATAATTTGAAGATGTACATGGATCAAGGATTTTATAGCTCATTTATTTCCCTGAATTATGCCCCCTTAAAACTTAGTGCCTGGGGCTTATTGAAATTGCAGCCTTGTGAAGGCAACTCCTCCTAACTTTTTGTCTTGATTTAGATGAAACTTGGTCATTTTCAATTTGGTTCTGTCAAAATAAGTAGTGTCTACAATTATTTCTGTGAAACAGCAGCAATGTGGCGGCGTATTTTGTGACGATGGCACTCTTGTTGAAAGATTCTACTTATGGAAATAACGTAGAAAAATGATGGAAAAACTTCATAATTTAGCTTCTTTTCAACATTTGATATTAATTGAATAACCGGATCATTAATTTTAACAATAAAAATGCGTTAAAACCGTCATTCGATTAGGGGGGAACACTGAAAAATAACGAAAAACTTTCTTATTTGCATGGAAAGGTATGCTGAATTTTTTACCAGATAAAGGAAAAATATAGATTATAAACATATCGGAAAATAAGAATAATTCATTGGGTAATTTCTTCAAAAATTAGGGTTTTGTGGCATTTTTACCTAGTAAAATTACAAAAATTAGTGCATTTTCTACTTTTGAAAGCAAATTGTGCAAATGCAATTGGTCAAAGAGAAATTGTCTTGTCAATAGCCATTGTGTACATGTATAGGGTCTATCAAATTGTATGTGTTTTACAGCTATAACCTAGTACAGAGTTTATACTAAACCTAAAACGAATATAACCATTTTACTGAAAAATAGCCTACACCACTCAAGGGCAGATAACTCTAGCATGAAAACGAGCATGGAAAGGTACCTTGAAATTTCGATATAATGACTACACAATGTTAATCTACAGCATATGTGACCTAGAAAAAAAATCATTGGGCGGAAAAAAACAACGCCATGTGTCCATTGCTACCTTAAGACACTTCATACATGGATAGATCTCATTGAAGAGAATTTCAATGCTCAACTAATTCATGCATAATTATGGAGTTATTGCCCTTTGTTATTTTTAAAACTTAGATTTTTATCAGAGAAAATCTCTAATAGCTATCAACTTGAAACTGCAAAGGTGGATAGATCTCATTTAGGAGAAGTGCAGTGCTGATAGATTTCATTTATGAGAAGTGCAGTGCTAAGAACTACAACTCTTAATTGTATAATAAGATTTTATCTTGAGCATATCTCTCAAAGTAAACTTGCTATCTACTTGAAACTTCATAAGTAGATAGATCTCATTGAGTAGAAGTGCATTGCACAGTGACAAGAAATACAACTCTTGCCTGTTTAATTTTGAAGTTATTGAAATTTCTTGGGTCGGTTGCCCTCATGGAGATGAAGCACAGTGCACAAGAACCCTTAATCTAGCTAGTTTCAATTTGATATCAAGCTTTTATGCCAGGGGATGGCCATGTCCAACATGGCTCTTGTTAAAGCAGTACAGTTCCTGTGGTTCTTGTTGAAATAATTGAAATTAATTGAATAATCGAAAGAGGCATTTCTTGAATGTTAGTTTTATCTGAAAGGGAGCGTTATTGGAATCCTGGAAATCAAATATTAAAAAAAAATATTATCCAATAGAGGTAAATCTTCATTCGAATTTTGTTAATGAATACATCAGGTAAAATGAATAGGTCAAGTCTTTGTCATGCTGAATAAAATGATGGCTAAAATTGCATTAAAATCAAAGTGCCTAAGCACTGCATGCACTTATTGTGAGTTAGTAAGGATTATGAAAATATAGTTATTAGACTTTTTATATTGACTAAGATCATACTGTACATACGTGTACGCTGATCTTTGATCATACTTCCTGCCAAAGCAGGAATACTACTGGTTCAGCATGAGAACGATTTAACTTGACTATATTTTTCAAAAACATCAAATTCTGATCAGTAATGAGTGACAATTTTGACCCTTGTCGTGCAGAACCTGAAATATTTCTGTTCTTATGGGGGGGGTTGACAAGGATCAGCCTACTTATATGTGCAGCCTGATCTTAGTCCAAACATCAAATTTTCCTTATAAGCCAGAAAAGCTTTAAGCAATACTTTAGAAATAATTTTGACTTGTATTAACATTACAGGACTTGAAAATTCTACTCATCCCCTCCTCCTGCATGATTTTTTATACGCCCCCGGAGGCGGACGTATATTGGCGTCATCTTCTCCGTCTGTCCATCCGTCCGTATGTCCGTCCACTTTTCTTGTCAACGCAACTCCTCCTAAGTTTCTGGCTGGATCTTCTTGAAACTTGGTCAATGTTATCACCTCAATTGGTAGATGTGCATGACAGGAGGATTTTATGGTTCGTTGATTTTTGCCCGAGTTATGCCCCTTAAAAACTTAGTCTCTCGGTCCTCTTTTCTTGTCAACGCAACTTCTCCTAAGTTTCTGGCTGGATCTTCTTGAAACTTGGTCAATGTAATCACCTCAATTGGTAGTTGTGCATGAAGGAAGGATTATATGGTTTGTTTGTTTTTGCCTGAGTTATGCCCCTAAAAAACTTAGTCTCTGGGTCCACTTTTCTTGTCAACGCAACTCCTCCTAAGTTTCTGGCTGGATCTTCTTGAAACTTGGTCAATGTTATCACCTCAATTGGTAGATGTGCATGAAAGAAGGATTTTATGGTTCGTTGATTTTTGCTTGAGTTATGCCCCTTAAAAACTTATTCTCTGGGGCTTATTGCCTCAGTTATGCCTCCTTAAAATTTAGTCTCTGGGGCTTTTCGAAATTGCAGCCTTGTGAATGCAACTCTTCCTAAGTTTCTGGCTGGATCTAAATTAAACTTGGTGGATGTTATAACCGAAATTGGTAGATGAGCATGAAGTAAGGATTTTATGGTTTATTAATTTTACCCTAAATTATGCCCATTTAAAACTTAGTATCTAGGGCTTATTGAAATTGCAGCCTTTTGGACGCAACTCCTCCTTACTTTTTGTCTTTAT
This sequence comes from Fragum whitleyi, assembly GCA_948146395.1. Taxonomy (NCBI): domain Eukaryota; kingdom Metazoa; phylum Mollusca; class Bivalvia; order Cardiida; family Cardiidae; genus Fragum; species Fragum whitleyi. The sequence goes on along the minus strand of OX411545.1, from coordinate 45,100,228 downwards.
TTTAATGAAACTTGCTCAATGTCATCACCATAATTTATAGATGTACATGGATCAAGGATTTTATGGCTCATTTATTTCCCTGAATTATGCCCCCTTAAATCTTAGTGTCTGTGGCTTATTGAAATTGTAGCCTTGTGAAGGCAACTCCTCCTAACTTTTTGTCTTGATTTAAATGAAACTTGGTCATTTTGAATTTGGTTCTGTCAAAATAAGTAGTGTCTACAATTATTTTCGTGAAACAGCAGCAAAGTGGCGGCGTATTTTGTGACAATGGCACTCTTGTTCCTTCTTTGTCTGTATAAGAAGGACGAGTAGATTTTGAAAAATTTCACTTATGAAATTAATGTATCACTTTTCTTATAAAGCAGGACAAGTAGAAATTTCAGGAATTTTCATGCCCTGCACTAGTGCATTCAGTGCTTTCATTTCAATACAAATTTGAAAAGTTTTTTTCAGCATGACAAGGGTTGACTGGGATTAATTTGCAAGTAGCAATGACTCAGCAATGACTTAGATTTATATTGAATTTAGATCGAGGACCTACAAGGACATGAATGCGAGGTTCTAGTATTACTAGCCAAGGAACGTATGCCATCAACATATGTAATAGGGTCTGAGAAGGGCATCGGATTCCTACAGAAACATTCTACACTCGCAACAGATTTCTTGGAATTCTGCACAGGTATGAACAGGACTCGAGGGCCCGAGGTTATAAAACTTTTCTCACTCTCAACTCAAAATTTTCTCAAATTTCAACTTGAGATTTAAGCCATTATTCTGTTGTAATGCTAATTTTAATACATGTATTTTAAGATCAAAGATAATATTAATAAGCTGTTAAAGATAACAACATTTTAATATCATCTTTTATGTTTGTACATTAAGTTCAATTCTAAATTTGAGAAAATTCTCAGTTGAGCACGACAAAAGTTTGATAACCTTGGGCCCAGATGAGAGGGAGTGATGAGAATCTAAATCTATTTTTAGCTCATCTAATAGTAGAAAACAGGTGCTATTGTGGTCACCCAGGCGTCGGTGTTGGCTTAATGCTTTGGTTAAGGTTTTAAGTGCAACTGTGTCAAATCTCAGTTTCTACTAAAGCCATGGCTTAAAAACTTTGCACATAATTCTCTGACCATAATACAAGTCTCGAGACAAAGACTTATTACTCTGATAGCAAATTTATTTGAATTTTAACCCTTTTTGGACTTAAAACTTCTTTGGTGTATGTGCAAATGTTGTCTGTCTGTTCTATCTCTGTTTCTAGTAAAGCTATTGTTTGGAAACTTTGCATATACTTTATTGACCATAGTATCAGCCCCTTGACATAGATTCCTTACTCTGATATTGAATTTAAAGGAATTTTAACTCTTTTCGGACTGATATATTCTTGGTTAAAGTTTTACGTGTAAATGTTGTTTTTCAATTATATCCCTATTTCTATCACAACACAGTGTCTGTATGGAGTTATAGGGAGCATCAACAGCTAATTTCATTTAGTATCCCCTAAATGAATTTAGGAATTTATGTAAACATAGAAATTATGATTTTAGGATTTCATAACTGCGTCTCACCTTTACTTTCTTATTATGCTCCCCTTCGAAGAAGAGGTATATTGCTTTGGGCTTGTTAGTGGGTCAGTCTGTCCATAGACCATTTTTTTGTCCGAAGCATATCTCAAGAAGTATGAAAGCCAGAATTATGAAACTTCACAGGTGGATAGATCGCATTGAGGAGAAGTAAAGTGTACAAGAACCATTACTCATAATATTGTTTGAGTTATTGCCCTTTGTTTTTTGAAAAAGAATAGGCCATTGACCTGCTCTTATGGATGGCATAAATGTGTTACAAACATCTCTTGTTCATCATAGACTCTGTATGCAATACCAATTGCCTTTAATATAGCTTACTTAGATCGTCACACTCAGTTATAAGCTTAGCTATTTTTCAGAGAAAAACCCTGAGGTATTGATATAGCCTTGCCCTGCGTTCAGGATGAAAACATAAGCAAAGCGCTTTCGAAATGATACCTCGCTTTGCACGTATGTGCACATGCAAAGTGGGGTATCATCTCAAAGCGCTCACGAAACACTTCTACATCCTAAACACAGGGCTGGTGTTGTTGTCCTCGTTGTCATGCAAAAACTTTGACGTTTTGTGATATCTCTGGTATTACTATCATATTTAACTTGGCACTTATATTCACTATTAAAATAGCAACCTATCCTATCAATGGGGATAACTCTAGATGCATTTTGTGCAATTTATGCTCCTTTTTCAACTTAGATTTTTATCCATTGTTCAGCACTGTATAGCCGAGTGTTGGTACCTCTAGGTGTTGCCTGTGCTTTTATTTCTGATATATTTTTTATTCAAGGTGATAATCATGATAAGTTGGATGATCTACCCAAGCATATTCCTATGAAAGTTGAGATGGCAGAAGAAGAATGTGATTCCGATGCTACAATTGATGTACAAGAAGACATGATAAAAGGAACAAATGATGGATCAGACACAGACATAGAGGATATTGAAGATATATATAGACAAGATGAAATTACCGTAGGAAATACAGTAGACAATAGAAGTGAAATAAATAGTGATGTAGTAATTGATCAAGATAATGGTTGCATAAATGATAAACATGATGTTGGAATAAAAGAAAATGATGATGAAATTACAAAAGAGAATATTTATAATGGGAAAAAAGAATTTAAAGAAGATAACATGTCTAATGCCAAGGAGATCATTTGTTCAGTGAAAAATGAAAATATTTCAAAACAAAATGAAAAGAGAAAGATGGATAGTAAAATTGAACAGTCATGTGATAAGACGTTAATTGATTATCTGAGAGATGATTTTAACCAAAAATTCAGCTTGAAGCTCTCAGACAGCCGTCGAGTGGAAGAACTCAATTCAGCTGTAAGTAATGCAATCATATTATATGATAACATTTGTAGTAAAGAACCTAACAGTTGGTATAATGACAAAACGGGTAAATGTTCTTTGTGTAACAAAAAAGTTTTGAGAACACAAATTAAAAGACATGTAAAGGAACATAAAAAGACATTTGAAGAAGTTGTTGTGCCTTGTGATAAATGTGGTCTTTATTTACCAAAGCCATATTTACTGATCCATGATTGTGTGAAGATGGAAGAACGATACATGCCCACACATATCACCCCAGTAGAGACTGACTTTTGGTCTTTTATTGTCATAATAGAGACTCAGTACCAGTGGACCGGCTTAGCGAGGGGCATACCTTGTATCAAATGTGGCATAAAATTGAAAACTTTAGCTCATTCTAGAGAACATCTTGTAAAACAACATTTAAAGGATTACCAGTGTAAACTTTGCTCAAAAGTCTTACAGAGTTATTCACAAATAACGAATCATACAGTAGAACATGGTGAAGGCACCGACTCAAATAGTTTGAATAAATCTGATAATGGAAATTTTATATGTAATATATGTGGTAGACATTTAACTAAAAGGAGTTCTTTGAGGCGTCATATTGAAAGACGGCACATACCTGTTGAAAGAACATATTTTCCATGTACAAAGTGTAACAGAAAATTTAGAACCCAGAACGGATTGGACAGGCATGCTCAATACCATGAAGAAAAGTGGACTTGTACTATAGAAGACTGTAAGGCAGTATATTCTAGTGCTCAAGAGCTAACAAAACATAAGCGAGTGGTACATAAGGAACACCTGAAGAGTAAAAAATTCTTGTGCAACATATGTGGTAGAGGATTCAATAGAAATGGGACATTAATTGCTCACATGGAATGGAAACATAACACAGGTCAACCGCAGACATGCCACATCTGTAAAAAAGTGTGTCGTGGTAAAGCTGCATTACGGTGTCACATGGGTACGCATCAAGATAAAGTGGAGCGTCAGTGTGAATTTTGTGGAAAGACATTTAGAACCAGAAACAGTTTATGGAAACATAAACAGAAACACCACACAGAGCAAACAGAGAGCTACTGTTGTGAGGTGTGCGGTAGAACCTTGAAAACACTGCGGTCCTTCAACCATCATATCATAGCTCAGAACCACTTCACAGACAACCAGACTGTGAAGAAGGAACACATTTATAAATGCCCATATTGTGGAAAACTGTTTGGAATTAAAGATAAACTTACAGCACATATAACTTGTGTACACATAAAAAACAAGCAACATAATTGTGAGTTCTGTGGAAAAGCCTTTGCTGATAGAAGTAATTACCGTCAACATCTCAAGATTCATTTAGGATCGAAGCCTACCTGTAAATCTTGCAAAATGACCTTTAGAAGTGAACTCAAGTTAAAACAGCATCTTGAGGAACATGCCCATACCGCCCAACAGCCGCCACATATACCAGATCTTAAAAAATATAGGGAGTTGGAAGAGTGGAAATCAGATATCACTCGAGAGTCAGGAACGATTAACTACAACACAGAACCAACTGCAAACAGGATGAATGTTAGTGTTGAAATAGCACAGCCTTACATGTATCCATTACCGGATGGACATGCCCCACAGTTCATACTAGAAATGAAACCTGTTGAGCCATCAGTAGAATTTGTTGAAAAAGAAGTGGGATTTTGATACAAAATTTAGAGAAAATTTAACTTACAATGAAGTCATATTGAAATTCAATAATTTTAGCCATATATACAAGGAACAAATTTAGTCACAATTTAATGATATAAAAAAAATGCTTTGATATACTTTTGTACAGTAAAACCTTCCACAACAGAGAAAGAGAAAAAAATGTTTTGCACAGGGGTGCAAGGTTATTTAACAGTAAATGTTATGCTCTTGATAGCTTTACTCAAGAGATGAAGAGAGTTTTTGTTGATTTCATTGAGGTATGAAACTAAAAACCTAATCACACTGTATGAATAAGCAAGCAGATTCATACATGAGTGTGATAAGGTTTTTAGTTTCACACCTCTATGAAATCAACAAATATCATCTTCATCACTTATGGTGTAATATTGTGATACAAAAATGTAAAGATTTGTCAAAACAAAAGAGCTGCATACTTAAAATTATTTTCATTGGGGAATAAATCCAACTTTTCAGCCAAATGGAATGCGCAAATATTGATGGACACGACTTAAATGAACTTATAAACAATTGATCTTAATTTTACACATATCATTTGTTTATTGATTGTAATGAAATGACAAAAAGTGTGCATATACAATTTATTTTGAATTCATATTTGAATCACTTTTGAAAAGGGAGTTTTTTTTAGCAAAATAGACATTGGATTGTTTGTTTGTTGCCCTTTATTTTTACTCAAGAGCACATAGACTCCCTTCCTAAAGTCTAACTACAAATAGAACAGCTTTTTAATTTTCTCATATTGGTCCTTGAGTGGAAAAGTTTTACGTTAAACAATCTACTGTACAGTTATTAAATGTATTCATTTTTATGCCCTTTCATTGAAATCATTGTCATGGGTGTAAAAAAAATGGATTTTCTTCACTTGTTCCTGGACAAGTAAAAGATAATTTTCTACTTGTCTAAAATGAATTTGTCCACTTTTTTGTCTAAAATGAAAATGAATTTGTCCGCTAAAAAGTGAATAGATAAATCTTGAGAAAACATTGTTTTTCATAAAGTAATTGCTAAAACACAGCTTTTTCTTCATTTAAAATAATGCTTTCTACCTTTGGATACAAACATTTGGCAAATTAAAATCTCAGATCTATTTAGCACCAAACCAAAATTTGCCCTTATTTGCCTGGAAAAATGTACTTTTCCACATCTGGAAAAGCATGTATTCAACTAGTCAGGCATGGGAGTTCCACACCCCTGCCATTTTCACTTTGTAATTCAGTCCACCTGCATAAAAACAGAACAATGCTATCTACATTGAGACTTTACAAATACATTGATTGTATTGATGGCTCAGTGCAAAACAGTTGTAACTACCTATATGTTTATAGGCAGTTACAACTGTTTCGCACTGAGCCATTGATATGTGGCATAATGGTAAATCCTATTAATATGATACTAAGGTCAATGTCATCTGTCAAGGTCAAACTTCTGAAAAAAATTTCATTTCCAGGGATATTAGTGTTTTGCAAACATATGTTATTTGTTTAATTATTTATACAAGATTTATGAAGATATATCTGGAGTAATTTAACTTATTTGTTTATTGAGATAAATTTAAGATTTCATAAGATTTATATGTATGATTTTTATTGCCCCCCACCCTCCATCATTAAAAGCTGACAGGGAAAAGGGCAAAACATAGCCAACATTACTTTGAAAGGTTAGCACAATGGATTTCATATTTCATTAAACACTCACTCACTCACTCACTCACTATCCTGTTTTGATTATCCAGGCCATTTATTAGTCCTCTATGGAGGGTGGGGCCTGGCTGCCCAGTCGCGATCGTAGCCTCCCTCTCCACATCTGGCGGTCGAAGGGGTTAATGTTGGTCAGTCCTACGGCTTCCCGATCTCTTTTTACCAACTCTTCCCATGTTAGTTTGGGTCTGTCGCGTCCTCTGCGTTCTTCTATGATTATGGATCGAACCGTTGACATACATCCATTACTCCGCTCCACATGGCCAAACCATCTAAGCCTGTTTGCCCTAAAGGGTTCATTAATTTACACACTCCCACACAATTCTGTTTTTGACAAGCCCACTTACAGTGAGCGAGACATGGTTCAAAGCTACATATAGAGGGGGTATTTTGTGTTTTAAATAAGATTATTTCAACGGTGCTTGAACAATTGCTATGTTGTGGGTAATCATTGGAATTGTCTTGACAAGAGGATTCAAGGGAGTACCCAAAACATAGGGTTTCAATGAACTAGAAAGCTATGAATGGCTTGAGTCGCTCCACAGGCTTGTAATAGTAATAGCAAATAAAAGTTTTGACAAGATTTTTAGATATTTTGGGTTCTACTGATGTTGAAAATGGTTTTCAAAGTCTCCACTAGATAACAAATAGAGAAATAAACTCCACCCATAAAAGACATATTTTTCATCCAATCACAAATTTTTTTTGCTGCATGATATGGGTAACCCAAGGATCATACTAATGAACTTTGATTCATATCCATTCATACAATTCTGAGAAAATGATTTTCAATGTTTCGACTATATAACATATAGAGAAATGACCTCCACCCATAAAATAAATATTTATCATCCAATGACAATTATTTTTTGTAGACCAGTAAAGGGTCACCCAAGGATCTTTCATCTAAAATTTAATTGGTATCCATCAATCAGAATCTGAGAAAACTCGCTATTTACCATATTTGAAATTAGCCACGCCCATTAAATCCATGATTTTCATTGGATCAAAATATCTTGAAAAACTTTGAAAGATGGTCACCCAAGGATCATTCCTGTGAAGTTTGGTTGAAATTCACTAGTAGTTTCTGAGGTGAAGATTTTTAAAGAAAAAGTTGAAACTTTATGGGTGGATAGATCTCATGGAGGAGAAGTGCATCTCATAAGAATCACAACTCTTGCTTGCATAATTTTGGAGTTATTGCCCTTTGTTATTTTAGCTCACCTGAATACGAAGTGCTCATGGTGAGCTTTTGTGGATAGGTGGATGTCCGCCGTGCGACGAGCATCGTGCGACATCAGTCGTCAACATTTGCCTTGTTGCACTCTGACGCCACATTTTTTACCTGATCAACCTGAAATTTGGTCAGAATGATTGTCTTGATGAAATCTCAGACAAGTTCGAAATTGGGTCAACTTGGGTCAAAAACTAGGTCACAGGGTCAAATTTTAATAAAACCTTTTATGCACTCTAGAGGCCACATCTTTTGCTTGATCAACCTGAAATTTGGTCAGAATGATTTTCTGGAGTAAATCTCAGACGAGTTCGAAATTAGATCAACAGGGGTAAAAAACTAGGTCACGGGGTCAAATCTTAGAAAAACCTTGTATGCACTATAGAGGCCCTATTTTTGCCGACCAACCTGAAATTTGGTCTGAATGATTTCTTGAGTAAATCTCAGACTAGTTTGAAATTGGGTCAACTGGGGTCAAAAACTAGGTCACAGGGTCAAATCTTAAAAAACCTTGTATGGACTCTAGAGGCCACATTTTTTGCCCTATCAACCTGAAATTTGGTCAGAATGATTGTCTTGATGAAATCTCGGACAACTTTAAAATTGGGTCAACTGGGATCAAAAACAAGGTCACAGGGTCAAATCTTAGAAAAACCTTGTATGCAGTCTAGAGGCCACATTTTCGTCCCTATCAACCTGAAATTTGGTCAGAATGATTGTCTTGATGAAAACTCGGACGAGTTCGAAATTGGGTCAACAGGGGTCAAAAACAAGGTCACAGGGTCAAATCTTAGAAAAACCTTGTATGCACTATAGTGGCCACATTTTTTGCCTGATCAACCTGAAATTTGGTCAGAATGATTGACTTGATAAAATCTTGGTCGAGTTCGAATTTGGGTCAACTATGGTAAAAAACTAGGTCACGTAGTCAATTCTTAGGAAAACCTTGTATGCACTCTAGAGGCAACTTTTTTTGCTTGATCAACCTGAAATTTGGTCAGAATGATTGTCTTGATGAAATCTTGGATGAGTTCGAATTTGGGTCAACTGGGGTCAAAAACTAGGTCACAGGGTCAATTCTTAGAAAAACCTTGTATGCACTCTAGAGGCTACATTTTTGGCCCGATCAATCTGAAATTTTTGGTCAGAATGATTGTCTTGATGAAATCGAGGCTGAGTTCAAAATTAGGTCAATTGGGGTCAAATACTAGGTCACGAGGTCAAATCTTAGAAAAACCTTGTTAGTCAACCTGACAATTGTAAAACAGGAATCTCTAGTTGTATAGAAGCAACAGCATGGTTTAGCTGAGTGACATTCATTCATCATTCTTTTTCTAGACCTACTTTTAAAAATTTAAGACAGTTCATTCAGGTGAGTGATTAAGGGCCACTATGGCCCTCTTGTTACTACTTAGATTTTGTCCGGAGCATATATCCTAGAGTATAATAGCTATCAATTTGAAACTTTATGGATGGATAGATCTCATGGAGGAGAAGTGCAGTGCACAAGAACTACAAGTCTTGCTTGCATAGTTTTAGACTTATTTCCCTTTTTTATTTTTAATACTTAGATTTTGTCCTGAGCATACCTCCTAAAGTATAACAGCTATCAACTTGAAACTTTGTGGGTGGATAGATCTCGTGGAGGAGAAGTGCAGTGCACAAGAACTACAACTCTTGCTTGCATAGTTTGAGATATTGCCCTGCGTTATTTTAATACTTAGATTTTGTCTTGAGCATACAGCCTAAAGTATAATAGCTATCAACTTGAAACTTTGTGGGTGGATAGATCTCGTGGAGGAGAAGTGCAGTGCACAAGAACTACATCTTGCTTGCATAATTTTTGAGTTATTGTCCTTTGTTATTTTAATACTTAGATTTTGTAGGGGGTCAATCTCTTATAATGTACAAAAGAATCCTTAATCTATTAGGCTACAGTTTACTCTCAAGCTTTCACGGCGGGGGAATGCCATGTCCAACATGGCTCTTGTTTCTATGGAAAATGGGATGCACCAGGACTAGGCTGAAATAGATCTCTATGCTCAAGAGGCAAGATATGAACAAACTTAGAAGAGGTCCATTGGATAGTGATACATACCAGATAGGAAAGCCGTCTGTCTTCATGTTCCTGAGAAGATTTTAGAAGATTTTCTTCTATACTTTTATGTTAAATGGGTTGTGTCTGGGTGGATCCGAAATACAATTCCATGGGCATATGAACAAACTTAGATGTCCACTAGATGATGTAAGGAAATTGTGGACAACAGATACCAGACATTGGACAATCACAATATTTGTAACTCTCTGTTTGTTAGAAATAGAGGAATTTCATGTTTCAAGCTAAATTTTCTTTTCAACTATGATTTTCAACTGACAAATCAAGAGGACCATGATGTTCCTATGTCGCTCACCTATGTGTCCTTGACTTTATCCTCAGCAAATTGAAATGTCTACAAAGATCATTTAATGACTAGGGCTAACTTTCCAGCAAATTGCATTATTGTAGATTTATGATCAATATAATTGGAGGATACATTTTTCAATAGCGTTCAATAGTGGGATCAAAATCTAAGTTACAGGATCAAATCTTAAAAAAACCTTGCTGACACTCTAGAGGCCATTTTAGTCCAATCAACCTGAAAATTGGTCAGAATGAATATCTTGATGAAATCTCGTAAAAGTTTGAAATTGGGTCAAGTAGGGTCAAAAACTAGGTCACAGGGTCAAATCTTAGAAAAACCTTGTGGACACTCTAGAAGCATCATTTTGAGCCTTATCAAAATTGGTACGAATGATTAATTTGATGAAATCAAGCACAAGTTCCCAATTGGGTCAGGTGGGGTACGAAACTAAGTCACAGGGTCAAATCTTAGAATAAGAGGACCATGATGGTCCTAGATCGCTCACCCGAGTCTCTTTGATCACTAGGACATCACATCAAGTAAAAAGGCAGATGTCTTAGTGAAGATAATTTCTACATAAAACCAAGTTTCACAAAGATTGGGCCATATTCGGGCCATTAGAGTTATTTCAAGTAAAATATCTTTAAGACTCCTTTTCCTGTGATATAGCATTAATCCTTCCCATTTTCAACAGAGTTCATTCTTTTGACCTGGCAAACATTTTGACCAAGTTTCATGAAGATTGGACCATATTTGTGGCGTCTGGAGCTCATACAAGAAAATTGTCATTAGGGCTCCTTTTCCTGTGATATGGCATGGATCCTTCCCATGTTCAAAAAGTTTAATCCTCATGCCCTAACAAATATTCTGACCAAGTTTCATGATGATTGGACTATATTTGTGGCTTCTAGAGTGTAAACAAGAAAATTGTCATTAAGGCCCCTTTCCCTGTGATATGGCACAGATCCTTCCAATTTACAATAGGCTTCATCCTTGTGACCTGACCAACATTCTGACCAAGTTTCATGATAATTGGACCATATTTGTGGCTTCTAAAGTGTAAACAAAAAAAATTGTCATTAAGGCCCCTTTTCCTGTGATATGGGACAATCCTTCCCAATTTCAATAGGGTTCATCCTTGAGACCTAACAAACATTCTGGCCAAGTTTCGTGAAGATTGGGCCATATTTGTGGCCACTGGAGTGTAAACAATAAAATTGTCAATAATGCCCCTTTTCCCGTGATATGGCATGGATCCTTCCCATTTTCAATAGGGTTCATCCTTGTGACCTGATCAATATTCTGACCAAGTTTCATGAAGATTGGGCCATATTTGTGGCCTCTAGAGTGTAAACAAGAAAATTGTCATTAACGCCCCTTTTTCTGTGATATGGCATGGATCCTTCCCATTTTCAAAAGGGTTCATCCTTGTGACCTGATCAACATTCTGACCAAGTTTCATGAAGATTGGGCCATATTTGTGGCCTCTAGAGTGTAAACAAGAAAATTGTCATTAAGGCCCCTTTTCCTGTGATATGGCATGGATCCTTCCCATTTTCGATAGGGTTCATCCTTGTGACCTGATCAACATTCTGACCAAGTTTCACGAAGATTGGATCATATTTGTGGCCTCTAGAGTGTAAACACTTAAATTGTTGACGCATGACAACGCACTACAGACACCTTGAGCACGATGTGCTAAGGTGAGCTGAAAACCTTGTGGACACTCTGGAAGCCACATTTTTTTAGCCCAATCAACCTGAAAATTGGTCAGAATGAATATCTTTTTGAAATCTCATACAAGTTCGAAATTTGGTCAAGTGGGGTCAAAAACTAAGTCACAGGGTCAAATCTTAGTAAAACCTGGTGGACACTCTAGTAGCAACATCTGTAGCCTAATCAACCCGAAAACTAGTCAGAATGATTGTCTTGATGAAATCTTAGACAAGCTAGAAATTTAGTCAAGTGGGGTGAAAAACTAGGTCATATTGTCAAACCTAAGAAAAAGCTTGAGGATACCCTAGAAGCCACATTTTTGGCCCAATCAACATGAAAATAGATTAGAATTATTATCTTAATAAAATCTCTGACAAGTTTGAAATTTGGTCAAGTGGGGGTAAAAAACTAGGTCACAGGGTCAAATCCTTAAAAAACCTTGTGGACACTCAGGAAGCCAGATTTTTAGCCAAATCAACCTGAAAATTGATTAGAATTATTCTCTTGATAAAATCTTGGACAAGTTTGAAATTGGGTCAAGTTGGGGTAAAAAACTAGGTCACAGGGTCAAATCTTAGAAAAACCTTGTGGACACTCTTAGCCTAATCAACCTGAAAATTAGTCAGAATGATTATCTTGATGAAATCTCGGACAAGTTGGAAATTGGGTCCAGTGGGGTCAAAAACTAGGTCACAAGGACAAATCTTAGAAAAACCTTGTAGACACTCTTAGAGGCCTATTTTTTGGTTCAATGAACCTGAAAATTGTTAGAAATGATTGTCTTCATGAAATCTCGGACAAGTTTGAAAGGTAGTAATTCTATTAATGAGGTCAAGAATTAAGATCTAAGACGGTTAACTCAGGTGAGCAATTAAGGGCCCTCTTGCTTTCAGAATTTTTGAATTCAAAATAATGGTTTTGTTCGTCCATTTACATGTTAACTCTGGACCTTTCATACCTTCTTCCATCTGTATTAAATAGAATAGCAAATTGTCTATAGATCCAAAAATACAATGTAGCTCTGATTTGCATAGGGGCAGAGTAAAAAGTCTATGATTTTTTTAAAGTGAGTTGTTTTAGTATAAAAGTGAGTATTCTTATAAAATTAATTTTGTTGAATTCTTCAGGATAACAGTACAAGTTATGTGATATTTGAGTTAAAGATGACACAACCGTTGATATGCTAATTAGCATTTTCAAATAAGGACCAATGGACATTTCTTCAGTCAAATATTTATTATAAAACCACGTGTTTTTACGATATGTTTACATTTCCTTAATACATGTACTAAACAGCCCTCATCACCCCTTTTGTTTGAGAGCGGAAAATGTGAAAATATAAGCATTAACTAGATAGAAAAAAACATTATTTTGAATCATTTTATATTCAAAAATATTTTTTGGAATGGTATTAAGCTGAAATTAAGATTTTACAACAAACAGATCCTACATTCAAACGCAATTTTATGTAATTAATGAAAAGGTTAGGCCATATAGGAGTCAAACGGACTATAACAGATAAGAGGAGGTATTTTGAGTGGAAAATCTTTATTTCTCATTGAAGCCCTTTAATGTGGGTACTCATTTGAATCATCTCAATGATTCCAATGAGTATCTACAATATAGGATTTGTGTTCATTAAATAATTCGCATTGCTCTGTCATGGAACAGGAACAATAAGGTGCAATTTCGGGACACTTATACTCACAAAACAGCATTTTTTCCCAAGCTTGACCTTAAAAACAACTTGTCCAATGAACTTGACCTTGACGTAGACATGTAGAGCCCACAAATATTTGACCTTCAAATATGACCTTTACCTTGGACCTCAAGCTATCAATAATTTCAATAGCATTTTGTCATCTAGGTCAAGTATGCTCCAGAAAAAAAAGACCTTGACTTTGACTGTGTCCTTGATCTTGATACACGAAAAGCATTTCTTTAAATGGAAACTGTTCTGAAATCTATCCACAGAAGCTCTAGACAATTTGAATGGACAGATCAACCCAGCATTACACATACAACACGAATTTGATGATGTGATAGTTATGTCTTTCAAGCTGCCTCAATAAAATCTCTTCTGGGTAGATTTCTATAATAGTAAACTTGTATCATCTAAGATAGATCCAGTTCCTTTTCACATTATAAGTCACATAGTAATAAATATCATACTCAAACAAAAATTTTCTAATTTAAAATAGTTATGCAAGTCAGCCGTTGGAATCCTTTTCAAACATGGCAGACAGAAGTCTTTTTTGATCACCACCAGCTCTAAAAAGTCTCATTTTCAGTGATGGTTTACCTGGAGAAGGTACTGCTGTATTGTCTGTATATACATCATCCCTGGGAGGGCTATCTGAAACAACATATAAAGCATTTGTCACATTAACAGACAGCAAGGTTTTAGATTCTTAAGTCTCTTAATCTTTCACAATGTTGACCGAGGTTTTGTAATGAAAATCATTTGGAAACCTTGGTTAACACTGTTAAAATTCATTGCTTTTGAAACGTTGCAGAACTATTATGAGTCTGCTACCTAAAACATAATTTTAAGACATTATTTCATTATCAGACAGCAAAGATTTCAGTGAAGGTTTGCTCAGAGAAGATACTGATGTGCCTTTGTATATACATCACCCTTGGGAGAGCTATCTGAAACAACATATAAAGACATTGTTGCATTAAAACAACTAAATTTCAAACTTGTCAAAATTGAAAGATGTTGTAGATGGCATTTTAAAATTGATTGAATCTTGTACTTCTATTTTGGGGGGAAGAAACAATGTGATGTGCAGAAATTGCTTATTTCTTCATTTTCCACAATGTTTTCCTTACTCCCTTGCTCCAATTGATCCCTGCCTGCACTGAAAAGGAGGGGTGTATAAGCAGGTAAATATTACAGATTTTACAAAATATGTCAAAAATGTATTTTAATTTGAATCAGTCCTAAAGTATGCCATCTTTTTGTGAGTAAAATTCTCTTCAATAAGGTTTGAGGACATGGGAACCAAAACCCTTACTTTCTTGTACAATTAGACCTGATATAAGTCCCCCAATCAAACCTACTAGGCACAACACTGCATTGAACTAGAAAGGCACTGATGCCCCCATATATACTTGATTTTTACCCATGATGCAATAGACTCTCAACCATGACTCTGACCTTGGGGTTTCCAGACAAATTCTTGGGATGACACTACTCACCAAAGATAACATCCGTGTCAAACTATTTAGAAAATTCAGCTATAGAAGGAGAAGTTATTGCAATCAAGAATGGGACATGCACATGCTAACATGGAGACAGAGGTAACTCAAGGCAGGGACATAACTAGAAAGCCATGAATGGCTTGAGTCGCTCCACAGGCTTGAAATTCTTGTAAAGCAATAAAAGTTTTGACTAGACTTTTAGATATTTTGGATTCTACTGATGTTGAAAATGATTTTCAAAGTTTCAATTATATAACATATAGAGAAATGACATCTGCCCTTAAAATGCATATTTTCATCTGATCACAATAATTTTTTGTAGACTGATTAAGGGTCACTCAAGGATCATTCCAGTAAAATTTGGTTGATATCCATTGTGTAGATTATGAGAAAATGATATCCAAAGTTTCCACTATGTAACATATAGAGAAATGACCTCCGTCCATAAAATACATACTTTTCATCCGATCACTATAATTTTTGGTAGACTGATAGAGGGTCACTCAAGGACCATTCCAGTGAAATTTGGTTGATATCCATTTGTTAGATTCTAAGAAAATGATTTCCAAAGTTTCCACTATATAACATATAGAGAAATGACCTCCGCCCATAAAATACATATTTTTCATCCGATCACTATAATTTTTTTTTAGACTGATAAAGGGTCACTCAAGGACCATTCCAGTGAAATTTGGTTGATATCCATTGATTGGATTCTGAGAAAATGATTTTCAAAGTTTCCACTATATAACATATAGAGAAATGACCTCCGCCCATAAAATGCACATTTTCCATCTGATCTCAATAATCTTTTGTAGACTGATAAAGGGTCACACAAGGATCATTCATGTAAAATTTCATTGGTATCCATCAATTAGAATCTGAGAAAACTCACTTTTTACCATATTTGGAAATTAGCCACGCCCATTAAATCCATGTTTTTCATTGGATCAAAATTTCTTGAACAACTTTGAAAGAGGGTCACCCAAGGATCATTCCTGTGAAGTTTGGTTGAAATTCATCCAGTAGTTTCTGAGGAGAAGATTTTTCAACAAAAAGTTTACAACCGGACGCACGGACGCACTGATGGAAGCACGACGGACACAACGCCATGAAAATAGCCCCAGTGGCTTTCAGCCAGTGGAGCTAAAAACTGAATTTCTTTTTCAATCATGATCCTTGTTACAAATTCTATATGACACAAGGGAATAACATGAATGGTTATGACAACTGCTATCTATTTTTATAGCTGATTCATTTGTTTGTTTGTTTGAATAGGGTTTAATGCAACTTTTAACAATCTTTCAGTCATGTAATGGTGGCTAGTCACCCTTCCTGGTATTTCTCACACCAGTACTACATTGTACCACTACATCCTTTCCTAACCTCTAGCTGTTATCCCGCTCAGGTTTAATTTTATCCACTAATTTTGGGAGATAAACGTCACTACAGCTAAGTTGACCAAGCACTCTCCGAAAAATGTTCTTCCCTACACAGCTCTTAACCCATAACAAAAAAATTTAGACAAGTCCAATTTTAAAGAAGCTGCAGATGTGAATTTACAGTTAATGAAATTCTAAAAATATTTGAGCCTGTGCATATCATTTCCAACAATTTCAAATGTTCACAAAGCAAAGACACACAGTCTGACTAGTCTTCACTATGCAATTTGTAGATAAATAAGGTCTCAAAATATCTGTAGACAGTTAGGCAATCTTCTAATTACACCATGTAATTGTCTTGGCTGCTAAATGTTTGCACTTCAAGCAGATGTCAAACTGTTGGAAATGTCACACACAGGATCAATTGTCTTTTTTATGATGAAAACATAGTGGGGAATGAAGAAATGGTTGTCACAACCAATTTCTTCATTCTTCACAAGGTTTTCCACAGCTTTTTTCTTCCTGGGCATATAAATGAAGAGGACCATGATGGTCCTAGATTGCTCATGTGAGTTTCTTTGACCCCTGGGACATCACATCAATTAAATAGGCAGATGTCATAAAGAAGATAATTTCTAAATAAGATCAATACCATGGAATGTTTTCAGCAAAGAGTAAAAAATATATGCCCGAGCATAGACCTTACATGAGCATATGGGCATGTAATGAACAAACTTCATGAAATACAATTAAATGAGACCATTATGAAAAGTCCCCACCTTCTGGTTTCAGAGAACTAGTTTTTACTATTTTCTCCCTTGTGTCTATGTTAGAAAGGGTGGATTCATTCAGAGCTCAAATATAACCCAGGGGCATGACATCAAGATGTTGATAGAAGTCCACAATATAATATTTCAAACATAATATAGAAGATGTCTGCCTTTTTGATTTCAGGGAAGAAAATTTTTGAAATTTTTTGCTCTTTGAATCATTGTGTAAAGGGTTGCTCCCGGTGGTGCCAAATAATGATCCCAGGGTCTTTATATGAACAAATTTTGTAGAGGTGTCTACTAGATGATGCTACATACACAAAATGAAAGCTGTCTGCCTTCTGTTTTCAGAGAAGAAGATATTTGAAGATTTTAATGAATTTCACCCTTTGTGCTCAGGTGAGCTAAAAAGGGAGGTGCCGGCGTGATGCCCAAATATGACCCAAGGATCTTGATATATACAGACTTGGTAGAGGCCCACTAGATAATGCTTCATACCAAATATGAAGGCTGGGTGCTCTCTGGTTTCAGAAAAGAATTTTTTTTTTAGATTTTCGCTTTTTGATTCTATGTAAAAAGGGTTGCGCCCAGGTCGAGCCCAAATATGACCCTAGGGTCTTGATATGAACAAACTTGGTACAGGGCCACTAGATGATGCTACATACACAATATGAAAGCTGTCTGCCTTCTGGTTTCGGAGAAGAAGATTTTTCCAGAATTTCACTCTTTGATTCTACGTAAATAGGGTTGCGCCCAGGTGGAGCCCAAATATGACCCTAGGGTCTTGATATGAACAAACTTGGTAGAGGTCCACTAGATGATACTACAAACACAATATGAAAGCTGTCTGCCTTCTGGTTTCAGAGAAGAAGTTTTTCCAAGAATTTCACTCTTTGATTCTATGTAAAAAAGGTTGTGCACAGGTGGAGCCTAAATATGATCCCTGGGTCTTGATATGAATAAACTTGGTAGAGGCCCACTAGATGATGCTACATACCAAATATAAAAGCTGTCTGCCTTCTGGTTTCAGAGAGGAAGATTTTCCAATTTTCACCTTTTTTGTTAAGGGTAAAGGGAGAGTTAAGGGTGGATTCCATTATTTGAATAACATTTGTAGAGCTTGACCAGGAACATTCCTGCCAAGTTTCATCAAGATTGGCTGACTGTTTTAGGAGGAGAAGATGTTTTAAGAAATTGTGGATGATAGATGATGCACAACTGAGGATGGACATTGGACGTTCACAATAGTTAACCTTGAGATTTTTGTGCTCAGGTGAGCAAAAAAATGGACTGTCTGGGAAGTGATTAAACCTGGAGCACTAAAGCCAACAAGCAATGGTTGAATAAAAGGTAAAATCAAATCATAATCCCAAATTACCTAATAATAATGGAGATTCATCTTTCTTTAAGAAATCTGGAAGGTTAGCTGGGTTAAATTCACATCCCTTCTTATGTGATTTCAAAAGCTGTAATTGACCAATAAATAAACATCCTGCTTTACGAAATGGACAGGCAACCTGAAACATACTCATCAAATATATTGCAAGTTGGAAACAGATATGCTCTAAAATACAGCTAAAAGCAGATTAAGCTGTAAGCTGTATTTACAGCATTTCTGTTGTACAACTGGTAACGATCAAGTCAGTGGATAACATGATTTCTAACAATTTCACATGTGTGTGAAGTGGAAGAATATAGTAACAAGAGCTGTTGGAGGACAGCCAAGCTCAACATTTCCTAGTACTAGTGCTGGATAGTAACAGCAAATCAATATCAGCATTGGAAAAGTCCCCTGAATGCAAAATCAGAGTAATGAATCTATTTAGAGGCTGATAGTATGGTCACAGAAGCATGTGCAAAGTTTCAAAACAATAGCTTAGTAGAAACATACATTTCACTGATATAGAACACTTACAAGTAAAAACTTTACCAAGAATTCTTATGTCTAAAAAGGGTTAACCCTTGTCATGCAGAATAAATTTTGGCTCAAAGTTTGCATCAAAATCAAAGGGCAAAAAGCACTGAAAGTACCAACTGTAGGTCGATTTACATTTGAAAAACTAAATCTATTGATAATTCTGGTTTGAAAGTGAGAAACAGGTGGTGTAGACTAGCATCAGGCTGCACATATGTGTAGGCTGATGTTTGTCTATAGCTCCTGCCAAAGCAGGAATATTCCGGGTTCAGCATGACAAGGGTAAATATTCTACTAATATCAAAGGGACCATCTAGGTAGTACCTAAAGTGTCAACATATTATAAGCACATTGTACGTACTGACTAGGGTCGGAACTTTCCGATCAGTCTGACTAGGGTCAGAACTTTTTGCAATATGCTTATTTTCTGAATCTAATATGATCAATCTACCTTCCAGTGAATTTTCTTTCTATGATGGTCCTAATCTCTCCTGAACAGTTGATGAAGAGCAGGCACTGAGTAGTTCAGATTGCCACTTAGTGTATTCCAATATTGACTAGGCACACAAAAAAGTTAAAACTGCCTATATGTTATGTTTTTAAAAACTATTTCACTATGAGTCATGAATTTATTATATTGACCAAATGTCAAAAAAAGATGTAAATCACCAGTTTGAAAGGATTTGAAAAATAGTGTCAAGTGGCACATGTACTTATGATGGAGAATAGTTGAACCAAATTACAGTATTTTGAATTATACATCATTAATAAAGGCCATGCTCAATTGAAACATATGACCTTGACTTGTGATCTTGGAGCTATCTAAAAAATTATTTTGAATTACTCATTAACACTTATTGCATAATTGAGAACAAATGTAACAGGTTCATTTGAAATCCTTCCATAAATGTAGAAGTTGTGGTCCATGGTAGAATTCTGACAAACAGACTATTGATTGATTGATTGAATGGAGTTTTATGCCGCTTTCAACATTATTTCAGTTATATCACGGCGGCTGGAGCACCTAACAATGGTTTCCTGGTATTTCTCTCACCAGTACAACCACCACATCCTTTCCTAGCCTTCAGCTGCTATCTCACATATACGATTATCAACCCATTGGTGAGAGACAAATAGTCGGAAAGAATGAGTGCTGCCATCAATTACACAGGTACACCTAAGAGAAATTGTGACAACTATTCCTGCTAGCCACAAGAGGGCTTGAAACAATATGTTAAATTAATTTAAAACTCTGGTTTCGATGTTTTTATCGGGGACTTTTAAAGAATTAAGAAGAGTTCCTTAAGGAATGATAAATTCAAATAGTATAGATAATCCTTGATTGTCATACTGAACTGGGAATACTCCTACTTTGGCAGTACTTTGGCAGGAGGTAAAGACAAAGATAAAACTCTGCTGTTTAATCCCTGCTTTTTACGTGCCTGTGATTTTATGATTGAGAAAACATTGTGAAAAAAGAAGAAATTGCTTCCGACAAGCAATTTCTTTTTTTCCACACTATTTTCTACCCTACAGCGTGGTTATTTTTCAAATTAAATCCACTTTAAATTTTCGTCTGCAAAACCTTTGAATTTGGACAGGTCCAAAATTTTGTAAAGCAGGAAAGTGATAACCCTGTACATATGTGCAGTCAGATCTCTTTACCACCTGATTTTCCTTTATAAACTGGGAAAGTTTATTTTTCAAAATACTCAGATTTACTTTGTCCAGTGCTTTCAGCACTTTGATTTAATGCAATTTTGCCTAGGTTTTTATTTGGCATGTTAAGGATTAAATATGTATTTTGTACCCACCATTTGATCTCCTATGATATTCTCTAGTATGAAGTCATGGTGAAGTTGACTGGAATGTACAGGCTTCCTGAAATCATAAAACCAAATCGTGATGTAAGCTCATTTCTGTATGGAACAAGAGCTGTCACTGTAAGATGACAATGCCCCCGACACCGCTTTGATTTTAAATTATGGCCAATCTATGTTGAAGGTCAAGGTCATCCAGGGGTCAAGGTCACCAAAGTATGTGCCTACAGAAAGGTAATGTACCAAGGAATGTTGTGGTAAAGTATGATGCGAATATGTTAAGTAATAAGGAAGTTATGGCCAATGTTAAAGTTTTTGGACGGAATGACGGACGGACGGACGGACGGACGGACAGACGGACGGACGGACAAGTCAAATTTATGATGCCTCCCTATCGGGGGCATAAAAATTTAAACTAGCCTAACTAAACTATATCCGAATGAATTCAAATTTTGTTTGTTGTAAATAAATTCAGTTTTTTCATGTTTCAACCAGTTGGGCTCAAGTTTTTCCCACACAAAATGAGTAAAAAGCCTGTTAGGTAGGCAACGATCAGACTGCACATAAGTTCAGTCTTTATGTGCAGTCTATACTTGGTCAGACTATGTGCCAAAGCTCGGCGTACTCAGGATCAGGCAGTAGCATTTTGACAAAATTTAAAGATATTTGAGCAAAAAATGTGGCCTCTAGAGTGCAAACAAGGTTTTTTACACGGGTTATCTATGATTAGCCCCCTTGACCCCATTTTATACCCCACTTGAACAAATTTCAAACTTATCCAAAATGTCATGTAGACAAACATTCTGACTAAGTTTCAAAACATTTGAGCAAAAAATGTGGCCTCTAGAGTGTACACAAGATGTTGAGACACAAGGTACAAAGGGCAATGGACACAGCAGGATCAAAAAAGCTCACCATGAGCACTGTGTGATGAGGTGAGCCAAAAAACTATAAAAAAAAAAGAAAATAATTGTCACATATGACATTATCATGCACAAATCAAAGGTGTAAATGAGAAATAAAATACCATTATTTTCTAATACAATGTAATAGCACCCTCCCTAATAGAAGCACCCCTATATTTTTTTTTACTAAGAAACCCCAGTTCAAATGCCTTAATTTTCTTTTTGAGACTTCTTCTCTATTTGAGATGATTTTCCTCTAAACAATCATTTATGTGATTATTTAGAGGAATTTCACCTCAAATTAAAGGGAAAAGGGCCTTAAAGACATCAATTTAATGAGTCTATAATCAAATGCATATGTGTGAAGTCTGATCTAAGCATACCCTGTCTGCTTTTTACTTAATCCTTAATTGAAAATATGAGCAGGACAAGTTGAAATTGCCCCAAAATTGACCATTTGTTTGAAATAAATTTCAAATTCAGAAGGAAAAGGGTTACATGAGAACACTAGATTTAATGACAATAAAAACTTGAAAGCATATTTACCTGTCTTCTGGACAGGTTCTGCTCTGTTTTAACCATACTGTTATACACTGAAATATGATTGTCAGATGATAAAATTAAAAACAAGACGATATGATGGTCCTATATCACTCACCTTTGTATCTTTGTCTCATTAAATAAATCAAATTTCCCAGCAAAAGTCATAAATGTACTTTTATGATTTGAGGCCTCTGAGACTGTAAACAAGAAAATTGTCATTAAGGCCCCTTTTCCTGTGATATGGCACAGATCCTGCCTATTTTCAATAGGATTCATCCTTGTGACCTGACAAACATTCTTACCAAGTTTCATGAAGATAAGACCTGATTTGTGGCCTCTAGAGCGCAAACAAGAAAATTGTCATTAAGGCCCCTATTCCTGTGATATGGCACCGATCCTTCCCATTTTCAATAGGGTTCATCCTTGAGACCTAACAAACATTCTGACCAAGTTTCATCAAGATTGGGTCATATTTGTGGCTTCTAGATCGTAAACAAGAAAATTGTCATTACGGTCCCTTTTCCCGTGATATGGCATGGATCCTTCCATTTTCAATAGAAATCATCCTTGTGACCTGATAAACATTGTGACCAAGTTTCATGAAGATTGAACCATATTTGTGGCCTCTTGAGTGTAAACAAGAAAATTGTCATTAATGCCCCTTTTCCTGTGATATGGCAGAGATCCTTCCCATATCCAATAGGGTTCATCCTTGTGACCTGACAAACATCCTGACCAAGTTTCATGAAGATTGGACAATATTTGATTTTTTTTTAGTGTAAACACTGAAATTCTTGACCCATGACAACAGATGCAGCACAACACACGACGCAAGACAGACGACAGACATTCAAAGATCACAAAAGCTCCCCTTGAGCACATCACCTTGAGCACTTTGTGCTCAGGTGAGCTAAAAATCATTGTTTGTTGATGAGTAAAATCTTAATAGGAAATGAAGACATCAAATTTTCTATTAAAAGGGTAAAACTTCCAATCAAATGAATGTCAAAGTAAAGAATCTTTTGCCAAAAGGATTGTATAAGTTATAGTTGCAGATCTGACACCTGCATGCAGGTACAACTTTAGCCAAAGCATAACAACTTCAGTAGCATACCCTAGGGTGACCACCATAGCCCTCCCAATTTACGAATAATCAAGCTAATAATGCACCTTGAGTAACATGCCTTGAACTTATATCATGTTTTTTCACTAGTCAATATATATTTCATTTTCACAAAATGTCAAGTTTTTGGCATGAAGTCAATTAAATTTAACCCTTTCCTGTTTTACAAAATTTTGGACCTGTCCAAATTCAAAGGTTTTGTAGACGAAAATTTAAAGTGGATTTGATTTGAAAAATTACCATTCAGTAGGGTAGAAAATAGTGTGGAAGAAGAAGAAATTGCTTGTCATAAGCAATTTCTTCTTTTTTCACAATGTTTTCTCAATCATAAAATCACAGGCACGTAAAAAGCAGGGATTAAACAGCAAAGGGTTAAATTTAAAAGGCTTTGAAAATCATTCCAAATCCACATCATATGGGGATGAAAATAAAACAGAGGAAAAACTAAGGATATTGCATATCATAAGTGATTTCTCATAGATCTATCACGCAATTTATTCATTAAATTTTGGGCATTATACCATTGGTTCTGAATAATTTTTGAAAGTCCAAATGTTCAAGGATAAGAGACAAATACAAACTTACTTGTCCATATTGAAACCTACTTTGACATTTAGCAGTGTAACCAGTGTATAATTGTGACATTTTGCCATAATGTTTCAAAATTAATTATCTTTTCCAACATTCAATACATACAGTTTCTATTCACATAACTCTAAAAATACTGATATCGGAAATAATTTTTCAAAGAGGTTTAACAAATGCTTACTTTCTCCACAATTATTTTTATTCTATAGAATACGATAATTGAGAACTTAATATTGAATAAAAAAAAAATGAAAATTCATCTGAAACCCATTTCAGTTTTGACAAGTCCATAAATCTGAGAATTTTCAATTGTCCATGGACAAACTAGCCATGAAAATAGTAAGTGCTTAATGGACAACTACGACACTTCAGGCAGCTTTATTCAGAACAACTGCATTGTGTAGTAATAAAGGGGTTAATTTATGTTTTTGAGGGCGTTAACATTTGCAGAGACCCAAATAATAGTTAAACCCCAAAGTGCAAAGCACCAGGGCATTAAAGCGTTTTCAGCGTAAACACCAGAAAAAATGTGAATCAACACTATTATTGCATAAAAAGAAAGCCTATAGTATATTTTCAAACAGAAATTGCAAAATAATTCATAGGAATGCTTTTAAACTAGTTCCAAAACTGATAATGTGTCAGGAAAATTTCTTTATGCATTGTGCCGTCACTTTTAATTATACTGATATTGCTTGGTAAATCAATGACCTCACAAAATTAATGTGGGAATAGGATCGACGTCTTTATTTATACTCTATAATAATTTTCGACAAAGAAACTGAGAGAGTGTATAGGCCCAGTCTGAGGATATCTAAGTGAAAAAAGATGGGTGTTAACGGCACATGAATTTACTTATTAATCCATGATTTCTCTCCTCAATGCCCTAGTTTTGTCTGTTAACATATGCCTTTATCGACCAGTAAACATACATTTTATGCAATAATTATATGAAAACTAACCTTTTTACAAAAACTGTGACCACAAGGAGCTCTCTGGGGTTCAGTAAAAACATCTTGACACACTGAACAGTAAAGGTGTTGGCTAACAGAATCAGGGTTCAGGAAGTACCTAGATATATTCGAGAAAGATGTGAATTAATGCAGCTACAGATAGAAGAATTTAAATGAAATTTTTCAATTATACTTGCTTACATCCTATTTTAATAGGTACTTATTGGAATTGTTTTGTAGAGACTATTTGAATCAGTACCCACAACAAAGGGTTAAACATTCAATAAACAAGAGGGCCATAGTGGCCCTAAATCACTCACCTGAATGAATTGCCTAATAATTGTTTCATATAGGTTTTGAAAAAAGAATGATAATGGTCATAAAGTTAAATAATGCTGTTGTTTCTATACAACTAGACAATCCTTTTTGACAATTTTCAGGTAGTTTTGGTAAAAAAAAATGTGGCCTCTAGAGTGCATACAAGGTATTTTATAAAATTTAACCCTGTGACCTTGCTTTTTGTTTTTCAACCCCAGTTGACTCAATTTCAACCTCATCCGAGATTTCATGAAGACAATCGTTCTGAACAAATTTCAGGTTGATTAGACAGTGCATACAAGGTTTTTCATGAGACTTTAAACTGAGACCTAGATTTGACCCCAGTTGACCCAAGTTCAAACTCATCCAAGATTTTATCAAGAGAATCATTCTGACCAATTTTTAGGTTGATCATGCAAAGAATGTAGCCTCTAAGGTGCGTACAATGTTTTTCTAAGATTTGACCCTGTGACCTAGTTTTTGACCCCAGTTGACAAAATTTCAGCCTTGTCAGAGATTTCAACAAAACGACCATTCTGACGCACGATGCAAGTTGCATGACGGATATCTACCTAGCCTGGTTACCTAGTGAGCTAATAAAGATTTTAAATGGGAAATACCTCTGCTCATCTGTACCTCTGAATAAGCCCAACATTTGACATTTCCAACAATAAGATTTTCTGTTTTAGGTGCCGTTACATAAATGGAAAGATATGACAAGGTATTTATAACAAAAGTCTAAACCTCAATTCTATATTTCTCATTGAAACCTTATTTTTTAAGTACTCATTTAAATCACTTCGACAAGACAATTCCAATGAGTACCCTCTTTTTTTGATTTGTGCAAGTTTTATTGGTATAATTCAACGTAAAAATTCCAAAATACTGTCCCTCTATCTGTAGCTCAGCATTTTCATAAAAAGAAATCTGAAAGAGGACCATCAAGTCAGGAATCATATCCTGTAGAATCTAATCTATAATATACAGGTATGACCAGTTAAGAGAAAATCTTTAAAGGTAAAGCTAAAAGTAGCTTGAGATATTGGAAACACATGACCAAGAGGACCATGATGGTTCTTAATTGCTCACCTTCATATCTTTGACTCCATAGCAAATTGCAATGCCTAAAAACATAATTAAATGACCATTTCAGACCAAATTTCAAGCAAAGGCATCATTTAAGTTTAATTATGGTCTTTAAATCCCTGTGACAAACAGACATCCTGACCAATCTTCATGCACCAAAATGATGCCTTCTAAAGTGTTAACAAGCCAATTGTCATTTCAGCACCTTTTCCCGTGATTGCAAATGAATTCTTCTATTTAAACACTCTGATAAAGTTTCATGAAAATTGTACCATATTTGTGGCCTCTAGAGTGTAAACAAGAATCAAAGCACTGAAAGTACTGATGGTGGACGTTTTTGTTGGCATTCTTCAATTTGATGAGATGTGGAGGAATTTTACATGAAAAATTACGATGAAAAGGAAAATGACCTGACCCAAGTTCGCATCTTTTTTCAGATATACATTTCTCAACATATATTGTCGATCGTCAACCAAAGTCCTGTAATTACAAGGTTTTGATAACTTTCAGCATTATGCCGGGTGTAGTTTAAATGCAAATCGATACTCTGTAATCTTATAATTAAAATAATGATTATGTTGTTTTGCTTAACAAAAGGCTAATGCAAAAAAGTCATGATTGCAAATTAATGATTTGTCAGAGTTTAAACAAAAAAATTGTGATTAAGGCCCTTTTTTCTATGATATGGCATGAATCCTTCCCATTTTCAATAGGGTTCATCCTTGTGACAAGAAACACATGCCGACCAAGTTTCAAGAAGATTGGATCATATTTGTGGACTCTAAAGTATAAACAAGGAAATTAACATAAAGTTCCCTTTTCCTGTAATATGGCATGCCTCCTTCCCATTTTCAAAAAGGTTCATCCTTCTGACCTGACAAATATTATGACCATGTTTCATGATAATTGGACCATATTTGTAGCCTCTATAGTGTAAACAAGAAAATTGTCATTTAGGCCCCTTTTCCTGTGATATGGCACGGATCCTTCACTTTTTCAATAGGGTTCATTCTTTTTGTAACCTGACAAACATTCTGTCCAAGTTTCATGATAATTGGACCATATTTGTGGCCTCTATAGTGTAAACAAAAATATTGTAATTAAGGCCCCTTTTCCCGTGATACGGCATTGATCCTTCCCATTTTCAATAAGATTACTCCTTGTAAACATTCTGACCAAGTTTCATGATAATTGGACCATATTTGTGGCCTCTAAAGTGTAAACAAGAAATTGGTCTTTTAGGCCCCTTTTCCCGTGAAATGGCACGGATCCTTCCCATTTTCAATAGGGTTTATCCATGTGACCTGGAGAACATTCTGAAAAAGAGTCATGGTGATTGGTCCATATTTGTGGCCTCTAGAGTGTAAATACTTAAATTGTTGACGCCTGACGACGGACGAGTGACGACGGACATCCAATGATCACAAAAGCTCACCTTGAGCACGATGTGCTCAGGTGAGCTAAAAAATTCTATAAAATAATTATTTTTTCTGCGATTTTCATTCTCAAATAAAGAAAGAAAAGGTAAGTGTTTATATACACAGATAAATTGCAGACACTCGTCTCGAGATTGGCTGTTTTGTGTTGAAAAGTAAAGTAAACCCCCTATGCATAAACCTTTATCACACGACCTGAATGTTTTACTTTACTTGCTCGGGCTGTATCGCTATTCATGTGTATTCCGTAATTTCCATTAATTGGCCATTGTTTTATATACATAAGTTGTGTCAGGGGAGGTTACCATTCCAGTAATTCCATTCACCAAGTGACCGCCCATAGACCACAGGGGAAAATTACTCACTTTGTCTGAAAAGTAGTTCTACGCAAGCAAAACGTTCACCTGATCTCAGAATTGCATTTGATTTCGCACTTTAAAGATGTATTTGAGGTTTCAACAAGCTATGAAGATTCCTTGTTTCACTCCATTTTTAAAATGCATAGTTGTCAGACGGTTACAATTCTTGAAAAAGAGTAAATTAAATCTAAGTGAGCACTGCTGTTTTGAAAACCTATTAACATCTGACAGGATTGTTCTTACACGGTATTAACACTGGTGAACGTAAACCTCCACCAAAAATTGTCATTAAGGCCCTCTTTTCCTAAGATATCACAAACATCCTTCCCATTTCAATAGGATGCATCCAAAAGTGTGACCTAACAAAAATTCTGACAAAGTTTCATGAAGATTGGGCCATATTACCAATTTCAATAGGGTGCATCCTTTTGACCTGACAAACATTTTGATCTCGTTTCATGAAGATTTTGCCATAATTATGGTCTCTAGAGTGTAAACAAGAAAATTGTCATAAAGGGCCCTTTTCCTGTGATATTGCATGGATCCTTCCCATTTTCAATAGGGAGCATCCTTGTGACCTGAAATACATTCTGTCTGAACAAGTTTCATTAAGGTTGGTCCATAATTTAATCATTATGGCCTCTAGAGTGTTAACACTTAAATTTTTGATGTCTGACGACTGGGCGACAAACATTCAATGCTCTCAAAGCTCAGCTTAAGCATGTTGTTCTCTAGTACAGATTTCTGTCCTCGGCATGCGATGCTATTTTTGGAATGGTCGCAATGAAATATGTAACGTTCAAAATTGAGACTAGTTGTTCTCAGGTGAGCTAAAAACAGACACAACACCCACAGCCCTTAATAGGAGACTTCAGTTTTCACCAACATATGAATATAAATCTTGAAGTCTTTATAACATGCACTCGTAACCCTGCCTTCCTTTAACATGAAAGTATGAGTGAAATTTTTATAAGGCGCTAATAAGGCGCTTGAAGTAGATGATAAAATCCTTTTAACTACAGGATGTCAGGCACCATCAACAGTGGCAGATCCTCAGGGGGCCTATAGCTCTGAGGTTTTGACAGCTCTTATGTATCAACATAACCACAAAATAGAACCAGAGCATTACATTAAAAAAAGATGGAGGGGCAAAAAGTAATAAAGAAGAAAGAAAAGATCCTAGCTTCGAGAGCTTGTAATCCTTTCCCACAAGGCACAATGTTTATCAATTTTTTTGAAGGGGGGGGGGGGGGGGGGCGGGTCGACTACAAAATCATGAATGTTTACTTCACCTCTCTTCTTCTTCGTTATCGCAATTTTCTTCTTCTTTTCTTCTGCGCTTTGACATTATTAAACTGATTAAATTTTGACAGATTTGATTTAACCGGGGAAAGTGTATTTTCGACCGAAAAGAATGAAATTTAATAATGTATATTTTTTTAATGTAATGTTTCAAAACCACTTTCAGAATATCTAAAAAACAAAAGAGACATATATTAGGAGAGGAAATTGTAAGAGAACGTCAAGAATTTATCATAAATTGTAAATTAATAGCCAAAAAATCGACAACGCCGAGTTATGTGCTCGAAATAGTTTGTTCATCGTTAACCAGAAGCTTTTCAAAATTCACAACAAATTGGGTTATTTTTGCAGACTTAACAACAAAAAATGTAGGCCAGTTGTTGTTTCATTGGATTAAGTCGATTTTCTAATGTACATTTTATATGTTAACAGCACCGTTTTTCTTTCAAATGTGGAAAGCCCTTGTAATTTCAATTTAGGAAAGCAATTAGGAATCCTGGTTTATAGACGCTTATTAAATTAAATCTGCAAATGAAAAGTAATCAAACAATATAATTTATCTATTATTTTCTTCCAGGGCATATGACAATTTAACCTTATATTACAGTGACAGATTGTAAGCCCCATTAGCTCATTCAGTAGAGCACAAGACTTTAATCAATCGAAGGTTGCGTGTCACTGTGGGTTTGATTCTAGAGCTGGCACACTAACAACTAATTGTCTTTCGGATGAGACTTTAAACTGAGGTCCCATGAGAACCATGGCCGATCTCAGCATAAGTTTTCTCATTTAACCTTGTTCTATCCCGTAACAACAAACTATATTCAGGGGTGGGGGTGGGGGTGTGCTCATTATGGTTTTGTGCTATGGTAGCTAGTAAACAGAAATAAACAGTGACGTTTTTTGTTAGCATCAGGAAAAGAATTATCATAGAAAGTTAACATTCTTGCCAAGCATAACAAGATGTGTGTTTGTGAAACACGAATGCCCCCGGAACAGCAATTTTTTATTGAAGACAGGTTTACCTGTCTTTCAATATAGGGATCGTCGCCATCAGATTCTGATAACAAACCTACACGTGTCATTACGCTCAAAAAAGTAGACCCATTCATAAAAATAAACGCGGCAAAAATAATCAATAGTGTAGCAATATACCGTAAAATTTTGGTGCTGACCTAAATTCTGGCGGGGACCTCATGGGAGTGAACATGTGATCTATGCAGAAGTTGCTTGCAGAAACGTGTTTTACATTCGTAAGTGGTGCCGTTTTAGGGCGTTTTCGGCTGCAATCTTTTGCATTTGCTCCAAATTTTCAATTGCATCCTACAACTGTTTTTATACATAGCATTGGCAAGCTATTTTCAGTTCCCCATTTTAGACTCCCTATTTCTCGTAAAATTGTATGTTTGTGTGTCCTTAAGGTTGCTTTATTTATCCGTCTCCCGGGCCTGTCGTAGTGTAAATGGATAAAAACGAAAATAGCACAAGGCTATTTGAATAAACTCGTAAACCCTTGGAATTTCCTAGGTTTGAATTTTTACGGAGAAATTTCGATGGCTTATCAAATTACTTTATCATTAGGCTTGTTTTGTCTATCCATATTGTACAGCATTTGGAACATCACTCGGTCATTTCCGTAAACGGCAACAGATCGTGATCGTGATATTCACTCGGCAATCATCGGGCGATCTCCGAAGTCTCAGATAAATATAGGTTACGGAATCGGCCGAGTTATGACGAATGCGTTAGATTGGCCGAGTGGTGTTCCGAATGGCCTATACAGTAGTACCACGCATGCGCAACCCCCGTTTTGAGTTTCCGCTTTTGTTTTCGACAATTTTCTGACAATAACAGAAACTGTTTTGGAAACTGGAATGGATTTATTTGTAACATTCTGGAGTGGACTTGGAAAGAATTCTGCTCAAGGTGATAAATGTTGTAGCTCGAATTTCATTTAACGATCTGTCATTTTGGCAGTTTTGTCAAAATTGATAGTTCACCGGATAGTTCAATCCGAATCTTGATCTAGAAAAGCAGTCCCGTGGAAAAGGCCTGAAAGGTTGGTTGTCTTAACAGGCTTATATATTATTTTGTAGTAAAAATAATTTTCTACTAAGTAAGACCATATGCAAGGAGAATAACCTGAAATGGAGATCGAAATATCTCAATGGAAAAATAGAAAAAGAATGTTTCACTCCTGGAAGAAACTTAAACGGTATTCATAAAAAAGCTACAGCTATTGTACGGGAAAATACTTCTTCTTGGTATTGACTTTGACTAGTAAAAGTATAAGAATATTGGTATTACTTTCATTGCTTCTTCTATGTGGAGATAATTAGTCAAATCCTGGATCAGATAATAAATGTAAAAGAAATTTGAACAAATTTCCAATTCAGGGCAATATTCACCATGGCAATGAAATGTTCAGCTCTTCATCAAGGGGTAAGCAATGTGTGTCATGTGGATAAACATTTTTTTAAGATTTTTACACATCCACTTTATAAGTTTGACTGGAAAAAAATCGGATTAGGATCATATTGGATTGCTGGGGATAATCTATACAATTTTATAAAACAGGGTTGCAATAATTCATATGAGTTTTTAGAATACAGGAATTGCCACCATATTTCTGTTGGTTAAATGAATATTTTTCATTTAGGATATTGAAAACTTACACTTGAATAGCGATTATGAAGGCAGTTACCCTCTTGTTAAGCTTGAATTGGCTAGAGGGATATGTTTATCTGGAAGTGATGAGTCTTCAAAGTAAAGCATATTCATTTGTTAGGAAGGTGCAGTTTCCATATTTACCGATCACCCTAATTTTCCAGCCAATGAAATGACGCGATTTCGTTTGAAATTCAAAAAATATATCGCATAAACTGGTAATTTGTAGAAATAAGTTGCAAAATTAAGTACGCAGAACAGGGTCGCGAAGGGGCGGAGACTTAAAAAGCACACAGTCACGTGGTGTCTGGTCCGCGCGGTGTGTGGCTATTTCCGTCCTAAAGGGGCCGGGAGTGAATTAAAACCAGACAGTCACATGACATACCTGGCTAAATTGTCTGAGCTGAACTGCCGGGTACTATTTACCCTTAACTCGGTGACACTTTTCAAACATTATTTCACTCCTGACATATTCTTTTTGTTTGTTGCGAACCTGTCCTTGTTCATCCATATTATATATGTGGATCTAATTTATTAATCATTGGGAGTGGTGTGAAAATGCAATTTTATCATTATATCTATAAATGGGTACACTAAATGTCGTAACTACAGCTTGAACAAAGCTCTAGCTAGGAGATTTTGTCATCTCAATGACAATACAATTCTCTTATTTTATTAGATTTTCTGACATGCTTCGACAATATCTTTGTCGAGATTTCATAGTCAGGGGTAAGGGCATCACCCCTGGATCCATGATGGAATAATGCAGTACAAAAATGAAAAGGGCGAACGGGTTAATTACACAAAAAACATTTTACAGTGAATTCGGATATCTATTGATGTACAGGTTTAAATGAGTCGCGATAAACCGTTTCAACCATTCAAGTTTCAATGTAAAGTTATTCTTGGAAGACTCACTTAAACTTGTGCATTTTTACTTCCCAGACGGTCTTGCGACTCATGCGAGAAAACATTTTTCTAAAGTATCCATGGGCTTTCAGTTTCATGTTTTGATTGACGTAATTAATCATTTCCTACACAGCCACTGCTCTCTTTTGAGGGTCGGATATTAAAAAATGTCTATTTAAGGTGAGTGGACCCGTAATAGTTCCGCAACGTTTTGGAAGTCACAATCTTAAACAGTATATTAACAGAGTTTTCGAACTGATTTCATTCGATTATTTCGGCAAGATTTGATTGTGAAAGATCATGAGTTCCGAAATGTTGCGGAACTATTACGGATCCACTACCTTAACAAGAGTCAAATATGATTTGTCTTTTTTCAAACAAGTTTTCCTTTTCCTACTATGGTTTAAGTTAGACATGTAGGACACTTGGTTAGGATTTTTTCTCTGCATATCTACTAATCTATATTTTTATAAGGTTAGGGAAAAATAAGTCGGTACTAGACGGAGTGCTTAATCAACAGTGTTGTACGTAAAATGCATCTGACAAAGATTTTGGGTGTGTATTTATTGGGAAGGGAGGGATACACAACAAACATTTTGTGAACATTTCAATTTAACCAACAACACAATTCTTTTTAAGGATGATCAATTAGCAAATCGGTATTTTTCTGCACTGATTCAAATTCTTAAATTTCGAGGATAATTTTTTTGCCGTCACTCTTAACCACAATTAGTTTTTTAACTGAGCTTGGAATGTGAAGTTCGATGTGTTCTTTGAATTCTCAATATTCGAAGTACTGAGAGATTCGTCGATTAAGGGTATCGGCACTGGCTCATGCTTGAGATCGTAATCTTGCGCTGGTTCTTCTGTGATTGGAGCCACTTGCTCTGTGGTCGGAGCGACTGGCTCTAATGCCTTAGACACACTGGTCAATAAAGGTAGCTGCTCCCTTTTATATGCTTGCACTGCCGCCGAACTGTGCTTGAATCTATTCATGACCGTCTTTTCCTCAAAACGGTCATTGAAAAGGGTTGTACAAAGCGTCACGCGCCCTGAATGATTAGTAATATTCCTGTGTTCAAAAGAAATCCCAGCCTCTTCAAAAAGTCTTTTCATCGTCCCCTTTAAATCGCGTTGACTTATAGAGCCAGCACTGAACTTTAAACCATCAAGGGGTTTTCTGTAAAATACACCAACCCTTGGTATGAGATTAAGGTATGTTTCATAAAGTTTATAAACACTGACTGACAAACTGGAGTCCGTATCATAATGTATTATGGGCTTCGTGATACTTTTGGCATTTTTTGAACTCCTCAATCCCCCCTGTTTTTTCTTATTCGTGGAACAAATTTAACAAATCTCATTTTGTTTTCATGGTTATACCCAACTTCGAATTGTTCAGCTTGTAATCCAATATGCTCTTGTCATCCACAAAACCAAACACTTTGCCCATATAAAAGAAAACAGCGTTGGAAAGTCCCCTTGCACTTGTCATAGAAAACACTCCTTTTCCCCAAAATTGGCTCTCATCATCTTTATTGACAGGATCTGCACTTTTAAATTCAGAAAAATGTGGATCATCCTCTTTAAAAAAGTTAACTTGAATGCTTTTTTGCCGCAGGTGTCTCTGCAATGCTGCCGTTATGGCCTGCAATGTGTTCGGAGGGTAAAGCTCGCCATTTTTACGTCGAATTTCACATATGAATCTTTGTAACCAAAAGTTCATCTCCTCGATTGAGCTAAAGTCGTCAATATTGGTAGGTATCGGGTAACCAAAATCCATCATGGTCTGTGGTTATTCGTTTCTGTATTTGGCCCAGTCTCTCCATACTGTGATTGCCCAGTTATTACTTTTGCGGGTATTTGCTGGGACAGCTTGAACTTGTTTCTGCTGGATGTCGTCAACCGTAAGCGGCTGGGCAAATCGACCTGTAATGGTGAACAACAAAACAAAGTTATCATTTAGAAGATAAAAAAATCTTCTACTGGCCCAAAATGATAAGTTAAGCCTCGTTTACATTTGGCCTACGGAGCCCGTACGGCGCCCGTATCTCGCCGTAAGCATAAAATCGTGCGATGCCCGTACGGTGACATGCGGTGCCCGTGCGATCATCGTACGGTCTTACGGGCACCGCAGACACCTGCGATCTCGTTTAAAAATATGTTATACACATCTTTAAAAATCGTAAGCCCGTAGCCTTGTGCGGACACCGCACGGTCGCCGTACGGACATCGTGCGGAAGCCTTGCGATTGATCGCGCGGAAATCGCGCGATATCTTAACTATCTAACATCCAAAATAAAACCCGTAGAATTGTGCGATGACCGCACGGCATCCTCTCGATATCCGTACGGAACCCGTACGATCTCCGCACGGGAATCTCAGGATTACCCTGCGATATCGCACGGGACCCGTACGGTCTCCTTAAGGTTACCCCCAAATATTTTTTAAAAATCGCACGGTCACCGTGCGGCATTGTGAACACAAACGCCGCAGACAGTAGCTGTCTGCGATGTCAAAAAAATCGTAAGAAAAATCGCAGGCTGCGATATCGTACGGCGGCCGTGGCAAATGTAAACTAGGCTTTATAGAGACGTGTAATACAAGTGTTGATAAAACTCCTCTACGTTGAAGAAGCAAACATTTGTAAAATAGTATAGCGGTTTGAACATGCTCTTACGTGCAAAGCGGGATACAATTATAAAAATGTTTTTTTTTGCGTCCTGAACGCCGGGCTAGTTTCGCTTAACAGGTTTCCGTTCATTCAGAAAACATTTTGAAAAACGCAAGAAAAATATTTCGTATTTTAATTAGTTCTTGCAGTATCCGATGGTAACTTTAGTGTATGTATATCATGAAATATTGTATAAAAATCTTAAAAGCACCGGCAATGTTTGATGGCTATCCGTCAATGGAAATAAACCAAATATGAAGTTCAGATTTATTTAAAGGATTTCAATCCGTCAAGAATCAAAGAATTAAATTTGTTCAAATTCGATAGAGCTAACATATGACAATTCAACGTACATGTAAGCTGAAAAGAAAAAGCAACAGATATAAAGAGCTTCAGAAAAAAATTGACCCGTCAAGTGAAAAGGGACCATCTGGGTAGTGCGTAAAGTATCGAACCTAGTCAGACTGCGGACTGCGCAGACTGACTAGGGTCTAAACTTTTGGCTATGTGCTTATTTCTGAATCTAGAAGAGTCAACCTTCCAATGAAAGAATTCTTTTGAATGAGACCTCTGGTTAACCTATGCTTGACCCGATCTCTTTTTCAAATATTCATTTTACAAAGTGCCTTTTCGCGTGATGGGTCACATATGGCATAAGAAAAAATTGCTTGCAATTGGGAATTTCACATTGTCACATTTTTGTTAATTCCTTTTCTTCGGTAAAACCTTGTATTTGTTTAAATAAATACGTAATCGATTCTAAGAAAAACAAAAACAGAGGGAGAATGGTAGAGGCTAGAGAGTATTTTTATTTCATATTTTAATTTAATGCAATAGATCTCTGTCTGCTTTACCGGAGGGACAGTTCAGAATTGTATATAGCAAAAGCTATTCGAGCTCAAGCTATTCAAAATTATAAGCATGCGAAATTGAATATAGTTTTGAACCATCCCCCCCCACTCAGGACAAAAACTTTCACGAACCGTTTTTGAAATGGTGCCCTGCTTTATACTTGCAAAGCGGAAATCATTTTAAAACGCTCTCGAACGTTTGCTTATCCTGAAAGTATGACAAAATAGAATATGTATCTTGTTTCTAACTTGTACTTTTATGACATTTGTAGTCGTTTGTTTCTCATTTAGGGAATAAAGACTTTTTAAAACTTACCTGTGGGATTTTCTGGTTCGTTTTCCTTAGACTCCTCTATCAAACTTTGCGTATCTATATTCATAAGCTGCGTCACAGAAAACTCTTTTGAATCGATTATTTCAGAAAAAATATGGTCTCTGTAGAAATCATTATCCTCAAATTCCAAATTAAATCCACCACAATCCATTTTAAGCATTTGTAATTTTTCCAAGTCAGTCTAACCGAACCCGCCAAAAGACGACACATTTATAAAACATTGTTAAAACAAGGAAATTTGCTCCGCCCTATTTCGTTCTCATCGGTTTCTTAAAATAACATGATGCAATTTATGTTAATTGGCAGCATGAGTGACATGCGACCAACTGGACTAAACTTTTATTGGGTAAAATTAGGGTGATCGGTAAAACAGTTATAGTTCATATTCTGACAATTTACGCGTATAACCTCGCGCTCCGCTGACGCTTCCCTAGGTTATATCGCGTAAACTGTCAGAAATGAACTATAACTATTACGTAACCATCAATGATTGTTTTAAATTTTTGATTCCCGCTCAAGAGATCTTCTCAAAACGCCACAATTTTCATTCCAATTGTTAATATTCAGTCCTGTCTTCAATTCAGGCCTTTCAGGCCTTTGATTTCAAAGTTTGACCTTGACAGATGACCTTGACCTTGTCACATGACCTTGACTTTGGTACCAGCAGATGCGGATCATTGAGATCTATCATTATGCCAAATATGAGCCTTGTATCTTGAATAGGCTTGAAGATTAGGCAAAGGTTAAATTTTCGGACAGACAGACAGACGGGCATGAGTAAAACAATATGCCCCCAATCTCTCGATACGGGGGCATAAAAAGTAAAGAATCAAGTTATTTCTAAGTTTAGTTTTGAATTAAAAGACAAAAGGTAAAGAAACCTTTACTATGATAGTAATTTGGACTCAGAACTTAAAACTCTTGTCCAAATGTAAGCTTATAATTTTTTTACTAATTTCCAGGGAAAACAACACTTTCCGGTTTCTGAGCTGTTACCAACAAACAGACATGCCATGCCTCCTGATTTCTCCAGGTCAGTCCTGGATGCTCACCTGATCACATGCTCAAGGGGAGCTTTTAGGATCACCCTGAGTCCGTTGTCAACAATTTTAAAACTTCTCCTGAACCACTAGGCCGATTTCAATGAAACTTAACCAGAATTTTTCTTGGATGACCCTTTTCAAAAATTGTTGGTAAACTTTTGATTGGCCAATAAATATGGGCATGGTAGGGCAAGGCTTAGTTTGAGCCCAAAATCTTTGAAGGACATCTCCTGAACCACTGGACTGATTTCAATGAAACTTTATCAGAATGTTCCTTTTGGTGACCCTTTTCAAACATTCTCGCGAAATTTTGATTGGCCCATAAATATGGTTGTGGTGGGGGCTCATTTTGAGCCCAAATTTTTTAATGTCATCTCCTGAACCACTGGGCCACTGGAAACTTTACTTGAATGTTCCTTGGGTGACCCTTTCCAAAATTTGCTCAAAAATTTGATTGACCTATAAATATGGGCAGGGCAGGGCTTCTTTTGAGCCCAAAATCTTTGAAAGACATCTCCTCCTTAATCTAATCTTTTGATAAGATCAGTTAAAGGGATGCAGGTTCATGGTGATTGAGTATTTTGGTGTAATGTGGGCCAGATCAAGTTAATTATTATAAAATGGGTCAAAAGAGATTTCAAAGTTTTGTTTTCATTGAAAGTAAGCTTTTTTTTTATTGAAAGTCTAAAGATGTTAAAGCCAGTAGAGCTTGGGCCTCTTGTTTGCCCAATCAACCTGAAATTTGGTTGGAATGATTGTCTTGTTAAAATCTCTGGCAAATTTGAAAATTGGGGGTTAACTGGGGTCAAAAACTAGGTCACATGGTTATGGGGTCAAATCTTAGAAAAAACCTTGTAAGCACTCTAGAGGCCACATTTTTTACCTGGTAAACTTTAATTTTGGTCAGACTGATTGTCTTGATGTAATCTTGCCCTATCAACTTGAAATTTGGTTAGAATGATTGTCTCGATGAAATCTCGGATGACTTTCAAAATAAGTCAATTGGGGTCAAAAATTTGTTCATGGGATCAAATCTTAGAAAAACCTTGTATGCACTCTAGAGGCACATTTTTTACCTGATAAACCTAAAATTTAGTCAGAATGATTGCCGTGATGAAATCTTAGAGGAGTTTGAAATTGGGTCAATTGGGTCACACACAAGGTCACAGGGGCAAATCTTATAAAAACCTTGTAAGTACTCAAAAGGCCGCTTTTTTTTTTGCCCGATCAACCTAAAATTTATTCAGAATGACTGTCTTGTTAAATTTTGGGCAAATTCGAAATTGGGTCAAAAGCTAGGTCACAGAGTCAAACTGAGATAAACCTTGTGTGCACTCTAGAGGTCACATTTTTTTTTCCAATCAAACAGAAATTTGGTCAGAATGATCGAAAAAATCTCAGATGAGTTTAAAATCGGATCAAGTGGGGTCAAAAACTAGGTCAAACAAGCTTTTGTTTTGGACAGTTCACTCATGTGAGCGATTTAGGGCCACTATGGCCATCTTGTTATATATGGCTTTTATTGAAGACTTATTACTTGTCATGCTGAATAAACACCATGTCTAAATGGCATTCAAAATCAAAGTGCAGAAAGCACTTGATGCACTAATTATGAGTTTGCATTTATTTTGAGAAAAAAAAGCATTTTAAAGTTTAGATTTTTTTTTATAAAAAAATAAAAATTCAGGTGGTGTAGAGTAAGATCAGACTGCCAGCAAGATCATACTGTCAAATATTTTTATGCCG
Organism: Fragum whitleyi; assembly: GCA_948146395.1. NCBI lineage: Eukaryota > Metazoa > Mollusca > Bivalvia > Cardiida > Cardiidae > Fragum > Fragum whitleyi. Next base: position 45,060,622 of record OX411545.1, on the reverse strand, counting down.
AACTTCAGGGGACTTACAAGAAAACTTCCAACATACAGAAAGTTCAACAAAGAGATAAACACAATCTTTGGTATGAAGAGATAAGCGGCCATCTTCACATTTGGTTACAACCTTAACCAGTTAACAAATCGATTTTGATTACCAAACAATAAATCACACAAACTTTGACATTTATACAAACAATCAAACTCAATAAGGATATCCAAAACATTCATACACTTGTGTTAATTACTGAAGTCTATAGGTCGAAAGGTGTGAAAAACTGACACAATTTCAATTTTCATCAATCAAGGCTGGGGTTTGTTGTATCGAGATGTAATTGCGCACCAAAATGGGTGATAGGACCTCAAATTTGGTCCAATATTGGAGTAAATTTCAAGCAATAAATAACTACGTATAGAGGTTAAAATACATAAAAATAAAGAGTAAATAAATTAGATCTTGAAAAATACTTTGACATAGGAATAGCTTTGTCTTATGGACCTTCGACATAAAGATATTTGACTGTATGTGCAGGCTGCACTATGTGGCATTGTCGATTCCTCCTGCCAAAGCAGAATAATTCCAGGCTCAGCATGACAAGGGTGAAAATCAGCTATTTTCAAACATAAGCTTACAACAGATCTTGTGTATTTTAGGACAGAATGAAGTACATGTAGATTGAATATTTCACCATGGAACTCCATATTTTGACACTACAAGTAACAGAGGAACAGGAAAGGGCTATAAAGTTACTTTTTATAGAGAATAAGTGGACATTCATTCACAGTAAAAATGGTATGTAATTTATGGTTGTGTAGCAACCACTCCTGTATTATCTCATTACCAGATAATAAAACAGTTTATAATATGACTGACATCGCGGGAGTTAAATATCCCAGTTGAATACTTATTATATTTTATCTTATAACTATACAAATATCCGTATGATAACATCCCGTATGATATTTTTTATGATATCACATAGTTATTTTTAGAACATGATATAATGTGGTTATTTTTAGAAACTTGCATTTCAGATAGAAACACCGACGAAAACAAGACGAATATAGGTTATAAGATAAATATAATACATTCTTAGTGTATTGTATGAAAAAAATATCAAACTCGGTTGTGAGAATTAATAATTGTCTCGGCATAGCCTCGACAATGATCAATTCTCCCAACCTCGTTAGATATTTTTTTTCATATAATACACTAAGTATGTATTATATATATACCAGTGTTATTATGCCAGTGAAATAACCATGCAAGTGAATGAGGAATGGATAGTAACATTATATTTTCATTGGGACAATGATGGCATTATGGATTTGCTGACTTCATTTTGCATACAGCGTTGTATGTTTTGCGGAATAAAATGAATCTATAATTACATGTATCATTATTTCCTTGTTTTATCACAAAATTCGGGTATTATTATAAATAGAATATCAAATACTTCACCACCAAAGGAGAAAAAAAGTTACTTGATGATATAGAGGATTATAAAAACTAAGCTTGTTTTTCGTTGATTTCTTGTGATGCAAGAGAAGCCTGCAATTCTTTGCCTATTAAGATAATGAACTTTCCATCTGTCTCGTGAAAAAGACTTTTTGAGACTTTTGTTGTAAAATAAATTTTGAAAAAGAGATCAGATCCAGATGGGGTGAAACAGAGATCAGTTTGATAAATAAAGAATAAACCAGGGTAGTGTGACAATAAAATTTATCATATTCAGTCCACTAGCTTTTAGCGGCACAGCATAAATTCATAGGATTAACCTGATGAAGGTGGCTAGGCCGCTGAAAGGTAGTGTAAAAAAATATTATTATTATTAAAAGTATTTATCTCAAGAAGAGAACTTTTTATTCGTACAATACAGCATATCTTCAGAGCAAAAAAGTTGACCTTGCACTATTATTATTTGTCTATTTTATCATCTAAATACAAAGACATATCTAGAATTTCTGTTCAGAGGTTCGAAATACTTATTCCAACATGGCTTTACGGGTTGCAGGCATTATAAGTCTGTAACTCAGAAATAAGCAGCTAGCATTCTCAAAACTATTGGGGCCCGAGGTTATAAAACTTTTCTCAGGCTCAATTGAGAATTTTCTCAAATTTTAAATTAAAAAAAATATTTGAAAATAAAAGATAATATTAATAAGTTGTTATTTATACCAAATTATTGATATTATCTTTTTTGTTTATACATTAAAATGGGTATTAAAACAGAGTTGCGGCTTTAATATAAATTTGAAATTTGAGAAAATTTGAATAAATGAGAAAATTTTTATAACCTCGGGCCCTAATGTAAGTCTGTAAGACCATCTGGAAAATCAACTTCAGAAAAGAATTGAAGACTGTTTTAAACAGTCTTCAATTCTTTTTCTGAAGTTGATCCCTATAGGTACATAATGCTTATATAATAGTCAGGTAACAGGTAATGATTCAGGACTTGGGTAGAATGATATTACCCTACTGGATACCCAGGTTCTCAAGTACTTGCTCCAGCTTTGTGCATTATGTACAATCTGACATGGGTTGATGCTTTTCCTGCTACTGAGGTAGCCCTTTTTACACAGTGATTGGTCAAATTTAAAGAAATGATGTAATCTAAATAAATGTTGTTATTTTCAGAGCCTAGAAATTTGTCTCAACAACATTTGTCAACAAGCTGTACTAATACAAGCACAGGGAGTAAAGAACAGAATGGCCTGCTTACCAGTTTTTCAAATCATGACAAGAATAATTCTAATAAATCAACAGAGACAGAAAGCTACAACAATTCAACAAGCACCAAGTTTGTACAAGACAGCTCCTTAAATCTGTACAATCAACATATAACAGAAAATTTTGAACAAGTTAATACATTAGATTTCAGTACATCTGAAAGAAACTATCAGGGAAAACAAATTGATGATGTACACTGTCCACAATCTACAAATTCACAGCATAGAATTACCAGTATGTCTGACGAGTCGAATCTTACTGTAAATAAAAATTATCAAAAATACGTAAGTGGTGTGAGGGACCAACTAGAGTACCCTAATACGGAAGGAAATCTTCTGAATATAAGAGATCTTTGTATTAAGATAGGTAAGAAGGTCCTTGATACTTTTGGTAAACTGAATTATGTTTGTCCGAAATCAGACTATACAAGAGATGAATGGGAGTTTATCAATGAGATTCTCTCCAATTTCTTTTTAGTTTATAGTGAAAATACTTCTGCTCAAAAAGATTCTCCAACCACTGCTGTAAGGTCTTTGAATACTCATGGGAATAAAACAAGGGTCAAAACTGAGGAAGACAGTATGGAGCAATATGATGACATTGATCTGTTTGATAGTTTGAATACAAACTTAAAGCATGCTAAAGGAACCCATGTAAGAAAATCTGGTGAAGAAAAGTTGGACGAGTTACCTGTTGGAAAAATTGCTCCAGTTTCAAAGATTTCAAACAATAAATCAGAAAAAACAAGCAAATCACCTAAAAACAAAATAGCCAAAATTAGAAAAACGGAAAATAATTCAGTGAAGGTGAGAAAAGTATCAAAAAAGAAGACAATAAATTCAAGGGAAAAGAGAAAATCAAAACAAGTTCCATATGAAATGTCACCTGAGAATATGGTTTATGATGACAATGAGAACCAATCTATAGATAGTTATTATGAAGAACATTCTATCATAAATTCTAACAAACAAGATTCCAATATGGTAGACAAAACATGTAAGGTAAACGAGAAGACAGAATACTTGTGTGATTTGTGTGGAGCCAAATTCGCTGAAAAGAAAGTTTTAAACGGTCATCGTAAATACGTCCATACAGAGAATAGACCAGAGCAATGTGCAATATGTGATAAGAGGTTCAAAACAAAAAGCCAGTTAGCCAATCATAAACTTGTTCACAAAACAGAGCAGGAATTAGACCTATCTTGTGAGGTGTGCGGAAAACTGTTTCGACGGGCTGGTACACTGAAGGACCATGTGCGGAGGCATAAGAAGGATTACAGTGAGTTTTGTGCAATATGTGGTAAAGGTTTCTATAGGAACTATTGGCTACAAGAACACATGAAATCACATTCTGGCCTGAAACCACATGATTGTAAAATATGTGGGTTCAAAACAGCATTGAAATGTAACTTGAACAAACACATGAAAACACACAGAAACTTTGTGATCTAAAAAGGCATGTTTTTAGCTAGATTGTTCTCAGAGGAGAGGGCTATTTTGGTCACCATTGCATTGGCTCTGGACAAAGATTCATTACTCTTAATATTTAGTAATAGTACAATTTTAACACCTTTCTAAGTTGAAATCCTGTTTAAGTTTTTATGTGCAACTGTTTTATATCTGTAATATGTCTATTTCTACTGAGCTATTGCTTTGAAACGTTGCACATGCTTCTGTGATAATAATATCAGCCTCTGGACAAAGATTCATTTCTTTTATATATTCAATATAATTGATTTTTAACATTTTTTGGACTTTGATTTTCATCTAACGAAACTTCTTCTAATGTTGACATTGAATTATTGTTAATATACAGAAAAGTTAAGTTTCCCTGTCCTCTGGCAGTCATTTTTAGCTCACCTTAGCTCGAAGTGCTCAAGGTGAGCTATTGTGATTGTGCCATGTCCATCGTCCTTCATCCACAATTTCTTCAACCATCTCCTAAAACGGTGGGCCAATCTTGATGAAACTTGGCAGGGATGTTCAGGGGGTCAAGCTCTACCAAAGTTGTTCAAAAAAATGAAATCCACCCTTAATTTTCCCTTTACCCTTAACAAAAGAGTGAAAATAGGAAAATCTTCATAAATCTTCTTCTCTGGCACCAGAAGGCAGATAGCTTTCATATTTGCTGCGTTTTTTCTCAGGCTTTTGGGAACGGGTCCGAAACCAGGCATATTGGGAAAAATACGTTATTTTCACAAAAATGGGGAAAAATCTCATAATAAAAGTTTTGGACAAAAACTTGAGTTTTGTGTACAATTTACTACAATAATAAGGTTTTCTTTGCCTATCAAGACATTCAAACTCAGATTTAACTGAGAAACATTATGTTTGATTTTTAATTTTCAATTAAAGAGTTTGGAAAGGTCCTCGACCAAGGTAAATTGGGAATTTTTTTCATGATTTTGGGAAAAAATGTCACTTTTTGGCATTGGGAAAGGGTCCTTTTTTGGGTACCAGCCAAAGAAGGAGAAAAAACACTGATTTGGTATGTGGCATCATCTAGTGGACCTCTACCAAGTTTGTTCACATCAAGACCCTGGGGTCAAATTTGGGCTCCACCCAAGTGCAACCCTGTTTACATAGAATCAAAGAGCAAAAATCTTTGAAAATCTTCTCTAAAACCACAGGGCAAACAGCTTTCAAATTTGGTATGTAGCATCATCTAGTGGGCCCCTACAAAGTTTGTTGACATCAAGACCCTGGGGTCATATTTGTGCTCCACCCGTGTGCAACCCTGTTTACATAGAAACAAAGAGTGAAAATCTTTAAAAATCTTCGCTGAAACCAGATGGCAGACAGCTTTCATATTTGGTATGTAGCGTCATCTAGTGGCCCCCTACCAAGTTTATTCACTTCAAGACCCTGGGGTCATATTTGGGCTTTTCCCAGGCGCATCCCTTTTAGCTCCTCTGAGCACGAAGTGTATGACGGACATCAAGTAACCCTAAAAGCTCACCTTGAGCACTTCGTGCTCAGGTGAGCTAAAAATGAAAATCTTAAAAAATCTTCTTCTCTTAAATTAGAAGGCAGATAGCTTTAATATTTGGTATGTAGCATCATCTAGTGGACCTCTACCAAGTTTGTTCATATCAAGACCCTTGGGTCTCATTTTGGGCTCCATGTGGGTGCAACCCTTTTTACATAGAATCAAAGAGCAAAAATCTTTTAAAATCTTCTTCTCTAAAACTAGATGGCAGACAGCTTTCATATTTGGTATGTAGCGTCATCTAGTGGGCCTCTACCAAGTTTATTCATATCAAGACCCTGGGGTCATATTTGGGCTTTGCTCGGGCCCATCTCTTTTAGCTAATCTGAGCATGATGGGTGAAAATAGGAAAATCTTCAAAAATCTTCTCCTCTGAAACCAGAAGGCAGACAGCTTTCATATTTAGTATGTAGCATCATCTAGTGGACCTCTACCTAGTTTGTTCATATCAAAACCCTGGGGTAACATTTAGGCCCCATCCTGGGTGCATCCCTTTGTACATAGAATCAAAGAGCAAAAAGGCATATCCTTCTTTCTCTTGGCTGAAAACATTTCATGTTATTGATCTTATGTTGACATCTGCCTATTTTTATTTATGTGATGTCCCAGGGGTCAAAGAGACTTGGGTGAGCGATCTAGGACCATCTTGGAACTCAATTTCAAGATGTTGCAGTCAAAGCCAGTAATAGTTGTTACTGCCTATATATTTATAGGCAATTAAAAGTATTTTGCACAGAGCTATCATTATAAGAACTTATAAGATAACCCTTTTCACAGACAGTTTTGCTGGGGGATAGCCATTATTTAAAGTTGTTTTATTCCTTTATTGTAACTATAGCACTAGCCCATATGAGCAACAGAACTTGTCACCCACTGCAAAGATGATTTAGTTGAATCCAAAAATAGGTTGCACCAACTGACTTAGGATTATGTATATTTTCTTAGAAGCAATCAAGAAACAAGTTCTTTTTAAAGACTTGAGATCAATCTTGATTCAGCTTCCTGGAGAACAGCGGTAGTCATAATGACTGAGTGGTCTCAAAAAGAAGGCTTATCATTTAATTCTAGATGATTCAATCATTTTTAGCTCACCTGAGCACAAAGTGCTCAAGGTGAGCTATTGTGATCGTACAATGTCTGTCGTCCACAATTTCTTTAAATATCTTCTCCTCCTAAACCAGTGGGCTAATCTTGATGAAACTTGGCAGGGATATTCCTTGGGTCAAGCTCTACCAAAGTTGTTCAAATAAATGAAATCCACCCTTAACTTTCCCTTTACCCTTAACAAAAAGGGTGAAAATATGAAAATCTTAAAAAATCTTCTTCTCTGAAACCAGAAGGCAGACAGCTTTAATATCTGGTATGTAGCATCGTCTAGTGGACCTCTACCAAGTTTGTTCATATCAAGACCCTGGGATAATATTTAGGCCCAACAGGGCGCAACCCTGTTTACATAGAATTAAAGAGCGAAAATCTTTAAAAATCTTCTCTGAAACCAGATGGCAGACAGCTTTCATATTTTGGTAAGTAGTATCATCTAGTGGGCCCCTACAAAGTTTGTTCATATCAAGACCCTGGGGTCATATTTGGGCCTTGCCCTGGCGCATCCCTTTTAGCTCATCTGAGCATGATGGGTGAAAATAGGTAAACCTTCAATCATAATCTTTGCTGAAAAACATTCCGTAGTATTTATCTATTTTTGACATTTGCCTATTTAATTAATGTGATGTCCCAGGGTTCAAAGAGACACAGGCAAGCGATCTAGGACCATCATGGTCCTCTTGTTTATGTTTTCTGATTGGCTGAATAATTGGTTCTATTTCTAAAAGAAAACAAGTTTAATTACACAGCTATTTAGTGAAAGCTTCCGCCAAAAGTAGCTCTGAGAGTAATATGCTTCCATATTGACAAATATTTACATATTTTGAATCTAGATATTAAATTAAGATACGAAGAGATTATTTGTTGAGTAATAAATCTAAAAAACATGATCACACTCATGTATGAATCCACTTTGCGTATTCAGACATTGTGATTATGCTTCTAGTTTCATACCTCCATGAATTCAACAAATATTCTCTTCATCTCATAAATAAATTGATGAAATAATAAATATAATGCTAGAAGGCATTGAGGTCAGAATTTTGTGGCTTCTATTGGGTCCGAAAAGAAAACAAACTATATTTATATTTTACTATAAAAGTGTTATTTCCTTTAAGGTTTGTTTTTAAAACAACAATAACAAATAAAAAATTGTTAGGTATATCTAAGTACATGTATATGAAATAAAATTTGAAGACATGGATTCTTGTCTTTTCATATGACACTTCTCTGTGAAACCCATGTTGCAGATCCTGATTTTTTCACAGAACTATCCAACTAACAAGGTGGCAAATTGTCACAAGGTATGCTCGTTACACTGCTTGATGGCCAAGTATGAAAAAACTAATAACAGGGAAATAACTGAAATCATGTGAGCAACATACCTGCCAAATTTCTGACATAAGGTGACATGAAAAGAAGTGGATGCCACCTGAATGCCTTGGGCCAGACACCACAGGTGATCACACGATATGTCCTGTCTTTTAACGGGCGTATAAAAATGTTATGTTTCAGTGTAAGAGCAAAATGTCACAACTACAGTCTGAACAAAGCTGAAATTATGACACGTAAGTCACCCAATGCTGAAATGATTCTTGCAAAATTTTTCTCACCAGCTGACCAAATGAAAGTTTAATTTTCAGATTTTCAGAATCGGTAACTATTATTAGTCATCCCTCTGATTGATGGCTAACCAAAATGTTGATTCTACAACTCGAATAAATCTGTAGAGAAAACACTCTTCAACCAGTAGTAACATTATGTTAGGTTATTCCATCCCAAATTGGCAATGGGAGTGGAGTGTTGACCCTAATCCTGCTGTTTAAGACATATTAAAGTGCAGTTTTATTGACTGAATCTGTCCCCTGCGATTTAGGTTTTGCACATGCGTTCATAAGAATGGATAACAAACGGCATAGAATGTAATACATGTATATATTTTGTTAATTGATAAAATATGTCAGTTACTGTTACTGACGCAATCTTTCCACAGAGGTCAAATTCAGGTAAATTAAACCAAGGTATACTGTTGTAAATAAAGCTTTGGCAGACATTGTACTTGACTAAAATCATCCTGCACAGACATGCAGTCTGCTCTTAGTCTACACCGTCTGCTTTTATCTTTCTAATTACCAGAAAAACTTAATGAAACTGAATGAAATGGATGAATGGAATCCATCAATTTTTTGAGGTGAAATTAAGAGGACAGAACAACTGACCTTTTCATTAAAGGGCCATAATTCCATTAAAAGGTTATGTCCAAAAGATGATATACACATCTCTGACTGAAAAAAAGATAGATTGTAATGTTTGATTCAAATTTATCCATTAGATCCTTAGAGGACAAGATATTCAATTTAAGGGCCATAAAGGGTTAAAGGGTTGAAATTAATGGACCATTACCAAAATAAACATGCGAATCTCTGGATGAAACTGATGATTTCTCTATATATAAAGCTGTTATGAAATCTGCCTTAGTTATTGAGAAATTGAGCACACACACACACACACACAAAAAAAAAATAGACAGAACAAATGACATTTTCATCATAGGGCCATAACTCTGTCCAAAGTAGACCAAAACCAAAAATCAATAAGTGCATCATTGACTTATACACAGACTTTCTGTGAAGTTTGAATAAAATTCCTCCATTGGCCCAATCTTCATGAAACTCGGTCAGAACAATTGTCCGGTTACAAGGATGAAACATATTGATAACTGGAATGTTCCATAGGCCTATTTTGGATTTTGAAATTTATACACACTCGAAGGGTGGCCAAAATAGAATATATAGGATAATGGCAATATGTGGACTGTGACAAAAGATGAATGTCCTCCATCCACTCCCCTTTCCTATGATTTTAGGGTTGGTGAATAATCGAAACAGCATAACTACAGCTTAAATAAGCTGTAGTTTCGATGTTATGATCATTCATTAACGACATTTTTCGAAATGGGATTTATTTCTATCACGCACTTGTGTAATGTGCGTAATAGTAGTTACACCCTCATGTTCTGTTGGGACAAAAACAAGAAAAACGCCAAGATGATGACAATACCTCATGTTGTTATTTTTCTTAAAAAACAACAGAGCTTAACCCTTTCCTCTTTTACAAAATTTTGGACTTGTCCAAATTCAAAGGTTTTGCAGACAAAAATATAAAGAGAATTTAATTTGAAAAATAACCATTCAGTAGGGTGGAAAATAGTGTGGGAAAAGAAGAAATTGCTTGTCAGAAGCAATTTCTTCTTTTTTTATACGCCCGTCGAAGACGGGACGTATTATGGGATCACCCGTGGCGTCCGGCGTCCGGTTGTCCGGGCGTCCGGGCGTCCGGCGGCGTCCACTTCTTTGTCCGGAGCATAACTCTGTCACTTGAAGTCCGATTGACTTCAAACTTGGCAATTGTATTCTTCTCATCATTGCGGAGTGCAGTGCACAAGAACCATAACTCTACCTGGCCTATTTTTTGAGTTATTGCCCTTTGTTGTTTTTCAGACTTGAATCTTGTCCGGAGTATATCTCTTAAAGTTTAATAGCTAGGGTCATGAAACTTCATGGGTGTATAGATCTCACCAAGGGGGAGTGCAGTGCACAAGAACCATAACTCTACCTGGCCTATTTTTTGAGTTATTGCCCTTTGTTGTTTTTCATACTAGAATCTTGTCCGGAGTATATCTCTTAAAGTATAATAGCTAGGATCATGAAACTTCATGGGTGTATAGATCTAACCAAGGGGGAGTGCAGTGCACAAGAACCATAACTCTACCTGGCATATTTTTTGAGTTATTGCCCTTTGTTGTTTTTCATACTAGAATATTGTCCGGAGTTTATCTGTAAAAGTATAATAGCTAGGATCATGAAACTTCATGGGTGTATAGATCTTACCAAGGAGGAGTGCAGTGCACAAGAACCATAACTCTACCTGGCCTATTTTTTGAGTTATTGCCCTTTGTTGTTTTTCAGACTTGAATCTTGTCCGGAGTATATCTGTAAAAGTATAATAGGTAGGATCATGAAACTTCATGGGTGTATAGATCCCACCAAGGGGGAGTGCAGTGCACAAGAACAACAACTCTACCTGGCCTATTTTTTGAGTTATTGCCCTTTGTTTTTTTCAGACTTGAATCTTGTCGGAAGTATATCTCTTAAAGTTTAATAGCTAGGATCATGAAACTTCATGGGTGTATAGATCTCACCAAGGGGGGGTTCAGTGCACAAGAACCATAACTCTACCTGGCCTATTTTTCGAGTTATTGCCCTTTGTTGTTTTCCAGACTTGAATCTTGTCCGGAGTATATCTCTAAAAGTATAATAGCTAGGATCATGAAACTGCATGGGTGTATAGATCTAACCAAGGGGTAGTGCAGTGTACAAGAACCATAATTCTACCTGGCCTATTTTTTGAGTTATTGCCCTTTGTTGTTTTTCAGACTTGAATCTTGTCCGGAGTATATCTGTAAAAGTATAAAAGCTAGGATCATGAAACTTCATGGGTGTATAGATGTCATCAAGGGGGAGTGCAGTGTACAAGAACCATAATTCTACCTGGCCCTTTTTATACGCCCGTCGAAGACGGGACGTATTATGGGATCACCCGTGGCGTCCGGGCGTCCGGCGGCGTCCACTTCTTTGTCCGGAGCATAACTCTATCACTTGAAGTCCAATTGACTTCAAACTTGGCAATTATATTCTTCTCATCATTGCGGAGTGCAGTGCACAAGAACCATAACTCTACCTGGCCTATTTTTTGAGTTATTGCCCTTTGTTGTTTTTCAGACTTGAATCTTGTCCGGAGTATATCTCTTAAAGTATTATAGCTAGGATCATGAAACTTCATGGGTGTATAGACCTCACCAAGGGGGAGTGCAGTGCACAAGAACCATAACTCTACCTGGCCTATTTTTTGAGTTATTGCCCTTTGTTGTTTTTCATACTAGAATCTTGTCCGGAGTATATCTCTTAAAGTATAATAGCTAGGATCATGAAACTTCATGGGTGTATAGATCTAACCAAGGGGGAGTGCAGTGCATAAGAACCATAACTCTACCTGGCCTATTTTTTGAGTTATTGCCCTTTGTTGTTTTTCATACTAGAATATTGTCCAGAGTTTATCTCTTAAAGTATAAAAGCTAGGATCATGAAACTTCATGGGTGTATAGATCTCACCAAGGGGGAGTGCAGTGCACAAGAACCATAACTCTACCTGGCCTATTTTTTGAGTTATTGCCCTTTGTTGTTTTTCAGAATTGAATCTTGTCCGGAGTATATCTGTAAAAGTATTATAGCTAGAATCATGAAACTTCATGGGTGTATAGATCTCACCAAGGGGAGGTGCAGTGCACAAGAACCATAACTCTACCTGGCCTATTTTTTGAGTTATTGCCCTTTGTTGTTTTTCAGACTTGAATCTTGTCCGGAGTATATCTCTACAAGTATAATAGCTAGGATCATGAAACTGCATGGGTGTATAGATCTAACCAAGGGGTAGTGCAGTGTACAATAACCATAAGTCTACCAGGCCTATTTTTTGAGTTATTGCACTTTGTTTTTTTTCAGACTTGAATCTTGTCCAGAGTATATCTGTAAAAGTATAATAGCTAGGATCATGAAACTTCATGGGTGTATAGATGTCATCAAGGGGGAGTGCAGTGCACAAGAACCATAACTCTACCTGGCCTATTTTTTGAGTTATTGCCCTTTGTCGTTTTTCAGACTTGAATCTTGTCCGGAGTATATCTGTAAAAGTATAATAGCTAGGATAATGAAACTACATGGGTGCAAAAAATATTCATTCAAAATAACCTCAGTTCTATTCAAACCCCCAGTTTATACTAAGCAGTGTGACGGGCGTATCTTGTGACAATTTGGCACCTTGTTTGAGTTATTGCCCTTTTTTTTTTATACTAGAATCTTGTCTTGAGTATATCTCTAAAAGTATAATAGCTAGGATAATGAAACTACATGGGTGCAAAAAATATTCATTCAAAATAACCTCAGTTCTATTCAAACCCCCAGTTAAAACTAAGCAGTGTGACGGGCGTATCTTGTGACAATTTGGCACCTTGTTTCACAATGTTTTCTCTATCATAAAATCACAGGCACATGAAAAGCAGGGATTAAACAGCAAAGGGTTAAAGTTGGTGTCTTCAACTCCTCTCAACTCAGAACAGTCAAACCAAATATTTTATTCAAATTGTCCATTTATAGGCTGATGAAAATCTGTGTTGGCGTAGGTGGGTATATGACTAGCTACCATATGTACGGTCGTTTCTGTTGATATGGTTGTTTATAATGATATATTGCAGTTTAGACTAGACTTCACTCCTCATCATCTGATCTGCTTTAACCTGCAATAACATAATGTACATCCATTTACCCTTGTCATACTGAATAAAAAATGTTGGAAAAATTGTGTTTTAAGATAGTGGACCCATTATACATGTAGTCCCACAACATTTCCAAAGTAATTAACAGTGTTAACTGAGGTTTTCTTATGACTTCATCAGGAAACCTTGGCCTACATTGTGAAAGATCTTGAGTTCTGAAATGTTGTGGAACTGCAGTCAACTCCCCTTTGATCCGCATCCCATATATTGACATTTTTTTTTAATGATACTAAATGGTTGGAAACAGATTAATACAATGCATTTTTCATTCGTTACAACAGAATGCTCGTTGTTACCCTGACACAAAGTCTTCGGAACTAAAGGGCAATATTCCTATATGTTGTTATTCAATACATTGACCCTCTTCCTTGGAAATCCCCAGTGAATATTTTTAACACTTTGGGCTAATCTGTTTATTAACAGTGAGTGTTTGTTTTTAGCTCACCTGAGCACGAAGTGCTCAAGGGAGCTATTGTGATCGATCGTTGTCCGGCGTCCGTCTGTCCATCTGTCCGTCTGTCCGTCTGTCCGTCGTGGCGTCAACTTTTTCTTTAAACGACATCTCCTCCTAAACTTATGGGTCAAAATCAACCAAACTTGGCAGAAATATTCCTTGGGTGGTCCCTTATGAAAATTGCTCAAATGGAAAGGATCCGTGCCATATCACGGGAAAAGGGGCCTTAATGACAAATTTCTTGTTTTCACTCTAGAAGCCACAAATATGGTTCAATCTTCATGAAACTTGGTCAGAATGTTTGTTAGGTCATGAGGATGAAGTCTATTGAAAATGGGAAGGATCCGTGCCATTTCACAGAAAAAGGCGCCTTAATGACAATTTTGTCAACAATATCTTTAAACGACATCTCCTCCTAAACTTATGGGTCAAAATCAACCAAACTTGGCAGAAATATTCCTTGGGTGGTCCCTTATGAAAATTGCTCAAATGGAAAGGATCCGTGCCATATCACGGGAAAAGGGGCCTTAATGACAAATTTCATGTTTTCACTGTAGAAGCCACAAATATGGTTCAATCTTCATGAAACTTGGTCAGAATGTTTGTTAGGTCATGAGGATGAAGTCTTTTGAAAATGGGAAGGATCCGTGCCATTTCACAGAAAAAGGTGCCTTAATGACAATTTTGTCAACAAAATCTTTAAACGACATCTCCTCCTAAACTTATGGGTCAAAATCAACCAAACTTGGCAGAAATATTCCTTGGGTGGTCCCTTATGAAAATTGCTCAAATGGAAAGGATCCGTGCCATATCACGGGAAAAGGGACCTTAATGACAAATTTCTTGTTTTCACTGTAGAAGCCACAAATATGGTTCAATCTTCATGAAACTTGGTCAGAATGTTTGTTAGGTCATGAGGATGAAGTCTATTGAAAATAGGAAGGATCCGTGCCATTTCACAGTAAAAGGCGCCTTAATGACAATTTTGTCAACAATATCTTTAAACGACATCTCCTAAACTTATTGGTCAAAATCAACCAAACTTGGCAGAAATATTCCTTGGGTGGTCCCTTATGAAAATTGCTCAAATGGAAAGGATCCGTGCCATATCACGGGAAAAGGGGCCTTAATGACAAATTTCTTGTTTTCACTCTAGAAGCCACAAACATGGTCCAATCTTCATGAAACTTGGTCAGAATGTTTGTTAGGTCATGAGGATGAAGTCTATTGAAAATGGGAAGGATCAGTGCCATTTCACAGAAAAAGGCGCCTTAATGACAATTTTGTCAACATATCTTTAAACGACATCTCCTCCTAAACTTATGGGTCAAAATCAACCAAACTTGGCAGAAATATTCCTTGGGTGGTCCCTTATGAAAATTGCTCAAATGGAAAGGATCCGTGCCATATCACGGGAAAAGGGACCTTAATGACAAATTTCTTGTTTTCACTCTAGAAGCCACAAATATGGTTCAATCTTCATGAAACTTGGTCAGAATGTTTGTTAGGTCATGAGGATGAAGTCTATTGAAAATAGGAAGGATCCGTGCCATTTCACAGAAAAAGGCGCCTTAATGACAATTTTGTCAACAATATCTTTAAACGACATCTCCTCCTAAACTTATGGGTCAAAATCAACCAAACTTGGCAGAAATATTCCTTGGGTGGTCCCTTATGAAAATTGCTCAAATGGAAAGGATCCGTACCATATCACGGGAAAAGGGGCCTTAATGACAAATTTCTTGTTTTCACTCTAGAAGCCACAAATATGGTCCAATTTTCATGAAACTTGGTCAGAATATTTTTTAGGTCATGAGGATGAAGTCTATTGAAAATGGGAAGGATCGGTGCCATATCACAGGAAAAGGCGTCTTAATGACAATTTTTTGGTTTACTCTCTAGAAGCCACAAATATGGTCCAATCATCATGAAACTTTGTCAGAATGTTTGTTAGGTCATGAGGATGAACTCATTTGAAAATGGGAAGTATACATGCCATATCACAGGAAAAGGGGCCTTAATGACAATTTTCTCGTAAGAGCTCCAAACGCCACAAATATAGTCCAATCTTCAAGAAACTTGATCAAAATGTTTGCCAGGTCACAAGAATGAACTCTGTTGAAAATGGGAAGGTTCATGCCATATCATAGGAAATGGAGTCTTAATGATAATTTACTTGAAATATCAGGTGAGCGATTTAGGGCCCTCAGGGTCCTCTTGTTTTATACTAGAGTGCAATTATAAGGGATTTTCTGCTTTGGCAATTTATCAAAGATAATACGATCCACAAATTATCCCTAGACAATTTACCTTTTAATAGGTTACCATTAGCATGATACTGTTGTAACTTATTTGCAAAATGAGAATACATGCACACTTCACATTCAAAGAGAAATATTTGATGGCCTTTTAATCAGCCTTTTAATGGCAAAAATGGTAGGTATATTGTCAATTCATCTGTAGCATTTGCAACAAGAGCCATGTCAGACATGGCCATCCCCTGCCGTAAAAGTTTGATAGTGAACTAAAGCCTAATAGATTAAGGATTCTTTTGTACTTTAAGAGAGTGACCCCCTACAAATTCTAGGTCTTTAAAATAACAAAGGGCAAAGACTGGAAAATTATGAAAGCTAGAGTTATAGTTAAAGTTTCAAGTTGATAGCTTTTAAACTTAAGGACATATGCTCCAGACAAAATCTAAGTATTAAAGAATTAAGGGCAATAACTCCAAAATTATGCAACAAGAGTTGTAGTTCGTGTGCACTGAACTTCTCCTCTATGAGATCTATCCACCCATAAAGTTTCAAGTTGATGGCTATTATACTTGAGGAGATATGCTCCAGACAAAATCTAAGTATAAAAAATTACAAAGGGCTATAACTCCAAGATTATGAAAGCAAGAGTTATAGTTCTTGTGCACTGCACTTCTCCTCCAAAAGATCTAACCACCCACAACGTTTCAAGTTGATGGCTACTATACTTGAGGAGATATGCTCCAGACGAAATCTAAGTATTTAAAATAACAAAGGGAATTAACTCCAAAATTATGCAAGCAAGAGTTGAAGTTCTTGTGCACTGCACTTCTCCTTCATGAGATCTATCCACCCATAAAAGTTCAAGTTGATAGCTATTATACTTTAGGAGATATGCTCTGGACAAGTTCAGTGATGGTACCTCTGAATGACGGAACCTAGGAATGACGGACAGAGACCATTACTATTTCTCTTCGCCAAAATCAGCGGGGGATAATAAGTCAAAACATATTGCTTGAATTAGATTGCGTAGATCTCAGTCTATCATATATCAACAAGGAACCAAATTCTCTTTGGACCAAAACAAATCAGATTACAAACCGGCAAATAAATTTATTTCCTTAGGCCAGTTGTCATGTAATTTTTGAAAGAGTATTAAAGGTATAATTACATGTCTTATTTTGGTGTATGCTGTGTGTTTTAACAGAATCATATTTAAGTGATCTCAATACACCAACATTTTCATTAGAACAACATTTTTTCTGGGAACTAACATGGTCCTTATTATTGGAGTTGACTGTATTCAGGTCCTCTTCCTTAATCAGATTACTGAAAACAATGGTTGCACTAACTGAGAGACAGTAATTATTTTGAAAAAAACATTTTTTCACACTTATCTGGCTTTAAAAGGCAAATCAGGTAGTATAGACTAGGATCAGACTACACATAATGTTATGTGCAGCCTGATCTTTGTCTGCCACCTGCCAAAGCAGGAATATCCCTGGTTCAGCATGACAAGGGTTCAATATTAGTGATCAACTCTGTGTATTGGATGACAAAGTTGCCAAAACTGTTTGCAAATTATACCCTGCTTTCAAACAAGTGCATGTGCAAAGCTGGGTATATATTGCAAACAGTTTTCACCCTTTGTCACCCTGAATGTAGGGTTGGTATAACAACAAACACATGGGTGTGCCAGTGTCAAAGTTTTCGCACCACGAAGACAACAAGGACGCCAAGGCTCTAGCAATAACTAGCACTTTTTGCCAAGCAAATTCAAAACTATTCAAAAAAGTGTAATCAAAGCTGTCCATGAATGTAGGAGTTTGTGTTGACAAGGATTTAAACATACATCATGTAGGTCTCTTTTTCATGACAAACCATAGTGTGGTATGAAATCAAGGATTAAAATAACTTAAATAAGACCATTGTTAAATAAAATCAAAATATTTTATTATAACATAGAAATAAACCAAGATCTGAGATAGTCCAGTTTATATTGAATACGAAAAGACTATGAAATAAATGAAAATAACTACAGATTAAATATTTCAATGAATTTCAAACAAAAAACTTGTTCAAAGGTTTTTAAAATGCCAAATACATTGTACATTGTATCATAAGAATCCCTTGGATTTATTACACAAATAACAAAATACATTATTTTACATAAGCATATATCAAACACATTTTCAAAAACCTTAACATTTTTCCCAAATGTTCTTCAAAAAAATTGCATTATGATCATTAAAATACTAAAGAAGTCAGAAAGATTGAGCTAATCTATTACAAGAGGACCCTGAGGGCCCTTAATCGCTCACCTGATATTTCAAGTAAACTATCATTAATACTCCTTTTCCTATGATATGGCATGAACCTTCCCATTTTTAACAGAGTTCATTCTTGTGACCTGGCAAACATTTTGATCAAGTTTCATGAAGATTGGACTATATTTGTTGCGTTTGGAGCTCTTACGAGAAAATTGTCATTAAGGCCCCTTTTCCTGTGATATGGCACAGATACTTCCCATTTTCAAATGAGTTCATCCTCATGACCTAACAAACATTCTGACAAAATTTCATGATGATTGGACCATATTTGTGATGGACAGACGGACGCCGGACAACGATCGATCACAATAGCTCCCTTGAGCACTTCGTGCTCAGGTGAGCTAAAAAGACCACACAAATGATCCTAATTCAACAATATTACAGAATAATTTTCTAGGGCCAGTGCAGTACTGTTGTAAGTGCCTATAAATATATAAGCACTCACAATAGTGTTGCATTGACCCTTGAGATACTCATTTCAAGTTGATAAAATTTCAAAAATATTTATTTTAATGGGTACAAAACAATGTGGAAAATGGATTAATTTTTGAGGGGTAAGAGCAAGACTGATGTAAGTGCCTAAAAATATATAGGCACTTACAACAGTTTTGCATTGATCCTTGAGATATTTATTTCAAGTTAATTAAAATTCAAAAATATTTGTTTTAATAGGTACAAAACAATGTGGAAAATGGATTTATAAAGGAACTCTTAACATACAAAAAAAAATTATTGACATAATAGAAAACTGTGGTAATGTGGAAACTAATAATGCGTTCACCTAGGCCCTGTCAGTTGGACCAAAAACATCGTAAACACAGCCTTATTCAAGCAGAAATGAAGTTTTTGTCACCCACTGAAAATATCTCAAATAGCATATCTACTTATTGTGAAAAATTACTGTTTTACTTTATGTTGAAATCTGTGCTTAAATATAGGGGTAATGGCCGCAACAAACATTTTGTATTTTAAACCCTTGTCATGCTAAACCAAGAAAATATCTTGCTTTGACAAGATGTAAAGACAAAGATTAGTCTGCACAAAAGTTCAATCTATCTTGGTCTATATCAACCGGGTTTATTAGTCCCATACCTGGGAAAGCCAAAGGGGACAATAGGTTTGCGCTCCGTCCGTCTGTCCGTCCCTCCCTCTGTCTGTCAGTCTGGATTACAGTTTTCCGGACTTTTTTTCTTAACCCTTGGAGATATTGAGCTGATTTTTGGTATGTGAGTCCGCATCAATGAGTTTCAGAACAAATTCCAGTTTGGTTCCAGTCCATTGATTTTTGTGGAAGATACGGATGCTGGACTTAGAAATTACCAGGAAATTTCAGTTTTCCGGACTTTTTTTCTTAACCCTTGGAGATATTGAGCTGATTTTTGGTATGTGAGTCCGCATCAATGAGTTAAGAACGAGTTTGAGTTTGGTTCCGGTCCATTGATTTTTGTGGAAGATACGGATGCTGGACTTAGAAAATTACCAGGAAATTTCCGGATTTTTTTAATCCTCAGAGATATTGAGCTGATACATAAAATCTGATACAACAAATATTTTGGAGAGGTACTTATACCTTTATCACCAAAAAAGATACTGCTCTCGGGATATATATATAAATCCGGTAGGGGACTTTGTATTGCCATGCAATACTTCCGAATGCTTATTTAACTTATAAACCAGATTTTATTTCCTGAAAATAGATACTTACTGGTACTTATAATTAGCATTTCTTTCAAATAGAAAATCTGTTTGCTTAGCATATGCAATATGAAAATACTAGTTTGAATCCTGTAACTGAAAAGTTTGTATTAAATACAAATTTGTGCAAACTAATCTTTACTACTGTTTGTTCTTTAGCACATAAGTCTTGAAAACCAATTTATTTCAATAGTTAGTAAATGTGGGTTCGACATTGGTTTATTTTCAGGCATACTTCAATTGCATACTTTTTGTTCGAAAGACTATGTTTATTAAGTTATATCCCCACTAAATATTCATTAGAGCACATTAGTATGCCTTATTTTAAGACAAAGGATATTCATGAGAAAACTAGCAATATACATGCTACATATGTTAGTGACTATGTAAGCCATATACCATGTTAATACTGAACACAAAACAGAGCAACATACAATACAGTGTAAGCAAGAAACTTTCTGATTAACACTTCTAGATAAATTCAGCAAACAGAAATATATGTGACCCGTCACGCAAAAAAGGACCATCTCAGTAGTGTGTAAAGTGTTGACCCTAGTCAGACTGTGCAGACTGACTTGGGTAGAAACTTTTCGCACTGGACCTATTTTCTGAATCTACAATAATCAATCTACCTTACTGTCAAAGAATTTATGAAATGCGACCTCTGGTTTGCCTGTACAAAGACCAATCTCTTTTTCAAATATTTATTCAACAGAGTTCCTAGATTGTCCCTACTCGCGTGACAGGTCACATATGAGAAAACTCTATATATGTGACCTATCTAGGAAGAAGGATGGTTTTAGAAGTGCGAAAATAATTACCCTAGTCTAACTGCATTGGCTAACAAGCTGCAACCTTCTAGTCTTTGGCATTTCAAGTATCTTTTATGGTCATCCTTATTTATTATTCACTCATTACTGGAATCCAAACTATATTCAAGAGTTAATCTGTTTTCCCTTTTCCCAGAGGGTCAAATATTTAAAGAATTATTAAGTCTTGATGAAAACTATAATTTCAGTTTATGTATAGGTATATACAGGTATTTAATGAACAACCAGAATGGATGTCAATGGGAAACTCATATGGAGCCAAAATATGCTGACTATTAAATGTGACCTTTATCTACAGTTTTTAGAATTTTTCATTTAATTCAGTCAAAAACCCTAATGATTACTAAATTAAGATATGAACATCTAATATCACGTCTTAGGGCAAAAACATCTTTGACTGATATCAATTCTTTCTTTGAAGTTTGAATCAAATCCCTCCATTTGTAACTGAAAAACTAGAGGACACAAAAAAATGGACATTTTCACAGCCTTAATACAGTCAAATGCCAATGGACCGTAACCAAAACAGGATGTGCCAACCTTTGAGTGATACTTGGTCTTTCTGTGAAGTTTGAATCAAATCCCTCCATTTGTTGCTATGAAATTGAGAGCACTAAGTTTGAATAAAAGAACAGACAGACTTTCATATTGGCTGTCTCCTATAAACCCCTAAAACCTAGTTTTGAAGGGTATTATAAAAATACTCACTCTATCCCTTGAATGTACTATAAATAAACTAGACTGTTGCAAAGAGGACTAATATGCCCCTACAAAAGCTTGTCAATAATAAGCCATTTTCCATCAAAGGGCAACAACTGTCAAAAGTCAATGGATCGTAACCAAAATTTTACTTGCACATCTCCTCCTGATACTGATCACAAAGTTTCAATGCAATCTGCCCGTTAGTTGCTGAGAAATTGAGCGAACAGAAAATGCTACAGATGGACCAAATGAAATTCTAGTGCACAATATTTCAGAAACATGAGGACACTTATGGTCTTAAATTGCTCACCTGAGTCTCTATGACCTCTTGGACATCACATGGATAAGAATGAGAATATATCAGTAATGCCTTGGACGGTTTTCAGATTTGTACTCACAGATTTCCTACTTTGTTTCTAAGGCAGTCGTAAATTTTGGATGCACATGAGCTGAGCCCAAGTATATGATCCTAATTGCATGATATGAACAATTTGGAATAGAAAAATTTAAACCAAGGTAAAAATTTCTAGCTGTCTATTTTAATACTACAGGTTTAGAAGGAGGAGATGTTTAAAGAAATTGAGGACATTGAATGTCACATGACTGACATTGATGATCACATATAGCTCACCTTGAGCATGAAGGTTAGCTAAAATTAACAAAAATAAAACAGTGCATGATATACACACAAGTTTGCAAGTGCTGAACACATCCCTTTGAATAAAAAGACACTAATAAAATAGAATAAACGTTAGTTAAAAGCACTACTTTCTGTATATCATTCCTGTAATCAGGATAACCAATTGATTGCCAGCACCTTTCTCTTGAAACAATTATACCATATTTTTGCTAATATGGGCATACTACCAAATAGTAGCCCCCCACACTGTTGACTGAGAAACACCAAATTCAGTAAGTTTAGCTTACTTCAAATGTTGGAAATGTCACACACTGGCTCATATGATAATATAATTCTATCAGCACTGTTAAGTCGGTACAATTACTAAGGTACTTACAACAGCACTGTTATCCTGAACTTGGGGCTGGTATAACATTGATTCAAATCACGATCTTTTAACATAATCAAACTCCAAAGCTTTGAAAAAATCTAAAATGTTCTTTGGATAAAAGACAACACTATTTGACAGTAATATCTTAGTCACATACTTTTATAAATATCCTCAGTGAGTGATCGAAACTTGTTACTACAGCTGTGTTCTAGCTGTGATAATAATGTTTAATTGGACTGAAAAACATGAGTGTCTCCATAAGCTTAATAAGTATTGAATATAAAGCAAAATTACTTGCTTTTTTGAATGTTTAAGTAGTTTTCTATCAAATTAGGGGGAAAATCATCCCTTTCCAATTAAATCATAGGCCAATTTCTATTATTTTCTTTTTTATCTTTATCATAACGCAAATTTTACCAATCCATACAAATACCTTGAGTTCAAGCATCAAGTAGTAAAATCCATTTTTTCCTTTATCCCCCTACCCACCCCTCCCCAAGAAAGTATATGCATGTGACTTGAGTTATAACAATGATGTGTAATGTTCTACAATGATTATGACACAAAGTCTGAGTCAAGCAGAGGCATGCACTACAGCACAACGATCATTGTCACCTGGAAGCACAGGATCCGGACTGGCCACTCTGACTGGTTCCTATACTCAAGGAAGAAAACCCACTGGTACTTGACTGTATACTTGACATAGATCCTCTGAAAAACATCAGTCAACATAATTCGTAGGGTCTGTGCAACACTATTGTAAGGGCCTATATATCAATAGGCACATACAATAGTGTTGCGCTAACCCCTTGATTATCATTATATTTACCTTCTTGACAACAGTAATGATGAAATTAAACTAATGTCTGAATTTCACAACCAGACATAAGTTTCATGAAACCATTTTAATTGCCTTGTTGAGACAAGCTGTCAATGGACAAATGACTTAAGCAATATAAACACTCATTAATAATGAGCTGACTGTTGAACTCCACCAATTTTTGCCTTTTTGTTTTAATCAATTGCATGGAGGGGCAACTTAAATTGTTGTAACTTAAAAGCTGTAGTTATGATGTAAAGGTTGACCTCTATTGATAAGCTCTTAGTTTTGTGTTGATTACTATTTATTTTGCAGATAATTGATTGACTGAATGGAGTTTTATGTTGCTTTTAACATTTTTTCACTAATATCACAGAGGCTGGAGCACCTCAGGGTCCAAAGAATTCAGAACAAGATGTGTTTGTGAAACACGAATGCCACCGGAACAGCATTTTTTTAAAGTTTGACCTTGACAGTTGACCTTGACCTTGTCACATGACCTTGACTTTGGTGTACAGCTTTGTATGTCGAGGCAAAGGTTACGTTTTCGGGTTAAGTTTTCGGACAGACAGACAGACAGACGTATGGACAGATGGACGGACAGACAGACGGACACGAGTAAAAAAATATGCCCCCCGATCTCTCGATACGGGGCATAAAAATGCACTCGTCCTGCAGGGCAAGGGACTTGAAAAAGTAATGTCACTTGCCCGCCAATAGGTCTAAGAATCTTTGGAGAACATGTTTTGTATCTGGAAACAACATCTTGAATGGCGGACAAAATGAAAGTACAAAATTTAGCAACATCCAAAACTTAATTCCGGGTCATAAATACCGGTAAAATGATCGGTACAAGTGATGTAAAACTCTTTCGTAGACACACAATACCATGGATTTTTCAGGTAAAATTCTATGATTGTGGCTATATGCCACAAAAGATGTAGCAGATCCTTTCTTTTTTATTTTTGATAGTTTCCTTAATTGCCAGATTGATTAGTGTTTACGAAGATCGGGCACCGGGTTATATCATGCGAAAACCGGAAGTTTTATTTTTAGAAATCACAGTACATGACTGTTTACAGTTGCGAACTTCTGTCACCATGCACTTTTTTGAAGCGTCTATTCTGTATTTTATCTGTTTTTATCCTGACACTATACATAATTATCTTATGCCATATATTCTTCACTCGTCCGTAAGGACGACTGCCTTAGAATTCCCACTCGTCCTCCGAGACTTCTTACTTGTAAATACGGTTCACAGTAAATTCGGCCTGTGAATAACTCAGCCCGTCAACTCAGCCCGTTTACGGCCCGTCAACTCGGCCTGTTTATATATTATATATAGGTACATGTATGACAATGCAACGTAAATGTTTTGGGGACCTCATGTGCTTTTTTATGTTAATAACCACTCGTTAAAAAGGTTTTTAATAATAATCTTATTTTACTATTATATGGCATTTGTGTCAATATGAGATAATATATATATATATAATCAAATACTTAAATCACCTTTTATTCAAATTTATTTTTCACATTATTTTTTTCTAAGCACAAAAGAAATTGACAAGTTATATGGGTATTAAATATGAAGATAGTAGATTTTAGTCATCAATTGTGAATTTGCACCTCCTTTAAGTACATTGTACACATTGATTAACTATCTGATAAGAGTGCTTATATATCCATTTACTAGGCTAAACACTATATAAGTTTTACACAGGCCGAGTTTTACAGGGGCCGAGTTTTTAACAGGCCGAGTTGACAGGACACCGTAAATACGAGCGGACGAGTGGATTCTTTGGACCCTGCACCTAACAATGGCTTCCTGGTATTTCTCTCACCAGTACAACCATCACATCCTTTCCTAGCCTCCAGCTGCTATCTCAAATAGGTCTACGATTATCAGCCTATTGGTGAGAGAGAATTAATCGGAAAGAATGAGTGCTGCTGTCGGAGATCTAATCCGGGACCTCAAGATTGACAGTCTGACACATTACCAACTGTGCTATGACGGCGGTATTTTGCAGATAAAAAAAATTGAATATTTGAAGGGTGAGTAAGGACATAGGTCAAGTGGCAGAGCCTACAATCCTTTAATTCTATTCAATAACCACAATAACATATGGCATGTTCTTAATACATGTAATCTTATTCCCCCCAAAACGGCAATTTTCTTAGAAGTTTCTTTTTGATAACTGACCCTTGACTTTGTCAGATGACTTTGACCTCTTTTTTAGAGGAACCTTATTGATAAATATGAGCAATGTCACATAAATAGTGTTCAAGAACCTCAAGTTTTTGAAAATATTCAGTTGATATGTAATATTGACCTTGGCATACATATATATCAAGCACCATGAGATTTAATACATAGTACACAAGCCATGTATCTGAAATGTGCTCAAAGTATTAGAAATGCCAAGTTTTAGTCAATTTTTGAAGACAGATTAACAAAATATAGATACACAGACAAATAACAGTAAAATAATATGATCCCATCTCTTGACATGGTAGGATAAAACTATTGTCTGATTGCAATATTCAAGACAATACAGAATACCTCATGGTTTCTGCAATAAACAGTTCAAGCTGTTCAAGTATTACCTGAAGGCCTCAGACTGCAGTAGTTCTGTGTAGTACATGACTCTAGATTTGTGAGTGGCTAGTGGAAAGTCAAAGGAAGCTTTTGTAGAATCAAAGTACTTCCATTGTAGAATATAACTCCCAGAAACACTGGTCACGTGAGATCCCTACAATAGAATAGTTTATTAGCTTTAAATGAATTTTTCTCTTAACCCTTTCCTGTTTTACAAAATTTTGGACCTGTCCAAATTCAAAGGTTTTGCAGACGAAAATTTAAAGTGGATTTGATTTGAAAAATAACCATTCTGTAGGGTAGAAAATAGTGTGGAAAAAGAAGAAATTGCTTGTCAGAAGCAATTTCTTCTTTTCTCACAATGTTTTCTCAATCATAAAATCATAAAATCACAGACACGTAAAAAGCAGGGATTAAACAGCAAAGGGTTAACCCTTGTAATGCTGAACCCTGGATATCCCTACTTTGGCAGGAGGCGTAGACATGGATCAGCCTGCACATATATGCAGGCTGATCTAAGTCTACACCTCCTGCCTGTCTTTTTTTAACAAAGAATAGTCATCAGACTTTAGTTGAAGATAAATATTTGCAAACAGTTTCATCTTTCAGAGCCTTCAGCATTTTGATTTGAGGACAATTTTTCAAATATTTTTATTCAGCATGATAAGGGTTAATATTAATAGCACAAAGCTTCATGAAATACTACAAATAATTTTTATCATTTGAATCTCTTTTTTGATGTTCTGTGACTTTTTCAAGCTATCTTGATACTTACCATAATCACTTAAAATACATAGGTATCTCTTCTAATGTAAAATAGAATATCTTAATGTTTTCTAATGGATTATCAGGGCTTCTTGGTCACTTGTCACATAAAATTTTTCTGCAAAAGCAGTTAAATAAGACAAAAGATTTACATCTGGCTTCTGATTATTCCACACTTTTGGGAAGCATCTAAGCAGGGCATTTTTTTCAAATGAAGTCATCACCCTGCCACATGTGAAATGACCTTTATAAGAATAACAAAGGCTCCATTTTACTAGTTGCCATGCCACTCGTGAAATAAGCCTTCAGTTGCAACGTTCATGCTGCCGATTGCCAAATTCGCAAATGGCGAAAAAAAAGTTAATTATGGCTCCAATTTTTTTCATTTGGCGAAAATACATGGCGTCAAAGAAAAAGACAATCCATTTCTATTGAGACAAACCTGAATTTTCCTCCAAATATATAATCTAGTCATTGTCAATCCAGTCAATTGACACGTGACAAACACATTTCCTTATCCAATTACTTTTTAATGGACAGATTACTCAATTGCATAAGGCAAGCAAGCAGCTCATTGGATGATCTCCGATATTAATTTTTCGTAAGTGGGCGTGACCTAATCACACCCCATCCTGAGTAATTGTGTTGGTAGAATTTTAACAGAGCAATTATTTCACACTCACATACACATATGCGCATTATGTATGTCAAAAAACCATCACACTTGTCACCTTTAACATTTTTCTGACCTAAATATTTATCTAAATTTGTCTATTATGCTCTGACTAATTTTGATAGTTTTACCCTCGGCAGCTGTTCCGTGATTCAAGATCCGAAAAATGCTAGTGAAATTTATATTCACATAGACTAAAGGTGGTATTGAAGATTCTGCACATAATTTTTGAAAGATTTAAGTAAAATTAGTTTAATTTCACCCAATAATTACAATTCTTTCTGTTCAATAATCACACAGATGAAATTTATTTTCTGTACATTTGTACCCTAAAAGTTTCGACACATCAGGTTTAGAAACGAATGTATCTATATCAACACTACGCTATTTTCTTAAAAAAAATATAAGTGTTTTGTCAGTAACACTTTCTTCCCAAATGCATTTTCAAATCAAAGCACTGAAGTTACTGATGGAAGATTACACAATTCGGCTTTCTTGTTTTACAAAGCTATATGGTAGTTGAGACATTTTAAATTTTATTTTGGAATGGAATTATTCCATAACTTTTTTTAGTCAAAACCATTTAATTTAAAACAAAAGGAAAATCAGAATAATTTACTAGGCACATTGCAACAACACAATAACTAATAAAAACAATTAATTTCTTTAAAAATCTGAACAAACAGGAGCCTAATTTAACTTGGCACACAGACTCATTAATTTGGCCCAAACTATGACCCATTTGGCCCCAACTTTTTTCATTTGGCGAAAATGATGGCGACAACTTTTTTCAAGCCAGGGAGAACCCTGAGTTGTTCAAACAACGAAAGATATATCCATCTTATATCAAAACAATACAACTATTCTCTTTATCTTCTTACTTGCACACTGTCCCCATCATGACAGATCTGTGGAGGTTCTACAATACTAAGATTGTTGTCTACTTGCATGGTTTTGTCTATATACTGCCTATACGAGGCCTGGCCCCTGCCTTTATGGAGAATAAATCTTTGAAAAAGATTGCAGAGAATGAAGAAATTGATTTATACAAGTCTTGGCTCCCACCTTTATGGAGAATAAATCTTTGAAAAAGATTGCAGAGAATGAAGAAATTGCTTTATACAAGTCTTGGCTCCCGCCTTTATGGAGAATAAATCTTTGAAAAAGATTGCAGAGAATGAAGAAATTGCTTTATACAAGTCTTGGCTCCCGCCTTTATGGAGAATAAATCTTTGAAAAAGATTGCAGAGAATGAAGAAATTGCTTTTTACAAGTCTTGGCTCCCGCCTTTATGGAGAATAAATCTTTGAAAAAGATTGCAGAGAATGAAGAAATTGCTTTATACAAGTCTTGGCTCCCGCCTTTATGGAGAATAAATCTTTGAAAAAGATTGCAGAGAATGAAGAAATTGCTTTTTACAAGTCTTGGCTCCCGCCTATATGGAGAATACATGTTTGAAAAAGATTGCAGAGAATGAAGAAATTGCTTTATACAAGCAATTTCTTCATTGTCTACAAGGCTTTCTTCCCCAAAACACAACCACTTTTAAAAATTCATCAACTAAACATGATGGTCTGCAATTTCTTTGATATAAGACCACTTTTGTGGTTTGGTAATAAAATTGAGATACAGACATAATCTTCTTACTTGCACACTATCCCCGTCATGACAAATCTGTGGAGGCTCAACAATACTGAGATCCTTCCCTACTTGCATGGTTTTATCTATATACTGCACACTGCCTATACTAGCCCCGGCCCCACTTATATGATGGGTATGCTGTATGTCACTACTCAGTGAGTTCTTTGATCTGAACACAGTAAATGTTACGTCTCCTTTCAATATGTCAAAGTCCCAAGTTATCACACTACCCCTCTGAGGAACTTGTATTAATACCTGAAAGATAAATTCAGGGGTCAGCACAAAACTATTGGAAGTGCCTATGATTAAATAGGCACTTACAATAGTTTTGTTGTAAACCCTCATAATTGATGACATCTTTCAATATCTTGATTGAATACCATTAAGTAACTTTTTAAGCAGAATATCCTTGATATAAGTGGATGCATGGACTTAACTAAAACCAGATGCATTCGTAGAATACTAATGCCATCATAAAGGCAATTTTTTAGAAGTTTGACCTTTGCTATAGACTTTGACCTTGTTGGATAACCATGACCTTAAACTTTAAAGATGTGTATTGATGAGAGGAACCTTCATGCATGATATGAACATTTTAACCTGATGAGTGTTGAAGTAAGAAGAATATTTCTAGTTCCCAAGATAAGTTTTTGTAGACAAACAGACACACAGATGGAGAGACAGACAGACACTGTAAAACAATATGCCTCTTATCTATCGATGTGGAGCCATAAAAATATTGTGAAGTATTGATTTCATGTGTACCAATAGATGTTGATTATTCATATTAACCCTTGTCATGCTGAATAAATTTTGGCTATAAATTTTCATCAAAATCAAAGGGCAAAAAGCACTGAAAGTCCCAACAGTAGGTCTATTTTTACTTGAAAAACTAAATCTATTAACAATTCTGGTTTGAAAGTGGGAAACAGGAATTGTAGACTAACATCAGACTGCACATTTGTGCAGGCTGATGTTTGTCTATAGCTCCTGCCAAAGCAGGAATATTCCGGGCTCAGCATGACAAGGGTTAATCTGGACCCGCCATCAATTGTGCCATCAAGTCATAAGTCATAACATGATATTCACTAATATGGCCCATGTTGTCATCACAAATGTATTATAATCACTGCTCATGAAAGTAATTCAAAATATGTAACATATTGATGGCTCAGCGCTAAACAGTTGTAACTGCCTTTAAACATATAGGCAGTTACAACTGTTTCCCACTTAGCCGTCATTATGTATCTTCTTCATCTCTGTAGTCTTATACCACTTATGTGTCAACGATTCATCAGTAAAAGACGAATCAAATACATTTATGTTACAAACGGTTCTACCTCATTTGGGTAATCTTTAACCACAGTTGTTGTATTATATAGGCTGTCGGCTCCCTGCAATGGAGGGTTTTCTAATGCTTTCTCATTGTATTCTTCTCTGTAGAGAGATTTAGGAACCAACTGGCCTTCAGGAACA
This sequence comes from Fragum whitleyi, assembly GCA_948146395.1. Classification (NCBI taxonomy): domain Eukaryota; kingdom Metazoa; phylum Mollusca; class Bivalvia; order Cardiida; family Cardiidae; genus Fragum; species Fragum whitleyi. The sequence goes on along the minus strand of OX411545.1, from coordinate 45,030,180 downwards.
TCACACTGAAACAAATATTTTAGAATGTATTTTCACATTGACAATTTAGAAAAACTTTATGTTTTAATTAAATTTTCCAATCTGGCAAGTTGAATTTGGACAAGTAGAAATTTTGTATCCAGGTAACCGAGATTTTGTTACCCATGGGTACCCGGGTACCTGATGATTCTCGGCCATATATATATATATAATACATACTTAGTGTTTTGTATGAAATAAAAATCTAATGAGGTTGGGAGAATTGATAGTTGTCGAGGCTCTGCCGAGACAATTATCAATTCTCACAACCGAGTTAGATATTTTTTTCATACAATACACCAAGTACGTATTATATTTATCTTTTAACCTCTATTTTTCTTCTTTTCGTCGATCTTTCTAACTGAAATGCAAGTTTCTCAAAATAGCCACATTATATTATTGTTCTGAAAATAACTATGTGATGTCATAAAAAATATCAAATGGGTTGTTATCACACAGATATTTGTATAGTTTTAACCCTTTCCTGTTTTACAAAATTTAGGACCTGTCCAAATTCAAAGGTTTTGCAGACGAAAATTTAAAGTGGATTTAATTTGAAAAATAACCATTCTGTATGGTAGAAAATAGTGTGGAAAAAGAAGAAATTGCTTGTGAGAAGCAATTTCTTCTTTTTTCATAATGTTTTCTCAATCATAAAATCACATGCACGTAAAAAGCAGGGATTAAACAGCAAAGGGTTAAGATAACTTTTTTTATCAACTTAATACAAAGGTGGATCCAGAATTCCTGTAAGGGGGTCGAACATACAAATTCCAACAAGTTTTAAAGGGACATAGGTGTTTCGAGTCTAATACGGAGCAAGGACTCTTAATACTTTCTAATATAAGTCTGTAGGACCATCTGGAAAATAACTTCACAAAAAGAATTAAAGAGAGTAAAAAAGATTTAGTCAATCACAGCAAAAACCTTGTAAAATTAGTCACCTAATTCTTTTATATAGATACATTATTTTTTGAAATTGTGTTTATGATTTCTCTTAATTTAGATAAATCAAAACTGAGATATCAGTTCCTGGGTTTCAAATCTTATAAAGATACTCAAGGAAAGTATGCCATACTGGACACAATTTGTTTCTCTTGAAAAATCTTTTTTAATGTGTAAAAGCTGTGTCCATTTCCAAAATTTAATTGTTAACCATATATTATGATCATTCAGCAGATTGTAAAATACTAAATTAATTTTCAATGCATTTTTTGAGTACCAGTGTAAGAAAACAGGCTACATGCCATAGCAAAAACAAAGATGCAGATCAGCTGTGCAGTAATTGTGCATCTGATCAGCAATTTAGTTTTTGCTATGTGGCTAATTATATCTCTACTTTCTCTCCACATTTTCATACCTTAACCCTTTCCTGTTTTACAAAATGTTAGACCTGTCCAAATTCAATGGTTTTGTAGATCAAAATTCAAAGAGGATTTTATTTGAAAAATAACCATTCAGTATGTTAGAAAATGGTGTGGGGAAAGAAGAAATTGCTTCTGTTAAGCAATTTCTTCTTTTTTCACAATGTTTTCTCAATCATAAAAACACAGGCACGTAAAAAAAACAGGAATTATACAGGAAAGTGTTAAACCATCTCCCCTGGTTGTAAAGCCTTATATGTACCAAACATGATCAGAAACTGAGTGTCACAGACATGGATGCCCCCACAAATACTTGACTTTTACCTTTGACCAAATTGACCTTCACCCCTGACCTTGCATCCTGACAATCCTCTCGCATGAATCTAATACTCAGCCAGAGGGACAACTGTGCTAAGTTGTTTTGATATTTATCTATAAATGTAGAAGTTATGCTGCAGACAAGAATGGGACACACGCACATACCATTCGGAACATCACTCGGCCATTTCCAGAAACTGCAATAGACCTCAGATGTATGTAAGGCGAATGGGTATGTAAGAAAATTGTGCATTTTGTTAGGCAGAAAGAGTGTAAGAAAATCTAGAGCGGAAACAACCGGCGTTATCTTTAGATGTTTATCTTTTACAGTAAATAACGGCTGAAAAATCTTAATTTTTTGTGAGTGATGAATCATTCTCAAAAAATTAAGATTTTTGAGCCGTTATCTAAGAATCTAAAGATATTTATGTAAGGATACGATAGTTTAACTTCAGTGAGTTAAACGAGTAGCGTTGGCGACGTCGCCAATGTTTTCACCCAAAGTTTCGAGGGCTAACGCAATTTTAACTGACGTCATCAGGTTTTTCCAAGGTTTTCCCGTATTTTTTAAAAATAGTCTGTCTATGTACATCCGTGGTTGATTGAGGGATTGGCCAAGTGGTGTTCCGAATGCCACACATACATACACCAATTTCATGGCTGGATCAGAAAAAAATTACAAAAGGAATACCCCATTTTTGTACTTACATAACACTCTCCACCCAGGAAGTCTGGAATATATTTCTTTTCTATAAACTCAACAAGTCCACCATTTTCTTGATAATCTTTTCCTCCATAAATCATAAACTTTTGGCGAGTATTTTCATCAATAAAAGGTGATATAAGTGTCCACAACACAGGGAAGACTCTAGGTGCTCTGACTATCAACAACCTTCCCATAGTTTCAGGATAGTTTGCCTCGACAATCTCGATGATTCGTAATAATGCCCGTATACCTGGTCGCCACAAATGTCTCATGCTGAGTCCCTCTAGATCAACTATACAGGTGCATGCACTGAAACAAAGAAGAGTAATAATTTGAAATTGTGTGATAAAAGATACATTTTAGTCTGAAGCTAATTCCATTTTTATGAATTTTATTTAGACTTGTTAAAATTGAAAGGAGTTGCAGACAACATTGAAAAGTGGGTTTTAATTGAAAAAAAAAAATATTGCATGTAGTATAAAATATTATTAGAAAAGGAGTAATTGCTTATCCTAAGCAATTTCTTCACAAAAGAATATGGAGATGTAAAATAAAAGGACAGGAAAGAGTTTAAAGTATTGTCAATATTTCCAAATAAGTGTTGTTTTATTTTTGGTCTCAAACAAAGTTCATTTATTGTGCATTGAAAAGATATAATTAATGATATGTCAGAAATTAAACAACGGTGAGCTTGTAACAATCATTTTTGCTTTTTCTCTTACAAGATTTCTATCTGCATGATGACTTGATAATTATTTTACAATTTGAAATGTCATCTGTGCTGCCTCCTTTAATTTGAACCAGTCTAAAAATTTGCAAATAATGGAATCTCAATATCACCAATTCTTGCATACAAGGTCACAAGAAAGAGACTATGGGTCCATGCAAAACTATTGTAAGTGCCTATAAATATATAGGCACTTACAATAGTTTTGCACAGACCCCTAAAATCATTTTAGATGTGGCAACAGCTTGTTGATAATATCACTTAATAGCACATTATTCCATAAAATACAAATGTAGTGCGATAAATATTGACCTGGTTCATGGCTTTATTTATTGGGTTTCCTTGTCAGTCTAATTCACAGTAATTTTGTAACATTACCTGACAATCAATTTACAAAGTGGTCTAAGCAGACATCAAAATTTTGGTTAGACATAATTTGTCCAAATTTTTTTTCCAAACAAGAGGACTTAATATTAAAATCATAACCCATATTATTGGTACATACACTCAGCTGTTGAGTGCTGAATGTTGGAGGAAATAACTGAAGTTGAAAAAGGGGCATAATTAGTACATGTACTTTTATGAGTGTCATCCCCCTTGACAGTATAGATTGCTCTTTTGATACTGACGCATATATTCCAAGTTACAAGCAAATAGATCTACCTTAAAAACTAACAGACATATCACAAAATGTCAAAGTAATTACACATCAATGAAAACAACTAAGGTAAATACCTCAATATCGAATTGACCATGACTTTGATATCAGTATTAAATTTGTATTGACACAAAAAATAGATAGAATAAGCAATCATCCATCTTCAATAGTCTTGAAGAAGTAACAGAGAATTTAATGTCAAGCTCTGGTTTAGATTTTTGACTGGCAAAACAAATACTGTACATGCAGAGACTTTGTATGTTAGAATGACTTATTTTTTATAGTGTAATTAATTGTGTTTATCAATTTTTTTTCTTTTGGTCATTTAGAATAAGGTCAAGGTTGGTTCGAATATTTAGCCATGACAGATGAAAATGAAAACCTGATATTTTTATTTGATTAACCATCAATATGTTTATTTTGAAGATCTGAGGCCAGGCAACCTGTTACTATGGTAGGAATTAAAAGCTCCTAATAAACTAAAACTTAACCCATACTTTGTGAAATAAATTCAGTTCAAAACAAATTGTTCATTTTGTTAGATATTTCAACTAATCTTAAGTTTTTTTTCACAATAATCAAGTAGAAAGAATGTAATATAAGATCACATTGCACATCAGCAGGCTGATCTTTGTCTATATAGGACTGTCTGCCAAAGTTTTATGAACAACTCAAAAAATACATGAGCAGTTGAGAAGGGTATCATTTTTTACCCTTCACCACACAATCCAAATTTTTTATCCTCTTAAGCAATACTTTGGTATTATATTGTGATAAAAGGACAATTATATTGAACAAGTAATTTCTCTTTTTATCACAAAGATTTATACCTATTTGTCACACTTATTTCAATTCATAAAGACTTTGAACTGTCTTGACCATTTTCTTTTAATTGGATCAATCTTAAAATTTTGTCATGGTAGTATAAATGAACAAGTTAATCTTTTCCTGAACACCAGAACTGTCAATATAACTATTAAAAAGTCTTCTTTTTGATAGATTTAGATCATCATTCATACCTGTGAACAAACTCTCGAAAAGTTCTCCTGGGTGTATTTAATTTTGTGCCGATGAATTTTTATTGGGGCTTATAAATAAATTACCAAGGTAGGTTTAGATGGTAAAATGGTGTTTGTAGCAGAAGCACATGTTCCAAAAATTGACCTTAAAGTGCCTGGAGTGAATCACTCTGGGCGCTGCAACATAGAATAAAGAAGGACGTGGTCTATCCCTCCCACATTAGATTATAAAAGGAGGGATACGTTATTGTATCTAAATTTTGACAAGCCATGCCAACAAACACTCGACAACAATGACACCAAGGTGATGAACATAGCTCTCTTTTATCCAAAACAGCCAAACTAAAATTTGACCCTGATACGTTGGCATAGATTGCCGAGTTCAGCTAATTTGCAGCTCTTTTTTAAGGGTTTCTAGCAGAAAAAAACTCATAGTCCATTTTAAGTGAAAAATCATGATGATATACAGGATTTCATCTTATTTTATAGGTTCACAGTTAAATTAAATGCACACAAACCAATCGTGTATAGAGAAAAAAATTCTTCATGCAATGCAAAGGTGAGGCAACAACTGTTTTATAATCTTTTACAACCTGAAAATGTATTTTAAACGAAACCATTTTTTGTAATTTGACAGTCAGCATTCAAAGATAAACAAATGAACTACATGTAGATGCCATATCAGTTACATTGGCATTTAGAATAATTTCTTATAGTGTCATTTGCCATTGAACTCTTGTCATGCTGAATAAATTTTGGCTAAAAAATTTCATCGAAATCAACATCAAAATCAAAGGGCAATAAGCACTGAAAGTTCCAACTGTAGGTCAATTTTTATTTGAACAACTAAATCTATTGACAATTCTGGTTTGAAAGTGAGAAAAAGTCGGAGTAGACTAACATCAGACTGCACATATGTGCAGGCTGATGTTGGTCTATACCTCCTGCAAAAGCAGGAATATTCCTGGTTCAGCATGACAAGGGTTAAGTAGTGATTGTGTATGATACAACAGAAAATATGAATTTGAGATATGTAAATATCAGCAGAAATACAGGCCAATCAAGATGCACAACAAAGCAACAAAGGCCATTGCAAACATGGATTCCCCTTATACTTTTAGAAATTATCAAGCTACAAGATCTGACACAAGTATGTATAGAAAATAACTTAATTTAATTCATAGATGATTCTATATTACCAACTATCTACTGTGTTTTGCTAAAACAATGATTTGATTCATAATATTGTTGTTAGTGTGTTTTGATCATTTAGGCTTTTTGATACATATAGATATGTTGAATGAACAAAATTCAATTTTCAATAGCATTAAAAGTGCACATACAAAACTTGGTCAATAAATCGTAACTTTTTTTTCTCATTGATCAATTTTGAATTTGTGCCACATGTTTCATTGTTTTTGATTTATTGAGATAGGGCTTTATATCGCTTTAAAAAATCTCTTGGTAATATCACAATTAAGTGCTTCCTGCATTTCACCATCTCTAGGCCTGGGCCCCTAAATATTTTGCCGTAGGACATGTCTGCATGACAAGAAGCCAAGCTGGGTTTCAAACATGAGTCTACCAGATTAACCACTAACCCCTCCTTCTGTTGACGCTTGTCCCAAATGATGAAGATAATGCTATGAAATGGCACATTCATAAGCAGCAAGGTAAAGAAACTCCCATTTAGTTTCCAGGGGCCAATAGAAGGATTTAAGTTTAGGTGAACTTCAAGAGTGCATTAAACTAAAGAAGGAAGAAAAAGAAACAGTGAAAATCTAATCATAAATTCTATACCTTATTTCACTGAAATAATGTTAATCAAATCAAGATGATAAAAGGAGAAGAAACCTTCAATGACTTTAAAATTTGAACCATATCTATCTTAAAAAGTTCTGCAAACACTTAGCGGGAAGTCCAAAAGTTCAATTTCAAAATTGCATTTCTATTGACTTTAGATAAATGAAATTCATATGTGACAAAGTCATAATGCATTTCCATTGAATTTAGATATGAAATTAGTATGTGACTAAAATTTAAAGAACTAAAATACAAGTTGAAATTATCTGCTTCAAAATAGACAATAGAATAAAAATCCTTCTTTTAATTACCCTAAATATATGGTTATAAATATGCCTTGACACTTTGAGTTTCAAAAAAAGATAAACTGCATTGACTATATTTGGACAAAGAGGTCAAAACAAACAATGTAAAACCAGATCAAACTGTAACTCAAGGACTAGTTTGATCAGAATCTACATTGTTAACCTGTCATTAAGCCTCATTTCGACTCTTTGATATGTTTCAATTCCATTTTCTAAAACGGACTCTTAAACATGTATCAATTTCATTCTCTAATAAGGACTCATTAACATGTTTCAATTCCATTCTCCATTAAGGGATTAATAACATGTTTAAATTCCATTCTCTAATAAGGACTTGTAAACATGTTTCAATTCCATTCTCTAATAAGGACTCATGAACATGTTTCAATTCCATTCTCTAATAAGGACTCATTAACATGTTTCAATTCCATTCTCTAATACAGAGTCTTTAATACGTTTCAATTTCATTCTCTAATAATGACTCTTTAACATGTTTCAATTCTATTCTCTAATAATTTTAGAACAAAAATATTTTTTCTTACAGGTGTCTGAATCTTAGAAAAATTACAGTACATTTAGGAAAAAGCCTCTAATCAAGCTCTAATCAATGTCAATAGGATGAAGATACATGGCAGCCTTTACAAATACCAACTTGACCTTAACAAGACAACACAAAAATATATCTATAATAAGTAAAAACATGAACTCTACATTTCGTCTATTACATGGAAAGGGACCATCTCTATAATGGGGGAGAATATTCCAAGGGATCAGCTGTTAACTATAGTTACTGCCAATATATTTATAGGCACTCTTAATAATTTTATGCAAACCCAAAAAATTACCCTAAAAACCAGGAACTGATGTGAAACTAATTTTGAGTACCTACATAAGTACAATAAACCCTGGAAATAACAATGCACTTGGACCAGAGAATACATTGCTAAGTCAAGTTATCAAGAAAACTGGAAATTGTAGCAAAGCGGACTAAAACACCCCATCCCCACCTCCAACAAAAGTGCTCTGTCCACAATAAGAACAGCCGCCAGCTGCTATCCCACATAGGTCTACAATTACAACTCATTGTTGGAAGGCAAAAAGTTGGAAAGGATTAGTGCAACCATTGGGAGCTGAGAAATTAGGTGGACACAAATAAGCTGTAGACAGATGGGCAGACCAACAAACTAAGTCCCTCAAACCCCTGAAACATAGTTTTGGAGAGTATCAAAAGAGCCCTTTAGACCAATATATTGTATTATAGGCTTTTGTTTATGGCGAGAATTTAATATATGTGACCCGTCACGCGAAAAGGGACCATCTGGGTAGTGTGTAAAGTTGTGACTCTAGTCAGACTGCGCGGACTGCGCAGACTGACAAGGGTCGAAACTTTTTACGCCCTGCATATTTTCTGATTCTAGAATTTCCAATCTACCTTTCAGTGAAAGAATTTTTGAAATGCGACTTCTGGTTGACCTATGCTGGATCAAATCTCTTTTTTCAATAATTCACAGATTTCCATGGTACCTTTTAGCGTGAGGGGTCACATATATGTTTTATAGATTTCCAAAAGGTCCCACTCCATGAGATAGATCCTAAAATGCAACATTACACTAGCTAAGCATAATATACAGAGTACATGACAAACTTACCTAACAGGATATCCTCTACGTTTTGTGGCCTCACTGGCCCTCCGTAAACCTTCTTCATTTATCCATAATACCTAGAAATATAAATGGTTCATTACAAACAAAACTGTTGTTTCAGGTGCAAAACAATGGTGTCAAATGATTGTTAATATTGCCACAAGGTGAATGAATAAACACCAAAATTAAATTGAAGCAACCATGTCTTGCTCAACGCTAGCTGGCTGACAGATTCACACAAGATGACTCTGGCTTTACTTCTTTTATGCCATGATCACACAGAGCTAATATCCTACAAAGTCCAAATAATTGATCAGTGATCTTAATATCTATAATCAAAGATCATATACATGTAATACAATCTAGCCCTTCAGACTTACACAAGATGTGTTTGTGAAACATAACAGCATTTTTTTCTAAGTTTGACCTTGACAGATGACCTTGACCTGTCACATGACCTAGACTTTGGTATCAGCAGATGCGGATCATTGAGTTCTATCATCATGCCAAATATGAGCCTTGTATCTTGAATAGGCTTGAAGATATTGGCAATATTAAGTTTTTTGGTCGAGTTTTGCAGACAGACAGACGACAAATGGACGGACGGACAGACAGACAGACGGACAACAGTAAAACAATATGCCCCTGATCTTTCGATGCGGGGGCACAAAAAATGCAAAAACATAATCTAAGGCAAATATATTAATTAATCAAAGGCCTGAAAGGCCTAAATTGAATACAGGACTGAACATTAACAATTGGAATGAAAATTGTAGCGTTTTAAGAAATTTGTCCACTTGACATTTATAACAATTTCAAATGTTTGCCAAGCAAAGACTCTTTGCAAAGTCTAGCCAGAGTCTTTACTTTGTGCTTTGTAGATAGACAAGCCTTCTCAAAGAGGCTTTAGATATCTAGTAAATCTTGTAAATACACTATGTGGCTGTTTAGGCTGCTTAATGTAGGCTTTTCATATACATGCACTTTGTTGGAAATGTCACATACATGCTTATATTTCTTTTTTATTTGCAATCCAAAGACTCGTTCTAGTAGTGCTTCAAACTTCCAATCAAGTGTAAAACTTGCATTAAACGACCTCTGAGGAGACCACCAAAAAGTCACCTGGGGGAATGGTTGCTGAATACAATATTTTCATGATAGAAAAGACATATCTCAATAGTATATACAGATATATGTCTTTTTGAATCAAATAATGTTTGAACCCAATAGAATTGTCTCATCAAGATGATTCTAAGGCGTTCCAACAACACATGATTTAATAATAAACAATAATTTGTTTATGAATGTCCATTTTTTCAGAGACTTTGCTTTTCAGAGCTTTTGCTTACAGTGAGGAATTTTTTATGATGGTTGCTTAATAAAAGTGATCGCTTAATAGCAGTGGACGCTTGGGCAATACTGACTGTACTTACATGTTTGAGAAGATTCTCTTCCCCGACTGCCTTCATCACACCTTTAACATCCATCATACCAAGTCGTAGTATATATAATGGCCTGCCATCTAAAAATGTAACAAAAACTCCATTGTCATAATATACATCACCACAACAATTTTACATGAAGTTTTATTTTTCCCTATCATGTATCATATCAAAAAACAAGTTCAAGATGATAAGGGTTGAACTTGAATTCCTCCTGTTCTTGATAAAATGTCAACATCACTGTTTTTTTAAATAGGCGCAATTCTTCCCTGTGTCTAAGGTTTAGAGGTTTATAATATAAAACGTTGGTAAAATAATGTGAACAGGTGTGAATTACTACTTCAATTTCATTACTTTCAGTGTTATCTAGCAAAAAATTTCTTGTCACTTTCTCATTTAACTGTCAGGTCAAACACACATTGACCTATTACAATTACTATTACTTTTTTGCACCCCCTTATTTTTTACTTATGTGAAAGTAAAACAATTCATGCAAGTTAAACATTTCACCCTTAATCATCCTGATCAATTGTGACAATAATTAGGCTAAAATTATAGCATTTTACCTAACTATTGTATGAGCACTATACAACTTTGATTATCAACTTCAGAGACAAATTGAAGCTTATTTAAAACAGTCTTTAAGGTAGCAATGGACACATGACGTCATTTTTTCCACCCAATGAATTTTTTTCTTGTTCACGTATGTTGTAAATTAACATTGTGTAGTCATTATATCAAAATTTGAAGGAACCTTTCAATTGATAGACCTCATACATGTTTACAATGGACGTTGCCAATAAACTCTCTCTTTGATCAATTGTATTTGCATGTTATGTTATCAGATAGGTGATAACAGGTCATTACAGCTTCATTGCATGATAAAACAAGATCATGGGTACCCAGGTGCAAAATTTCTACTTATCCCAGGTCTAATTGTCATATATAACTTCATTCAGTTAGGACTAGTATAAAATTTTGAAAGATTGGGAAAGGCTAAGTTACCGAACCTTTATCTGAGTAATGCCATCCCCCAGCATAATATTCCTGCAGCACTTCTGGAGGTCTGTATGTGTCTAACAAATGATCGATGTTGTGAAGTTTACGCCAAGCAAGGGAGTGAACCAGCATCTCCCTTGCTTTCTCGACGTTGTAATCCCTGGCCCGCAGGAATCGCAAGATATGGGCATCTTTAGGTATCTAAAATACAAGATATTTTAGTGTTAGCCATGTATTTGTAAAGAATATATGCCATTTTGCCATGTATAACTATGATAAAAGTCTGATAATCCTGTCAAAATATTCAGACAATGTTTAGTAGAACATTATTTTTGCCGTTTCTGAGCTTAGGAGGTGAAAAATTCTAATCTAAAAGACCATTCTTAAAAGAAAGAAGTCCATTTAGTGGCGGATCCAGAAGGGGTTTTGGGATTCAAAGAAAACCCCTTCTTTAGCCTAGTTATTTCATTTTCATGCAGAAATCCAGTCAGAATTGTGTATTACAAGGAAAACAAATACCCCTTTTTGTATCTTAAAACCACATTTTACAGAAATCCAACCACAGCCATAATGGACCTATATTGCCCTTGCCACCTTGACAACTAGGACACAGGATGAAATGAAATTGTAAATGCTTTGAACCTATATAAATACACAGAATATTATTTTGAACAAGATGTGTTTGTGAAACTCAAATGCCCTTGTAACAGCATTTTTTTTTTAAAAATGTTGAACCCGACAGATGACCCAGACCTTTCAACATGACTTTGTCCTTGATACCTACAGATGTACTACACTGAGATCTTTCATCATGCCAATTATGAGAAAGGGTATCTATAATATGCTTGAATAAACTTAACAATGAAAGTTTTTTTGGTTATGTTTAAAAGAAGTTTGACCTTTACAGATGACCTTGACCTTGTCACATGACCTTGACTTTGGAACTAGTAGATGTGTATCATTGAGATCTTCCATCATACAAAATATGAGCCTTGTACCTTGAATAGGCTTGAAAATATTGGCAATGTTAAGATTTTTGGTTATTTGACCTTGACAGAAGACCTTTACCTTGTCACATGACCTTGACTTTGGTATGAGAAATATGAGCCTTGTATCTTAGATAAGCTTAAAGATATTGGTAATGTTATGGTTTTTCTGGTTAAGTTTTGCAGACAGACAGACGGATGGATAGACAGATTGACAACGGTTAAATAATTGTATCCTGATCTTTCGATACGGGGGCCGAAAAATTCTCTACTTTATTTTGTTTGAAAGTTGGTACGCACTCAGGTGGAGCAAAAATATGAAACCAGAGGCCTGATATAAATAAACTTGGTAGAGGTCCACTATATGTTCCTAAATACCATATAACGAAGAAGGTTGTCCGCTTTTTTGTCTCGGAAATGTTTTTTTAGATTTTGTCCCCCCCCCCCTTTTTGTTGCCATGGGTGGATTTAAGTTATTCAATATTTTTGGCAGCCCTTCACCTAAGGAACATTCTTGCCAAGATCATAAAGAATGGCATTCTGGTTAGGGAGATATCTTAAATTGTGATAGCAAGACATTGGACTATCACTGTCATTTGCGACAAATACATTGTAAAAATACTTACCATAGTGGCATATAAAGATAATCTCACCCACTGATTTACCTTAGTGTCACTGTTTATACTTTAAATTTTGAAACATCAAACTTTCATAATAAAAAGAGTTATTTAAAATGATTAAACATTATTTAATCAGTAATAGATTTTTGGAAACCATAATTACAATAATGAGGCAAAGTTTTGTATTCTCTTGGAAAAAAATGAAAGTGGGCCGGATTTTCTTTTCAGAAGCTAAACAGTCCCCAATCTGACGCCAGTTTGGCCAAAATTTCCCTAAATCCACTGGACAGTTTTATGGTTTAATGGTTATCGTATAATTACTACCATGGGACAATTAAAACTATTCGATTTTATGCAGGATTTAACAGTTGAGTAATCCAGTGAAGCTGTTATTGTACAGACTGACCAGACATTCAGGTATCTGTTCCTCGAAAGCCCTTTTTAACATCAAGGCCTCAGTTAGAGACCAAAAAGTTTTGACTACAGCTTAGTGCAAACTGTAGGAATATTATATTTTTGCTTGTCCATTGACATACTGACAGTGACAGAAACTGAAATTGCATTATAATAATGACATTCATGTATTTTATTAGTAGGCTGTCAACAAATTGTAACTACAGCTTGTTATCCCCCACCGTTTTCGGCGAGGGGATATAGTAATGGTCTCCATCCGTCATTCTGTCATTCCGTTATTTTGAGGTTCCGACACTAAACTTGTCCGAGGCATATCTCCTAAAGTATTATAGCTATCAACTTGAAACTTAATGGGTGGATAGGTCTCATTGAGGAGAAGTGCAGTGCACAAGAACTCAAAATCTTGCTTGCATAATTTTGGAGTTATTGCCCTTTGTTATTTTAAAGACTTAAATTTTGTCCGGAGCGTATCTCCTAAAGTATTTTAGCTATCAACTTGAAACTTTATGGGTAAATAGTAGGGATGGGAACGAATATCAAAATTCATATTCGAATATTCGTTTTTAATATTCGAATATATTCGAATATTCGTTTGGGTTCCAATCAAATTGAATATCCGCGTATTGGTTATATCCGATTATTGTTCCTTTTCTTGTTGGAGGTTACTTTAACTTGTACTAATTATGAATAATAAAAAAAGAGATTCAATTCAACATAAATCGGATTCTCTGACTTTGTTTTGCAGAAAAAAATATTACGTTAAATATGCTTTATAGAAATGAAAATAAAAATTACCGAATTCCGCAGGCGCGACCCGAGACGTCATTGAATCCACAAGAAGGGTTTTCCTTGCGTTCCTCACACCCTGTAGAATGGCGAGTTATTTGGAGAACCCAATCACAATAAAATTGGAATTTCATGTATTTTTCTTGATTTTACTTTAAATTACCTTTTCATGTGGCAATATAAATAATTGTACTGTGAAAAATGTGCGATCAAAAGTTCATGGAAACATTGTGATTCGAGTTTTGATTGTGATGTTTTTGGCGTCGACAGACCAGAACATATATTTTTGAATTCGTTTTCCCCGACTTTACATGATTTGACACTTTTTTGTGATGTATTCATAATTGTTGTATGATAGAACAAAAACACTGGAAACAAAATATTAGATTGGAATACGTCAAATACTCGATGGACAATCAAAGCGTCATAACTAAGATGTAACTTTTATGAACATTTTATGAGGAGAAAAGAAGAATCAGTCGCAAATCGGCGAATATTGCAAATCACTCATGGTTGTGCACTTGGCTTATTGCCGGTGAAAAGACAATCATTTACTTTTCTTTTTAAATCGAGTCAAGAGATAAAATCGTATAACAAACGCCGCGCGGCCGTCGGTTTTCAAATAAATTTCATTCAGGCGTATCGTCAATTATTTGGACGTATACGAAAATTTGCAAATAGGTTTCAACTCTCCAAAGGTGTTATATTAACACATTTATGCATTGGTCGATAATTCTCTGACAGACTGCTGATAAGAAGATTTGCAACCTGTCATAATTATTGATTTTCCTTGTACCTTTTTGACACATATATACATTTGATTGTAGATAAATGTGAGAAAATTGTTTCAATATTGAGAAATTACTTTCCTTTTCTTTTACTTCTCTTTACAGAAATTAAAGGCAAATGCGCAAATTCAGTCTCATGAAAACGAATATTCGTATTCGGAAATCGTATTCGAATATTCGCAGGAAAAACGAATATTCGAACATTCGAATATTCGTTCCCATCCCTAGTAAATAGATATCATGGAGGAGAAGTGCAGTGCACAAGAACTACAACTCTTGCTAGCATAATTTTGGAGTTATTGCATTTTGTTATTATGCCCCCGTATCGAGAGATCGGGGGCATATTGTTTTACTCATGTCCGTCTGTCTGTCCCTCTGTCTGTCCGCCTGTCTGTCCGAAAAACTTAACCCGAAAACTTAACCTTTGCCTTTCCTCCAAAAGTATTTGACATACAAAGCTGTACACCAAAGACAAGCTCATGTGACAAGGTCAAGGTCATCTGTCAATATCAAATTTCAAAAGAAAATGCTGTTCCGGGGGCATTCGTGTTTCACAAACACATCTGGTTTTTAAGACTGTTATTTTAAAGACTTAGATTTTGTCCGGAGCATATCTCCTAAAGTATTATAACTATCAACTTGAAACTTTATAGGTGGATAGATCTCGTGAAGGAGAAGTGCAGTGCATAAGAACTACAACTCTTGCCAGCATAATTTTGGAGTTATTGCCCTTTGTTATTTTTAAGACTTAGATTTTGTCCGGAGCGTATCTCCTTAAACATTAAAGCTATCAACTTGAAACTCTATGGGTGGATAGATCTCATGGAGGAGAAGAGCAGTGCACAAGAACTACAACTCTTGCTTTCATAATTTTGGAGTTATTGCCCTTTGTTATTTTTAAGACTTAGATTTTGTCTGGAGCATATCTCCTAAAGTATAATAGCTATCAACCTGAAACTTTATGGGTGGATAGATCTCATAGAGGAGAAGTTCAGTGCGAAAGAACTACAACTCTTGCTTGCATAATTTTGGAGTTATTGTCCTTTGTTATTCTAAAGACTTAGATTTAGTAAGGGGTTAATCTCTTAAAGTACAATAGAATCCTTAATCTATTAGGCTTCAGTTTACTATCAAGCTTTCACGGCGGGTGATGGCCATGTCCTACATGGCTCTTGTTTAACTGGTGCTTGGAAACGTTGCCCAAGGATGAAGTTCCTCGGTAAAAAGGGAGAAAATATCATATTTCCAGTCATTCAAAATAGGTTCCTTTTAGTCCACATGTAAGAAAAAAGACCTTATTGTGAGAAATTGTGATTGTAAAATTGCAGGACGTGTTTTTTTGTCCGTCGTCAAGAATTTTTAGCTCGGCTGTTTCCTGAGAAAATCTGGGATACTGCTAAAGCCTTAGTTTCTTCGTTGTCGTCGTTGTGGGAAAACTTTAACATTTTATTGCCATTTCTAAAACATTTTCACTTTGTGATATCTCTGGTTCTAATAAAGGCATTCACTTGAAACTTGACACACATGTTCACCATCAAAAGAGCAACCTGTACTATCAATGGGGATAACTTTACATGCATTTTGTGCAAATTATGCCCCTTTTTCGACTTAGATTTTTTTCCACCATCCAGCACTCAACAGCCGAGCGTAGGCACCCGTAGGCGGTGCTTTTTGATGAACATTTTTTCCCTAAACAAGGGGACCAATTTTTATCAAAATCATCAGGAATGATCCTTGAGTCAAGCTCAGTCGAAGTGGTTCAAATAATTAATCAAAGGCCTGAAAGGCCTGAATGCAGTCAGGATGGAACAACATTGAGTATTGAAATGTTTCAATTCTGTTGGCCCTATCTACCTATCAGAATCACATGAGTGAGCGAGTGTTGGCCAGCGTCCAATTTCATCAGAACGAGGTTGGCGTGCTTTACTAATTAACCTGCTAATTAGCTATTGTTAAAGAATTAATCTGGATATACTATAATACGTGAAAAATCGGGAAAAATTTACGATATTCTTGTGGGAAACACTTTAATGACTTCAATTACGTATAATTTTCTTTGGAACTTTATTGAAATCTGGAATAATTAACATATTTCCGTGCGTGCTAATCACCCGTGAAATCAAACAAAGGAAATGGCAAGTCAGGTGTCTGCGGATAAGGAATCCGTCGCAGATTATCAACTTGTCACCATCGTGGATGATATTTCGCCTGGCTCTCTTCAGGGTGTAAAGCCGTCGGCCCCTGGAGTGCCTAGGTCGGTACAATCTTTGTTGGAAAAGGATTGTCGAAATAATCAATTACCTGAGGTTTCCCCTTCGGGGGCCTCAGCAGGTGTCCGGGACGCTCACCTTTCGAGATCTCGCGAGACTGTCACCTGTGAAAATAACAACAACAATGGCGGACCGCAGCCGAATTTTTGGCAGGAGTTTCTCGTCATACAAAGGCAAAATTTGGAAAACCAACGCAAAATGACAGCCAGTTTTAATGAAACAGTAAGTAAATTGGGCCAATCCCTAATGAAATTTACGTCCCACGAACATCTCGGGCAGAGTTCTACGGATTTAGATACGGAAAATATGTCCGATGATTCAGAGGGTAGTATTCCGGATACGTCATACAGTTCGGACGACGACTGTCGACGTTCCAAACGGCGAAATTACGACGTCGACGACCCTACTTATGGTGACGACTGCGCCGACGAGCCACCGGAAAAGCGTCAGAAATCCTTCGAAAATGACTCAGAACTTGGAGATAAGAATTCAAAAATGGCAAAGCTCAAACAATTGAGCAATAACTTTGAGAAAGAGACTGAGTATGGGGCAAAAGTCCATGATGCTGTGGCTACTACAGTTAATAAAGGGCTGGCCACACCCATTGACTATAAGTCTGATTCTGTAAAAAACTTGCTGGAGAAATACAATAGGCCAGAAAACTGTGACTTCTTGGAAGTTCCCAAGGTGAATAAATCTGTATGGATCTCCAAGCAGACATCAAAGGGCCTCAAAGACTCTGATAGATTACTTCAGCGAACACAAAATTTCTTAACCAAGGGTTTGGTTCCCCTCGTGAACATTATGAATAATGCGTTGAAGAGTGACAGTTCGGAATCTGATAAAATATTTGATCTGGCCATGGACTCTTTTAACCTTCTAGCCCTAGCACACAGGGACTTTTCCAACCAGAGGCGAAGATTGCTAGCCCCTGCAATAACATCGAAATATAAGCAATTATGCAGCAATAATGCACCAATTTCTCCCTTATTGTTGTTTGGAGACGAAGAAACTCTGGAGAAAAAGGTTAAAGAAATTGATGATAGTCGTAAGCTGGGAGAAAAGATAAATATGGGGGCTGGGCCGTCATACATTCCGGAGAGAAGGGACTACCCCACACAAAGGGCATTTAATAGACCCCAGAGTACTGCCACTCAAGGATCTAAACATTATGAAAAACGAGGATCCTTCAAAGACTCTTTTTTATACCGAAAGGCCCAGACTCAAAAGCCTCACCAACAAAAACGGGGACACAAGAAAGGGGAGCTGGGCCATCAACGAAAGTAAATGAATCTGACAATGTAAGTAACGATCTTCTTCTATGTAAACACAACCCTGATAATTTTCAAGCAGGACAAATTCAGTATTATTTTGATAATTGGAAGACTGTTACACTAGATAATAACTTATTGGATATGGTCAAATATGGATTTTCTCTTCAATTTGAAAGCAAACCTTGTACAGAATGCTCAAAAAAGGAAATAAAATTTAATCTAACAGAAAAAGAAATAGTCCGGAAGCTTCTTCAAGAATTTTTAACAAAAAACATTATTCAAGAAGTTCCGCATGTCAAGGACGAAGTTATATCACACATCTTCATACGTGCCAAACCTGATGGAACACATCGATTAATCCTAAACTTGAAAAACCTGAATGAGCACATAGAATACAAACATTTTAAGATGGACACACTAAAATTAGTGTTAAGTTTAATAAGAAAGGATTGTTTCTTTGCTAAGGTAGACATTAAAGACGCTTATTACCATATGAAGGCAAATGTACATGACAGAAAATATTTAAGGTTCACATGGGAGGGGAATGTTTTTGAATATAACTGTTTGCCTCAGGGACTTTCGAGTGCGCCACGTTTGTGGACAAAACTGTTGAAACCAGTACTATCTACACTCAGGAAAAAAGGGCACTCAAATTATGGCTACATTGATGACCTCTTACTGCAGAGTGACACTTTCGAGGAATGCAAAGTCAATGTTACGGACACCATTTGTTTATTGGATGGTTTAGGGCTTACACCCCATCCAGATAAATCAGTTACTATTCCTTCACAAATAATTGAATTTGTGGGATATTTATTGGATTCAAAGAGAATGATGATTTCTTTGTCCAAGGGAAAAACAGACAAAATTCTTGATAACATTTACCACATCCTTGACCAGAAAACAATTACTATCCGCCAATTTGCGCAAATCATAGGCAAGTTAGTTGCTACTGAGCTAGCAGTTACATATGCACCGCTATATTACAAGCCATTAGAGGTGCAGAAAGATCAAGAATTGAAAATAAACAAGGGTAATTTTGACATGGAAATGACATTATCACCTATCAGTGTTGATTGTCTTCAGTGGTGGCTTCACAGTTTGCCATCCGCAGAAAGGCCCATTGTCCTGCCTAAATATGACAGACAAATTGAAACAGACAGCAGTATGACAGGTTATGGTGCATACGACTGTACATTTCATAGGGAATTTAGTGGACTTTGGGCAGACACAGACAAGGTAAATCACATTAACTACCTAGAATTAAAGGCTGTGTTTTTAGCCTTGAGAGGACTATGCGGTAATGTGCGTGACGAACACATTCAGTTGATGTTGGACAATACCACTGCAATAAAGTATATCTCAAAAATGGGCGGCCGCAAATCTGAATTCAATGAATTGACAAAAGATATATGGACATGGTGTGCTCAAAGAAACATTTGGCTCAGCGCCTTTTTCATAGCTGGCTCAGCGAACATACGTGCTGATGCCCTGAGCCGTCAGAAGCTTAATCCAGACATGGAATGGAAATTGAGTGATAATATATTTCAAAGTATTATGGACAAGTATGGGAACTGTGACATTGACCTATTTGCTTCGAACAAAAATTACCGTCTGTCTCGTTATGTCTCGTATTTGCCAGATAGGAAAGCTTATGCAGTGAATGCTTTTTCCTTGAATTGGAGTGATTTCTTTAGTTACTTATTCCCTCCTTTTGCTTGTATTGGCAGAGCACTACAGAAAATGGAACAAGACGAGGCAGAGGGAATATTGGTAGCACCAATCTTTACAACACAACCATGGTTTACCAAACTTCTTCAAATGATCATAGAACAACCGTACCTATTACCAAAAGCTCAAAACATTCTATCGCTACCAAATCAGAAGTCAACTCATCCACTCAAGAAAATGAAGCTTGGTGTTTTCAAAATCTCCGGGAAGAAATTTGCAGCAATGGCTTATCAGAAGACACTGCCACTGTTATCATCAATTCCTGGCGACCATCTACAAGAAAACAATATGGGACGTATCTCCAAAAGTGGCTGTTGTTTTGTAGTAAAGAACAGATTGCTCAATTTAAACCATCTGTAGTGCAAGTCATCAAGTTCCTGACACAATTGTGGCAGGACGGACTGGGATACAGTGCTATTAACACTGCTAAATCGGCAATATCATCTGTTAGCTCTATTGTAAATAATGTAAATATTGGTGATCATCGATTAGTTAAACAATTCATGAAAGGAATCTTCAATTCCAAGCCATCATTTCCGAAAACTTCCGTCACATGGTCTGTAAATATAGTGTTAAAATACTTGAAAACTTTAAATCCAAATGAGAGTTTATCACTTAAATACTTATCATATAAACTGGTGACACTACTTGCACTCACTACCGGCCAACGGATGCAAACACTGCATGCCATGGATGTGAACGAAATTGAAATAGAAGAAAACTCTCTTAAAATTCGAATCAAAACAGTTCTAAAACAAACCCGAGTTGGGAACCATTTGTCAGAGATGTACATAGAGGCTTTTGCGGCAGATGAGGACATATGTGTAGTTAGGACCTTAAAAATGTATATAGAAAAAACTCAACCTTTACGTGGAGATTGTTCAAGTTTGTTTATTGGAATACAAAAACCTCATAAAGCTGTATCAAAATGTACTTTAGCTAGATGGATTAAAACTGTGTTGTGTATATCTGGTATTGACATGAACATATACACACCACATAGTACGCGAAGCGCAGCAACAAGTGCAGCTGCTCTAAAGATTCCTATTGACACAGTGCTTAAAACGGCAGGGTGGAAAAGAGATTGTGTTTTCAGACGATTTTACCAGAGAGCAATTTCAAATGATTCTTCATTCAGTACTTCCATTCTTGCAGCATTATAACTTGCATACCGGTCATAGTACTGGGTTGGGATAAAATGTTTTCTACCTTCAATAATTTTCTAACATGGACTCTAAATACTCATGTGATTCTGATAGGTAGATAGGGCCAACAGAATTGACAAGTTAAACAAACCTTACCTGTAAGGTGCAGTTTGATGTCTATTCTGTTGGTCCCTATCTACCAGAATCACACGCCCACCCTGAGGCAATAAATTATCCCACCCATTTTCTTACCGGGCTCCATGTTTTCAAATATTTCTCGGTAACTTGCTCTTAAAATCTGATGAAATTGGACGCTGGCCAACACTCGCTCACTCGTGTGATTCTGGTAGATAGGGACCAACAGAATAGACATCAAACTGCACCTTACAGGTAAGGTTTGTTTAACTTGTCAATTATAACAAATTCTCTAAAATCTAAGGCTAAAATCTACACGTCAGATCTTTGGCCTTCTATTCTGACCTTTCATACCAAAATATTGCCTTATTCATGCTTAAATCCCTTGCTTTTGATGAAAAGAGCACTGCTTGGAGGGACAATGCTTTACTACAAGGCCAGAATAATAATATAAAAATAATAAGGGCTTTATTCTTATATCTTCCATCGTCATCCGCCTTGATAATAGGGATAGCTCCAATGATGGCTAATACTCATGCCGAGTTAACAGAAATAAACTACAGACATAAAAACACCAAAAAATTGCACTCGAGTCAACAAATAAACATGATATTGTTAACTATCTCACTCTGCTATTCTCTTTTTTTATTCACAATGAACATGACATAACGTTGGGTTTTTCACCATACTTAAGCCAGTAATATCTGTCAAGCAAGTAGGTGAGAAAACCCCGCTTTTCTTTGGTTTTTAGATCGGCAAAAGTCACTTGCTCGTCTGCTAAAATTTCAGAGGGACACATTTCCGGTGATTGTGTAATATGGACGTGGACCCTGTGTAATAGGCCCGGGTTCATTAAAATCTATTTCTTTATTTACTTTTCCCTTCTTTTCGGGAGACCCGGCGAAAAAAATATAAATTGTCTTTGATCGCCTTTAATCTTGATTTATTTCGAAAAGAAACGTGTAAACATAGAATGGTTCCCGATTTATTGGATTTCCGATAAAACAGCGCCGATTATCCTAACGCTGTGCGGGGTACCGTAAAGATTTTTATTTTGGAATAGGCCAAAACGGCAGGTC